>QRDG01000120.1:1464454-1798623 GCA_012064385.1 Puccinellia tenuiflora
ATGTAATACAAACCTTTAGCTTTTTATGCTTGGTACTTGGTTCTTTTACTTTGCACATTTTTAGCATGGTTTACTTATTATGCCGAATCATTCTGAGCCGAGTCCCCGAGCTCGTTTTCTTGTTTACCATACTTAGCAACCTCTGCTCTTGTCTACCTCTTATGGGTTTCTTGACACTCGAGTCACAAGATTACCGAGATACGGCATACAATACTAAGAAACTTTGAGTCAAAGCCCACAATCATCCGACATAAAAGTTAGGAAAGAAACAACTCGTGCCGAATCGCACCTGGGCCGAGTCCCCGAGTTTGTTTTCTTGTTTACTATCCCTTGCAATCTGTGCCCTTGCCTACCTTCAATGGGTTTCTTGGCATTCGGGTCACAAAATCACAAAAACATAGCATACAATACTTGAAACTTTGAGACATGGTCTAGAGCCATCCGACATAAAAGAAAAAAGACCACACAAGAAAACCGAATCGCTCCTAAACCGAGTCCCCGAGTCTGTTTTCTTGTTTACTATCCCTTGCAATCTCTGCCCTTGCCTACCTCTTATGGGTTTCTTGGCATTCGGGTCACAAAATTACAAAAACATAGCATACAATACTTGCAAACATGGAAGCACGATTTTTGGAGCCATCCGCCATAAAGAAAACAGAGATAAACAAGCGTACAACATCAGATTCATAGCAAGGCAGTCCCCGAGTTTCATTTCGGAGTGCCGACATTTCATTTCAAAGATTCGAGATACATACAGCGAGTCCTTAAGAGTAAAATGGGCGAAGAAGAGCTACATTCCAAGGACGCTTGGTCTCCTCTCCGGATCTATCCATCCTATTCTTCACCTGTGCCTGAGTATCAATAAGATAGTATGCATCGTTGTTCAAAGCCTTGCTCACAATAAATGGCCCCTCCCAGGGAGGTGACAACTTATGCATTCCGGCGGTGCGCTGTACCAGCCTAAGCACCAAGTCTCCTTCTCGGAATTTGCGAGGATTCACTTTCCGGCTATGATAGCGTCGGAGATTTTGCTGATATATCGCTGATTTGGACAATGCCAATTCTCTTGCTTCCTCGAGCAGATCGACATCATTTTCCCGGGCTTCCTTTGCCTCAGACTCGGTATATAATGCGACTCTTGGCGAGCCATGCTCTATGTCGGTTGGCAGAACTGGCTCTGCTCCGTATACCAGAAAGAATGGCGTATAGCCGGTGGAGCGATTCGGTGTAGTCCTTAGACTCCACAGTACTGCCGGAATCTCATCCAGCCAACAACCCGGAGCACGCAACAGTGGCTCAATCAACCGGGGTTTGATGCCGGACAAGACTAGTGCATTTGATCTTTCCACCTGTCCATTGGACTGCGGATGCGCAACCGAGGCCAGGTCTAACCGGATTCTTTTTTCCTGGCAAAACCGAGCAAAGGCTCCTTCTGCGAAATTGGTGCCATTATCCGTGATGATGCTATGCGAGTGTCCATACCTTAGGATAATATCCTTTAGGAATGATACGGCTGTGCGGCCATCGCATTTTCTAATTGGCTTCACCTCGATCCACTTGGTGAACTTGTCCACCATCACCAGGATGTGAGTCATATTACCTCGGGCTGGCTTAAATGGTCCCACCATATCCAGACACCACACTGCAAATGGCCAAGTGATGGGGATAGTTTTGAGAGCTGATGCCGGCATATGAATCTTGTGAGCAAACCTCTGACATCCCTCACATTTCTGGACAATGTCCTCTGCTTGCTGCAAAGCACTGGGCCAGTAGAATCCATATCGGAATGCTTTAGCCACTATAGCTCGGGAAGAAGCGTGATGACCGCACTCTCCCTGGTGAATATCTTGGAGGATTCTTTCTCCTTCTTCCGGTTCGACACAGCGCTGAAGCACGGTGGTCACACTTCTCTTGTACAGCTCATGATTGATGATTGTGAAGGATTTGGATGGCCTTTGGGGTTGTCTGGCCAAGACCTCCTCACTCGGTAGAGTGCCATCCAACATGAATGTCATGATGGGTTGGGCCCATGTCGGTACAGGGCGAGTGCCGAGTACAGGCTCGTCGATTTCCATTGCATCAACCGACATCACCGCGCCCGACATAGGCTGACGAGTCCCCGAGTCCTCCCAAGGAGTTCCCAAGTTCTGCCAAGCAGCTTTCCAATTCTCCAGCGTAGTCTCCGAGTCTTGCTGAATGTAATCGACATCCATGGAAGTTCCCAGGTCCTGCGCAGCAGTCCCCGAGTCCTGCAACTTGCTTCCGACATCCACGTCCATTAGGATGACACCGAGTTCCGGATTACCCGGGATGAATATTGATTCTGACTCGGGTGAAGGCTTGATTGATGGCTTGCGCAGATGCTCCAGTGATACTCCGGGCGGGATGGCTTGCTGATATGACCCAATCTTAGACAGCATTTCAGCACTTTCATTATCTGTCCGCCGAATGTGAGTGAACTCGCACCCATCAAAGAATCCTGAAATCTTCTGGACATGGAACCGATATGCCGCCATGTTGGCATCAAGGGCATCCCAGTTGCCTGATGTCTGCTGAATCACCAGGTCCGAGTCACCATAACAGATGATCCGGCGGATTCCTATTTCCTTGGCCACCTTGAGTCCATGAATCAATGCTTCATACTCGGCGACATTGTTGGATGCTGCAAAGTGGACTTGCAGTACATATTTCAGCTGATCTCGCTTTGGCGAGGTGAGAACTACACCAGCTCCCAGGCCCTCCTTTACCTTGGACCCGTCAAAATGCATCCTCCAGTAATTGGAGTCCGGTAGGGATGGCTCATATTCCATCTCGGCCCAATCCACAAGGAATTCAGCCACCGCTTGAGATTTGATGGTATCTCTCCTTGTGTACTGCGGCGCATAAGCCGCAAGCTCAATAGCCCATTTGGCGACTCGGCCACTGGCATCCTTGTTGCCAATGATTTCCGACACAGGGGCAGCACTTACAACAGTTATGGGATGCTCCTGGATGTAATGCTTTAGTTTTTTGGCTGCCATGTAGACACCATAAGTCATTTTCTGGTAGTGAGGGTAGTTTTGTTTTGATATGGAGAGCACCTCACTCAAATAATATACCGGCCTCTGCACGGTAGCTCCTTCTTCTTCTCGCTCCACCACCACTACGACACTAACGACTTGGTTAGTGGCCGCAATGTAGAGCAACATGGGCTCACTCGGTAGAGGTGAAGCCAATATCGGCGTAGTTGCCAGCATCATTTTCAACTCATGAAACACCGCATCCGCTTGCGGAGTCCAGCTGAACTTGTCAGATTTTTTCATCAATTGGTATAAGGGCAAGGCCTTTTCTCCCAACCGACCTAGGAAATGACTCAGAGAAGCCAGACATCCGGTGAATTTCTGGACATCTCGGAGGCATCTCGGCAATTTCATATTTTCTATCGCCCGGATCTTAGTCGGGTTTGCCTCGATACCTCGGCTAGACACGAGGAAACCGAGTAACTTTCCTGCCGGTACACCGAATGTACATTTATCCGGATTAAGTTTAAGTCGGAATTTCCTCAGGTTTGCAAATGTTTCCCTAAGGTCATCCAACAGTGTGTGTTTTTCTTTAGTTTTAATAACTATGTCATCGACATACACCTGCACATTTTTACCTATTTGATCATGCAGACATTTTTGCATACATCGCTGATAAGTAGCGCCAGCATTTCTCAAACCGAAACGCATAACACGATAGCAATAAGCCCCGTACGGGGTGATAAAAGCAGTCTTTATTTGATCATCAGGGTTCAGCGGTATCTGGTGAAAACCGGAGTACGCAACTACAAACGAGAGTAGTTCACACCCGGCCGTGGAGTCGATCACTTGATCGATCCGGGGCAACGGGAACGGATCTTTAGGACATGCCTTGTTCAGGTGTGTGTAGTCAACACACATGCGCCAGACAGTGGCAGCATTCGGCTCTTCTTTTTTCTTCTCTACCAGGACCGGGTTAGCCAACCAGTCCGGGTACTTCACTTCTACAACAGCATTGGATGCGAGTAACTTGGCTAACTCGTCACCCACAGCTTTCCTTCTTCCTTCGGCAAGACGCCGAGTCGGTTGCTTCACAGGCCTAGCATCTGGCCTGACATGCAGAGAGTGCTCAGCCAACTCCCTCGGAGCACCCGGCAAGTCCTGACTGGACCATGCAAAGATATCCCGATTCTCACGGAGGAAGTGGATGAGCTCGCTTTCCTATTTGCTGTCCAACCCGGCACCAATGATGACGGTGTGTTCCGGGTTAGACTCGTCAACGCCCACTTTCTTCGACTCCTTCGCCGCCTGGAAGGTTGCAGTCTGCTGCGGGTTGGCCGGACTCGGTATACCGAGTTGAGCAGATTGGGCCAGAGCCACTACCTCGTGGATTCTCGTCTTCTCGGCAGCGATCACGAGTGACTCGGCCAGCAGAGATCCAGCGGAGGCACACTCCATGGAGCGCCTGTAGTCACCCGAAATGGTGATCACACCATTTGGACCCGGCATTTTCATCTTCAGGTAGGCCACATGAGTGGATGCCATGAACTTGGCGAGTGCTGGCCTACCAAGCAAGGCATGATACGGGCTTTCGAGATCCACGACCTCAAACAACAGACTCTCGGTCCTGCAGTTTCTCTCGTCCCCGAAGGAGACATCCACCCAGACTGTTCCCATTGGCGCATGTGAGACACCCGGCACGATGCCGTGGAAAGTTGTCCTGCTTGGCTGCATCATATTCTCGGTTATTCCGAGTTTGACCATGGTATCTCGGTACATGATATTGATGCTGCTCCCGTTATCAACGAGAACTCGGCTGAAACTAACATTGATGCTGGGTCCAACGAATGTCGGATTCACAACCAGAGCATAACCTCCCGGGTTTGGCATGACCTTTGGATGGTCCCTGATGCTCCAGCTGACCTCATCCTCGGACCAGTACATAAACTTGGGCACGGCCGGCATGACCGCGTTCACCTCCATCGCTCGCCGGTGTTGACTCTGCTTATCAGTGGGCTCGGTCACAAAGACCATGTAACTCTGATGGGGCCTCCGATAGTCATTCCGCCGACTCGGGCCAGCATTGCTGTTGCCGGGGTTGTAGTTGTTGTTGTTGTTGGCCACCTGGTTGACATCTTCCTGCCTCGGCTGAGTGTTCAGAGGCTGAGTGTGGCCTGAGGGGCGCAGGTCTGGATGTCGGACCAGCAGCTTCTGGCTTGCACTTGTGCCAATCACAGTCCCGTGTCGAATGCTGAGCCGGTCTACTGGGGTGCCTTGTGTGATAGCAGCAAGGGCCATCCAGCATTTTCTCATAAGTGAACCTCTCCTGGTCATCCCATTGCTTCTTGTTGCCATTCCATGGCTTCTTCTCGCCGTTCCACGGCTTTCTCTCGCCGTTCCACGGCCTCTTCTCGCCGTTCCACGGCCTCTTCCCTTCCGAGTTCTGGCCCCGGGAAGGACGATCATTCTTCTGGCGCTGGCTGCTGCCGGCACCCGCTTGATCTTGGTCAACAGCTGCGACCTGATCCGACCCGTACCGGTAATCCGGCCGGTCGTCTCTTCTCTTGTTTCGGTTATCCGGGCGATCGCTACGCCGACCTGATCTGTCTCGGTCTTGAGCAGGATACCTCCTGCCCACATCAACTTGAGTCAGCAAGGGCTGTGTCGGATCACCGAGTGCATAGCTGTCTGCTATCGCCATTGTCTCGGCCAAGGTGGCCGGCATCTCCCTCTGGAGTCTCTGCCAAAGCATGGAGCCATGTCGGCATCCTTGCGCAAACCACGCAATGGCTTGTGACTCAATTACTCCTTCACAGGAGTTCCGGATCGTGCTCCACCGGGTCTGGTACTCCCGGTCCGTTTCATCTTCTCTCTGCCGACACATGGACAGGTGTTGAGGGCGATTCGGCCTTTTGTAGGTGCTGGAGAAGTTGCTGACAAAGGCCTCGGAGAAATCGAGCCAACAATCAATGCTGTTCTCCTCCAGATTGTTCAGCCAGATTCGGGCTGGTCCCTCTAGCATTTGCGGTACATACCGCACGGCCCATCGGTGACTGCCACCAGCGATATGCACCACTGTGACGTAATCCGTCAGCCAGTCCTCCGGCTTGGTGCTGCCGTCATAGGTCTTTGCACCCCGGGGGAGCTGGAAATTCGGTACAGGTGGCTGTTTCATGATCTGGGGTCCAAAACATGCAGGACCCGGTGGACCTTTCTCTTCCAGCATTTCAGACAGATATATTCTGTCTAGCTTGTTGCGGACGTCGTGAGCTGGTAGCTGGCGAGCTCCCAACCTAACACCGAGTGCACCCTCGGACGCCAGCTCTCTGAATCTTGTGTACCCGACACGCTCCATGGCCGAGTAACCATCATCATATCGGTCAGCGGCCGGCTCAGCATACCCGACACCCGCTTGATGACGAGGAGGATTGGGTACCGGATACCGAGGTGGCTAACCCGGATTTGCTGGATTAACTCGGTTGGCTTCATGTCTGCCCTGAACGGGTCCTGGAGCTCCCTGACCGGGTTGACCTTGGGCAGCTTTCTGCTTTCCGGCATATACCGGATCATACGCCTGTAGCTGCTTGTTCTTACCAGAGTTTACACTCTGGCCACGGCTTCCGCTGACATGTGGCGAAGAGGCCTGTCCCTTGGACACTGCCCCAACACCCCCATTGGAGTAGAGGTACCCGGATCCTCCTGCACCCGGGTTTGCATTCCGGAATGCCTCATTCTGACGGTTGGCTACAGCTACCAACTCATTAACTCGGTCCTGCTGCCTACTACGAGCTTCACCGGATAAATTAGGTAACTCAGCTATGGCAGCCTCGGCAGCTCTAAGGTTCTTGCCCGGGGTACTGTATTTCGGCCGGCCTGCCGACACATAACTAGCAGTTTTACCAGATCTAGCTCTACCATCTCTAGCTATTTCGGCATTGAGGTCTCTACCTCTAGCACGTACTTCATTTATGCGACTAACCGGGTTGGCTACCGGCGTAAAACCATGAGCGATATTGTACTCACGGAGGGAGATGTCAAAGTCCTGCTTGACCCGGGCCACCTCCTGAGCCTCTCGGAGTATCTCCTGGCGCTGCTGCTCCAACTCCGCCTGAGTCAGAGCAACATCTGCGCTCGGAGCCACTTGGGTTGTCAGCTTCTCAATCGCGCCCTAAAGATGACTCGGCGTTGCCGGCACAGCAGATGTACCGGCCTGCTCCGGACGATTCTCCGGCCTCTCCAGCGGCGGGCGCGCCGTCCTGGTAGTCCTGGTGCTGACCTCGGCATCAGCAACCGGGGCGGTCATCATGACCTCTGCACAGCTAGCAGCGGGACGGGCGATACGTCGGCCGCGAGCCGCACAGATAGTGGGGGGATCCGCGGCAACCTGCACCCTTTCGGGAAACCGGCAGGGGACCTCGGTGGCGACGTAGACGATGAGGGAGCCGAACTCGATGAGGCACCCGTTCCGAGGTAACGGCCTGCTGCCGAAACAGCGGGCGTTGTCGCTGACGACGTTGAGCGAGCCGAACCTGTGGACAAGGCCACAGAGAACACGCTCACCCGACGCGATGAAGGAACCTGTCCGGATGAACACACCAGCCAGCGCCGCTGCTGACCCCACGGTGGGCGCCAACTGTCGTGGTGGTGCACGGACAGATGCCATATAGGCTTAAGGTGGGGCCGATTGGATGCTGGAGGTACCGGGGAGGGCTTGCACGCACGGCGTACAAACACGAACACACAGACACACACACACACAATTTACCCAGGTTCGGGGCTCTCGTGAGGAGATAACACCCCTACTCCTGCCTTTCTGATGTATATAAGTGGATCACAACTGGTTTACAAGCTTGCTCCTTGAGCTGAGTGGAAGACTATGAGCTCTAAAGCCTCTACCGAGTCTCGGGATAGCTCTCAAGCTCTCCAACTAGCTCTCAGAAACTGCTAAGTGTTTGCTCAGCGTCTCCGCGTCGTCTCAAGTGTAACGTCCCCGTAAGAGGTACCCCTGGTACCCATTATATAGGGAAACCCAGGATTACAGTGTAAAACATTGATACTGTCGCCATACTCCTTTGTCACCGCCCGACACGGGCACCGCTGCACCATGCCCAGACCGTGGCAGCGCTGGTCGCCACGGTTCCCTCTGCTCGAGACAGCACGCCCACGCCTAGGCCTAGTGCCACTGTACCGCGCCGCCCGCGTCAGAGGCATGGCCGAGGCTTTGGCACGCCGTCCACTTGCAGCACACCGCCGCCCTTGTCTCGCTCCGTGTCTCAAGGAGCTCTGTCCATCACCCGGGATAACCTTCCCCCGGCATAGGCATGTCTCGTACTCCTGACTCGGTTTTCCCCTTCCTGCACATAAGAACAACGAAGGAGGCTCCGACATATAATAATCATGGTCCGACATAGGGCTATGTCGGTAAGCCATTACCCGGCTGACCCCGGATAAACCTGCATGGTATGTCGGTTTTCATTGACTCGGTCAACTCCGAGTCCTTGCTTATTTCACCATGTTGACCCCACTCGGGGGCTTCCCCCCGACACGTGTGGAGACAAGTGTTTCATCCGTCGCATATGCGAGTCCCGCATGCCAACAGGATTCAAGTTGACTTCGGAAACTCCAAAGTACGACGGACTACAGGAGCCGAAAACCTGGATAGAAGATTACCTCACGGCGGTACAATGCCAGGGCGGTACGCGGAACACAGCGATGCAGTATCTGCAACTGCAGCTTACGGGTTCGGCACGTGCATGGCTTAAGAGTCTACCCGCAGACACCATCGGGTCCTGGAACGACTTAGTCACCACGTTCACCCAAAACTTTCAAGGCACATATAAGCGCCTGGCCAAGGCAGAAGAGCTCAAAACCTGCGTCCAAGGATCAAGTGAGTCACTGCGCTCCTATATCCAGCGCTGGACAATAATGAAGAACACCGTGGAGGAAATATCAGAGGAAAACGCAGTGGATGCTTTTGCACGAGGATTGCGAAGGCGAGAGCTCAAGGAAGAACTGGGGCGACGGAAGCCGAAGACGGTAGCCCAGTTGATGGATGTCGCTAATGACTAGGCAAACGGTGAGGATTACATGCGCAACGACCGGCCCAGGGGACATGATGATCGTGACTATCAGCAAGACTCGGGGCGAACACTAGTAGGAAAAAGGCTATCACTGGCGCACTGTTTTTTAATTCTGTGGCGCACGGCTGGTCGCCACTGAATCGCCGCCACTAAATTATTTTTTTGTGGCGCACCTTGTCCGTGCGCCACAGAAAGGCCTCGGCTGGTATCAGCATATATATTCTGTGGCGCACCTCTGCCTGGTGCGCCACAGAAATATGTGCGCCACAAAAACTGTAGAAAGTGCGCCACAAAAATGTGAATCAGAAAAATACAGAAAAATCGATTTTTCTGTACAAATACAATTATACAGAATTAATTACACATATTTATACAGAAATACAGGTATATTAATTTGACAGGTAAATGAAAACACATTAATCACACATATATTACTTAGTGCCCGACATACATATATATGTACATATAGTCACAAAGTGGAGAATGTAGTACATCGGCGTCATGATACAAAAGTTCATCGCTATTATATTACAAAAGTTCATCGCTATCAAAAGTAGTACATCGGCGATGATGATGGTGAGCAAGGGCGGGAGCATGATCATGATCGAGTCTTCTTCGGTAGCGGCGCCGGGAACGGTTTAAAGCCGTCTTTCGTCATCCACGTCCTGGAGTCATTCTGCAGCTTTAGTCGTTCTTCGATCTCCCTCTGATGCATCCCTAAAGATGGATTGGGATATATGTTGGTTAGTGATATAAACAGGGTATAATGTATTCATGTAAGTAGAGGAAAGAACACAATCAATATAACAATGTTGCATGGATGGAAATCATATGGCTATCCTATTTGGGTTTCATAGCATAGCATATATATATAATATATAACCCTACACACATGCACTTCTACAAAATATACACTAGTAATGCTTATCAAGGCTATCTTTTATAACACATCCTACCTCTGGGGTAGTGGTAGGACCCTGCCGTGTGAATGACATCTTCGATGATGATCGTTGATAACTGCAGCCGGATGCGATGGAGCTCTTGTCTATAATCAGCATCGGTGAGATCATCCGTCTTCTTTACCCATTCCTGGAGACTAGATGGAAGCTTCGTTAGCTCTGCATCCCGGACAAGCACTTTAAGGTGATGGAGGGCGTAGAAGGCATCCATAATGCTGCCAGGCAGCTGCTTGACGCAATTGAATCCGGTCCCATGCTTGAACTTGTGTGTGTTGTCCTTCGTGATAGATTGTGAGTTCTTTTCGAAGTGGCCTCCCTTTCGGGCATAGCCCTCGAGAGCCTCATCGAGAACACTCTTTATTCTGGTGTAATCTCTCTTCATGTTCTGATTCCCCACGTCGAGATAACAGGCAATGGACCACCTCGGGGATAGGACGATGAGTGCGCAGTACTTGTCCCTGCTCAACACAATTGAAATGGAATGTTGGACAAAAGATCAGCAATGGAAGAAATCCATAAGAAGGCATAAGATACGACGGTGGCGAGCGGATGTGTACTTACTCGAAAAAGAAAGGCACAAGGAGGTTGTTCTTCTTCTTGTTGGTGATCATGAGCCTCTGGAGGTACTCCGTGGCCATGGCCCGTGTCCTTGATCCTTCCACCAGCTGGCTATCACGCATATAGTAAGGATCCACCATCACGATGTACGGAGTATTATCTCTCCTAATCTTCATCGCCACACTGAGCGCATATAGGCGGACTAGGTTATAGTCCAGCCGTCTAGAGTGAAACAGGTTGAAGATGTCCTCGTAGGCTATGAAGAATACATCCGCAGGGTCTTCCTGGACGAAGTCCACCAACTCCTTTGGCACCTTGACCGAGAACACCGGGTAACTCGGATTCTTGTCTTTAAGAAGGAGGCCCTCTAGCGTGTAGATAGATTGTTGCAAAGAGAGCATGGGTCCTTCTGCAAGGTGGAGCAAGTCCTCAGATAGTATAGGCTTACCAGCTTCATGAACTCGGGGCAAGCCATCCCCACGGCGTGGTATCGTGTCTTCAAGACCCCGCATAATCTTAGCAGCTGGCTGGCTCGCAGAGGCTTTTGCTCCTTTTGATCTCTTCCTGTGCTTCTTCGTCTTGTTCTTCTCTGGGGATGGTTGGGGTGCAGTGAACCCCGCTTGAACCGTCTGGTGCAGTGTGTTAGGGCTAAAAATATTACCCGGTGCCACTTGAGCTTGATGATCACCGGCCTCCGGTAGGTGTGTCTTGAGATAAACCATCGAAGACCAGGCGCTGTGTGCATGTAGTGGGAAGGGAAGGTTGACCGTGTTGATCACGGAAGGGTTCTTCATCCACAGGAGGCATGTACAAATCCTCCTTGTAGGCGCCGGTGTTGAGGAAGTCATCGACATTGACATTATCTTCGGCATCGTCGAGGTTGGCACCAGCAGGTTCAGGGGCAACGGCTTTGTCCTAAACGTAAACAATAGCACATCACATACTAGATATAAAGGCGAAAATTCGGAAAGTCATGAAGTCGGAATGTCGGGAAGTCGGAACTAACCTTGGACTGTGGAGGTACATACGTCCCCAACAATTTTTGGTGGCGGCTGGTGGCGGCGACGACCGGTGGTACCTTCCTGCCGGCCTCGACGGCTGCCTGTGGCGCCGGTTCATCCACAACATCTTTTTGTGGCCGCCTCGACGAGGGCCGAACGGGCGGGGGGGCCGGTGCTTCAAGGTGGCGCCGCCGGTGCGCCTGATCCCCTGAAGACCCTCCCCAAGACGAATTTGGCTCTTCGGCCATTCCATCATCCACGCAAGGCACTCTCCAAGAACCATGTGTTCATCGGCTCCCAGAGGTTGAAAGGGAGGGTCGATGCCACGGAACTCAGGCACTACCTCGGTCACCCTGACTCTCATCACGGCCTCGCTCATTGGTTTGTTGTGCATAGTTGTGGTCAGAGGTTGGACGAGAACGGCCGTTGCGACATCCTTCAACTCGCTGCCGGCCCCAACCCTATGCAGGAGTATGCAAGGCATGTCCTGGGAGTGAATATACGTTAAGCATCATGCATATATGAGATATAACAGTGTCATCAAAATCTTATTTATAGAAAATGCCGCGGTCTAACTAATTAGTTACCTTGGTGATGGTGTTGAGCTCGTCCAATGTCGAGACTAGGGCGCCGGTGCCGGCAACCGGCCTATCATTTTCCGGCCGCTCTTGTGCATTATCATTATTCTGTTGAGCCGCGGTAGGGGGCACCGGTGGGGTCACCAGGACCGGCGACACGTTATTGCTGGAGGTGCTGCCGGCGAAGCTGGGCACGTGTATCGGCCCTTTCTGACCTCCCGCATGCCAAGCAGCTATCCCCTCCAACACTGCAGTGGGTAAGAAACTCCGGAGCTTCTCGTCCACCTTGTCGGCCACCATCTTGTCCACCATGCTGGAGTCCACCTTTTCCTGCTCTAGAGTCTCCACCTTCTTCTTTAGCGCCACAACCTCGGCTTGATCCCTAGCCGACTTCCTCCTCTCCTTTTTCGTCTCCGCGTCCGTGCTGTAGTACTGGAGGAACTTCATGCTCGTACCAAAGCCGGTCACACGGCCAGCTGACGTCGGACGCGATGACTTGTCCCTCCCCTTGTAAGTGTTCATCGCCCTGTTGAAAGTGTTGTCCCAGGGCTCCATCGACCCCTGGGACGACGGGCCGGCCTCAGCCTCTTCCTCCAACTGCTTCTCCTGCAGACAAAGAAAATTAAGGTGAACCAAGGTAGAAATCGAAGCAATGGACTTTGATATATCCGCAGTAATTAAGTTACTTACCAGCACTTTCTGGAATTCCAGCACGTCCTTATCGTCGGTGACGAACTCCCCCGTCCCCGGCTTGAGATAGTAGCGGGACCGAACAAAGTTTCGAACTTGCTCGTCCGTGATTTTATGCCACGGGTTCTCTTTGCCAAGTCTTGCAACCTCGGCATCCTCCTTGTCCCAAATGGGTTGTTTTCCAAAGTAACCGCCGCTTCCCAAACGGTGGTAACCTATGTTGAGTTCCCGCATATCCTTCCCCCACTTGGTCCATGCTTTAGCCTCCTCAGTTTCTAAGGACGCCTTGAATGCCTCGAACTCTTCTTCATCGAGCATCGGCTCTTTAACATGTATCTCCTCCAGCTAAGACCCTTATCGATCTTCTTCTTCACCCGGGATTTCCAGCTGCTCAAGGCATCGCTCATCTTCGTGATGGCTAAACTTTCCACCTTCTTATTCAATGGCTTCGGGAACGTGTATCGTTCGTGAAGCTTCATGAGGAGGGTTTGGACCAAAGCCTCATTTTCCTTGCTTCTGAGGTTCTGTGTATTGATCGACACGGTTTCCCGGAGCATGCACCCTAGTTGCATGCCGTACCCACGGGCAATTTCCTTAGGCTCCAAGGGTTGGCCACTTCGCGAGACCAAAGTGAACTCTTCTGTGATGTTGGCGAGCCCTTGCGGTGTCCGATCCTTCCTCACCTTCTTCTGCTTCTTAGCGGTGCGGTTACTGCCACCAGCACCGCCATCCGTCTGCTCGCCACCATCGGTGGTGGTGTGTTCGCCAACACCGCCATCCGTGTGCTCACCACCATCAGTGCTGGTGGTTTCCTCCTCTTCCTCTACCTCATAGTCACCATCACCGGCACGAGCTAGTTCGTCAGCCTCCCTCTCGTCCAACTGCTGGGACATAGCCCAGAACGCCTTGTTCTTTTCTCTAGCTTCGTCTTCGACGCTTATGTGCTTAGAAGAGCTGGGAGCGTTGGCCGACATGTTCGCACTGTATTAAAAAAAGGCAATAAGTTAGTACAACAAATATAATAAAAACATCACTTAATTTATCAACATATGTTAGTCGCAGTGTCCCATATGTCCTATTTTTAGCAAAAGTCATGCCAAATTTCACGAAAAAATTTGGCATGACCTTTGCTAAAAATAGGACATATGGAGTACCCGAATTTGCCGGAACGGAAGTTAATCGACGTTCCAGCAATCTCAAGGGCCTCACGGGGTACCTGCATAAGCATTTCTGAAATAGGACATCTCGACGACACGATGGTCGGAGCACAAACAACAACGACACGATGGTCGGAGCACAAACAACAATGACGCGATGGTCGTGGACACACATATATTCACAACACATCCATAATTTCTCACCACTTGTCGACGAGCTCCTCCGGTGGCGGCGGTGGCGGTAGCGTCGAGGTCTCTCCTCTTCAAACTGCATAGTTCATAAATCTAGGTTAAATTCAGGTTTTTCAGAAAACAGATAAAACATAGCATTTTGGCCTACATGATTTAGTCTGTTATAGTGTTTAATTTGGACAAACAATTGATGCCTATGAATCTATAGGTTTAGCTATTTCTAATGATATGAAGTTTACAAAATTTGGTGGAGCAGATTAACCAGAATTTGCATGCAAAGGGGGCTAATCTACACTGTTTTTCAGACTTGGCAGTTTCTTCAGGTTTTTCAGAAAACAGTTAAAACATAGCATTTTGGCCTACATGATTTAGTATGTTATATTGTTTAATTTGGACAAACAATTGATGCCTATGAATCTATAGGTTTAGCTCTTTCTAATGATATGAAGTTTACAAAATTTGGTGGAGCAGATTAACCAGAATTTGCATGCAAAGGGGGCTAATCTACACTGTTTCTTTTCAAAAAGGGCAGAAATGAATCTTAAACTATTTAGTGAATAAAAGTTTTTCTGAAAAATTGGAGAAAATTCCCTGAACTGCCTATGGTCATATAGGACCTACCTGTGCAAAAACCTCATCAAGTTATGTTCAAAATTTTGGACTTATTTCAAAAGTTCAGTTCTGGACATTTTGCAAATTCACTTAAAATAAGGCCAAATAAATTCAGAAAAATGTGAGACCACTTTCCCTAGACCCAACTTTTCATCCTGAATCTACTAGACATCATTTGGGTGCCTTGTTGTATTCAAAAATTTGAAGTTAGACACACAGGCATTTCCACAAGCACCTAGAGAGCATAGTTCGGTGGAGAGGGGAGGGAGGAGGAGGAAGATGGCAGGGAGAGAGGAGGGAGGAGGGAGGAGAGACCTGCGCAGGGGACGGCGTCGCGGCCGGTGTCGAGGTCCTCCGGTGGCGGCGGTGGCGGGGAGGCCGGTGTCGAGGTCGTCCGATCGAGGACGCAGGGGAGGTGCTCGTGCACGGGCGGCTCCTCCGGTGGACGTCTCCTCCGATGGCGGCGGTGGCGTCGGGCTGCCGGCGACTCCTCCGGTGGCGGCGGTGGCGGCGGGCTACTGGCGGCGAGCGGTGGTCGTCGAGCGCGGGAGGCCGGGGTGCGGGAGGACGTCGTCAACGCGCGCGGGAAGTTTGAGAATTTTTGGGAATGAAACGGCAGCGCGGGGCTGGCCCACATGTAAGTGGCGGCTCCAAATTTCTGTGGCGCACCGCGGGAGGGGTGCGCCACAGAATCTTACATTTCTGTGGCGCATATCCTGGGAGGTGCGCCACAGAAATGTAAGATTCTGTGGCGCACCCCATAAGCGGTGCGCCACAGAATTAAAATGCCTAAACAGTGTGCTGTATTGGTTATGAGTTTTGCATATTGTCTCACACACATATTCATTGGTTACAAAATACACACAATGTCTCTTATGCTTGCATATTGTCTCACACACATATTCATTGGTTACAAAATACACAATGTCTCTTATGCTTGCATATTGTCTCACACACACACATATTCATTGGTTATGAGTTTTGCATATTGTCTCATACACATATTCATTGGATTTGAGTTTTGCATTGTCTCACACACACACAATGTCTCTTATATATACTTGCATTGTCTCACACACACACAAGTTAAACACACCAAAAAAGTCTTCGTCTCTTGGTTCCGAGCTAGCTTCTTTTCATTCCCTTCTTCGCGGTTGAAAACTTTAGGCCGGGCACCTTGAGATTTCTTCGCGTGAACGGACAACCTTTCGTAGGTAGGGAGGTCTTCCTTCTTTGAGTACTAGTAGTAGGCATGTCGAAGTACTTGTCGAATTCCTCCTCGATCTTTGGATCGCTTTCCAAGTCTTCCTTGTTGGCATCTCCTTCCATTCCGATGATGCTCCTCTTGCCCCTCCTCACGACAACACGACTAGGCTTTGACGGGTCGGTAATGAAGAAGCATTGCTCAACTTGGCTAGCAAGTACCCATGGCTCATTTTTCGCGGAGGCGTTCTTCGATTTGGCATCGGGTATTACCATGGTGGTGAAATACCGGCCTTCTTTGACGACGTCCTTGGCCCATCTCACACAGAACATTGGCACCAACTCTCCACAGTAGTTGAGCTCCCATATCTCCTCGATCTTTCCGAAGAATCTCTCCTTGACAGTAGCCTCCTCATCGGCATAGGATAGCATAGTTACTCCTGAGTTTTGATATTCGCTATTCTTGTCTTTTTCCTCGGTGTAGAATCTGTAGCCGTTGATGTCGTACGCCTGATAGGTCTTTACGTTGTGCCCGGGGCCCCGTGATAAGGAGAATATGAGTTTTTCCTCATCCGTAGATGGCGTTTTGATCTTTGCTAGATCTAGCTGCCTTTTCTTGAACCAACGCGTGAAGGTGGAGTTGTTCTCTCTGGTTATGTCTCCCTTCTTCCTTGGCCGGCCCAGGTCGGTCTAATGTTGTTCGAGTAAGCATTTGTGCTCTTCCACCGAAGGCTCGATCAATTGTAAGTGTTGTAGCGCGACCCGGTGAGCCCTGTCGAAGTCGTCTTTTCGACCCTGAACGCCGACAAAGAGTGAGCGGGTGCCCTCGCGGTGACCATATCCATTGAGCCTGCCGAGGTGTTTCCTCATGGGCAGACCAACATCCTCGTTCTCGGTTCTTAGAAAATTCTGGCAGAAGGAGATGCACTCGTAGGTTAGAAAGCCCTTGGCTATGCTTGCATCAGGACGGGCCCTGTTGCGAACGTATCCTTTCATGACACCGTTCATTCTTTCAAACGGCATCATGTAGTGCAGGAACGTCGGCCCGAGCTGCCTGACGTCATCAACGACATGGAGAAGGAGATGCACGCAGATATCGAAGAATGAGGGCGGAAAGTAAATCTCGAGCTCGCATAGTATCAACACGATCTCTTCCTGTAGCCTGTCGAGCTGCCTGACGCCGATCGTCTTCCTATTGATGACGTCAAAAAAGTTGCAAAGAGCAAGCAGCGTATCACGGACATGCTCGTCCATTATCCCTCGAATCGCAACGGGAAGTATCTGCGTCATCAGCACGTGACAATCGTGAGACTTCATCCCGGTAAACCTCTTCTTCGTTGCGTCCATATATCTGCTTATCTTCCCCGCGTAACCATGAGTAAACTTGACTCCTACGAGACACCTGTAAAACTGCTCGAGCTCCTCCAAACTCATAGTGAAGCACGTCGCGGGAAGCACCACCGTGTTCCTCTTTAACCTTTTGCGGCGACCTTGAGTCCCTTCAGGCTGATCATCATCACCATCGTCATCGTCATCACTATCGGGGGCCTGAAGATCTTTCCTGACACCAAGGCATTTCAGATCATATCTTGCTTTCGTCCCATCCTTGGTCTTTTTCGGCATGTTGGAAAGAGTGCCAAGCAGACTCTCGGTGACATTCTTCGTAATGTGCATCATATCGAGGCTATGTGGCATCTTGAGGACCTTCCAGTACGGCAAGTCGTGGAAAACAGACCTCGCTTTCCATACACCCAGCAGCGGATCTACCTTCGGTCGTTTCTTTCCCGGCGCGGGGCACTCCTCCCAATTTCTCAACAGCTCGTCGATTTCTGTGCCGCTCCTCGGGCTCGGAGCTCCTTCGATCTCGTCCTTACCATTGAATAGGTCACCGCGTTTTCTCCACGGATGATCCATGCGAAGCCACCTTCGAGCCCCTGGGTACACGGTTTTCGAAGACCCGGGATTCCTTGGTAGCTGGAGATGCGGGGTCTTATCCATGCACCTGACACATGCGCAGAATCCGTGGCCTACCTAGCCAGATACATATGAGCAACCAGGATAGTCATGCACCGTCATGAGCAACGCGGCTCTCATGTCGAAATATTCTTTAGTGTAGGCATCCCACGTACGGGCTGGCGTCTCCCACAACATGGCTAACTCCTCTTTCAACAGCGTGAGATACGTATGTATGTGGACACCTGCTTGTTTTGGCCCCTGAATGAGAATACTCATGTGTATGTACTTTTGCTTTGTGCACAACCACGGGGGAAGGTTGTAAGGCCATACAAACACGGGCCAGGTGCTATGCGTGCTACTCTGGTTGCCAAACGGATTGAATCCATCGGTGCTCATACCCAGCCTTACGTTCCTTGCGTCACCTCAGAAATTTCCGAAGGCGTTGTCCAATTCTTCCCACTGGCTAGCGTCTGAAGGGTGTGTCAGGATCCTGCCCTTTTCTGGATCTTCTTCGGGCTTCTCCCTTTCTGCGTGCCATCACATGAGCTTTGCTTCCTTAGGGTCCACGAAGTATCGCTGCAGACGGGGAGTGATATAAAAGTACCATACCACTTTTCGAGGAACTTTCTTATCCCCAGTACTACTCTTGTACCGTCCTTGTCCGCACACCAGACATGTGGTTAAGTCCTTGTACTCGCCTCGATAAATTGCGCAATCGTTCACGCAGGCGTGGTACTTAACGTGCGGTAGGTCAAGAGGGCACACGACTTTCTTGGCCTCCTCGATATTAGTTGGCAATGTGTTCCCCTCGGGAAGACGATCGTGGAAGAATTGCATGGTCTTGTTAAAGCTCAGGTCGGTCCATTTGTTTGCCGATTTCATCTCCAGAGCATCAAGCGTTACTTGCAAGCGCGTATCCTGTGGCCGGCACCCAGGATACAACGGAGTATTCCCGTCTATCTCCATTTGCGCCAGCTTGGCTTTCTCTCTAGTGGTGCTCGTCTCCTTGAGGAGCAGCTCTTGAATATGAGAGTCCATCAAGCCCGACATTACCGAGTTATGCGTGTCCGCGTCTTCTCCACCACCATCTACTACTCCTCCACCATGTCCTTCGTCATGATCATCTTGCCCGCCGGCATGTCCTTCGTCATGATCATCTTGCCCGCCGACATGTCCTTCGTCATGATCATCTTGCCCGCCCTCATCAACATTTGCTGCCGGCGCTTGGTTGAAGCCTAGCATGAAACCTCGCCTGAGCAGGTGATCTTCAAATTGTCAAGAATCGGGGTCGACGAAGCTCACAAGTCTGCACTTTCGACACGGACATCGTATATGGCGCCTATTGCACCGAATCATTTCCGCCCTCGCTTCTTCCTTATATCTGCTGATTTGACCGGAGCTCATCATCATGACCATGGTTGCCTATGTTAATTAGAGTATGTTAATTAGAATTAACCACAACATGCACTCACACATACACAAACATGCATGTTCGACGAAAAAATTCGCCATGACTTCCCCTAAAAGTAGGACATATGGGTGGTGCAAAAATTTACCGAAATGGAAATGAATCAACACTTCGGTAAACATCCATGCACCACGCCGGCGCAAACAACAAAGAAAAGCATGCATAAACATATCCATATATATATGCATCCAACAATACCCACCTAGTAGATCTAGATCCGTTACCAAGACGAGACCGCGACCGTGATCGATGAGTGAGAGAGTTTAAACTACAAATATGGAGGCTCTCCCAAGCCCTCACCAATTATATATCAAACAAAGTAGAGTTTAAACTACAAATAATGAAGAAAGAATGGACAAAATGCCATGAGAGAGAAGAGAGAGTCGAGCTGCAAGAAGGAGAGCTAGAGAGGAGTGAGTGGAAAGTGAAGAGGTACTCACATGCGCCACCTTTTTTAGATCTGCCACGCCCTTTCTGTGGCGCACCGCGCCCAGTGCGCCACAGAAATGCAATATTCTGTGGCGCACCACGGAAAATGCGCCACAGAATGTTGTATTTCTGTGGCGCACGGGTCGCGTGCGCCACAGATATCACCTATTTTGTGGCGCACTTGATGGGGTGCGCCACAGAATTCCGTATTTCTGTGGCGCACCTGGTGGGGTGCGCCACAGAATATGGCCAGATATTTCCAACCTGGTCGACGGATGTGGGACCCACCTTTTTTCTGTGGCGCACAAAGCACGGTGCGCCACAGAAAGTCACATTTCTGTGGCGCACCCTGCTTGGTGCGCTACAGAAAGTCTAATTTCTGTGGCGCATGTGGCATGGTGCGCCACAGAAATGAGACTTTCTGTGGCGCACCAAGCACGGTGCGCCACAGAAACATATTTCTGTGGCGCACGAAAATTGGTGCGCCACAGAATGTCGTCTGTCTATAAGCTATTTCCTACTAGTGGAAACCGCAGCTACGACCCCAGGAAAAAGAGGAAATTTCCCAACTTTGACCCGAATGAGCTAGCCGAAATGGTAGCGGTAGGTTTTCACAACGATCGAGAAGGGAATCGCCGCAGGAGAGAATGGCGGCAGCGGCAACTTGAGCAGGACGGAGAGCAAATGCTCACAGGTCCATGCCCTTTCCACCCGCACAAGGATGAACACGGCAACATCAGTTCGGGTCATCAATTGAAAGAATGCCGCAAGTTTGAGAAATTATTAGCGGCATACAGGCGGATCCATCAAGCCGCGCAGAATGAAGGGTATTCAAGAATTCCGGGAGTGATGGTGTAAGGTGCACCCGAGGCGCTACCACCCCCCCCGCCACAACTAGCATCCGTAATCTAGCGGGTGCCACCACCTCAGCAATTACTACCACCCCCGGCTGCGGCAGAAACTTTCCCCGCCCTGGTTGGTCATGTAGGAATGATACAAAAGGGACGTCCGTCGAACAGGACCCAAAAGTTGATAACCCGACAGGTCAATCTAGCGGTATCAGCACCTCCAGCCACTCCTGACTACCTCAATTGGTTCGACTGCAGTATCACATTCTCAAAAGAGGACCATCCACCCTAGGTGCCACGACCTGGTCTCGCCGCCCTAGTACTCAGGGCCCAAATCGGTGGGTACGTCATGAGTAAGGTCTTCATGGACGGCGGAAGCGGCATTAACATCATCTACGCCAGCACACTGCGCCACATAAAGATCTCACTCGCAGCTAGCCTTGTAGACTCTGACACTTCGTTCCATGGAATAGTACCCGGGAAAGCTGTATATCCCTTGGGAAAAATCCATCTGGACGTAGTTTTTGGAGATCCCGCAAACTTCCACAAAGAGAAAATCGAGTTCGAGGTCGTCGACTGGCCCTCACAGTACCATGCCATCTTGGGCCGCCCGACATTCGCAAGGTTCATGGCCGTGCCACACTACACATACCTTCTACTCAAAATGCCAGGACCAAACGGCACAATTACCGTTCGAGGAGACTACCGGACATCGGACAGCTGCGACAGGGACTTCAACAAGATCTCCGAGTCATTCGGGATGCACGAAGAACTCTCACAGTTGAGCTCTTCGACCGATTACAACCTTCCACCCGTAACTCAGTCAACAGCACCCGACAGAGAGTTCAACAAGGGCAGCGACACGACAACCCATCAGGTGCACCCAACGGATCCAACCAAAACGGCAATCATAACCGCCAATCTGCCCTCCGCATAGGAAAGTGCGCTCATCGAGTTCCTCCATGAGTACTGGGAAATATTCGCTTGGTGTCCTGCGGACATGCCAGGCATCCCCAGAGAACTCGCCAAGCACGCACTTGAAATACGCCCTAAGTCCAGACCTATCAAACAGTCCCTCCAGCGTTTTGCAGAACCGAAGCGCAGGGCCATTGGCGAAGAAATCAACCGGCTCCTCGCAGCCAAGTTTATCCGGAAAATAAAACAAGCCACCTGGGTAGCAAACCCCGTCCTTGTCCCGAAGAAGAACTCGAAGGTGCTATGCATGTGCGTAGACTTCACAGCTCTCAACAAGCATTGTCCCAAGGACCACTTTCCCCTCCCACGCATCGATCAAATCATTGACTCGACCACGGGATGTGCTCGTCTATCCTTCCTGGACGCCTACTCAGGCTACAATCGGATCCGCATGAAGGAAGACGACGAAGAGAAGACATCATTTATCACACCCTATGGCGTATACTGTTACACCACAATGCCCTTCGGTCTCAAGAACACGGGTGCAACTTACCAAAGGTGCATGCAAGCCTGTCTTAAGGACCAGATCGGCAAAAACGTCCAAGTATATGTGGACGACATTGTCATCAAGACAAAGGACGAGGCCACGCTCCTCGACGACATATCCGAAACCTTCGCATCATTCAACAAGTATCACATCAAGCTCAACTCAACGAAGTGCGTTTCGGGGTACCCGCCGGGCAACTGCTCAGGTTCCTCGTATCCGCCAGGGGCATCGAGGCGAACCCTGAGAAGATACAAGCAATCCTGTCAATGGAGGAGCCAACCAACCTCAAAGGAGTCCAGCGCCTAGCGGGACGAGTCGCAGCCTTAAGCAGATTCATCAGCAGGTTAGGAGAAAAGCGCTCCCGTTCTACCAGCTGCTGAAAAAAGCAGACAACTTCGAGTGGACAGAAGAGGCTCGCAGAGCATTCGCTGAACTCAAGCAGACATTGTCAACGAAACCGGTTCTGGTGGCACCCCAGGAACGGGAACCTCTATACCTGTACCTGGCCGCAACCAAACAAGTAGTCAGCACGGTGCTCGTAGTCGAGCGAGCAGAAGAAGGAAAGATACATGGTGTCCAGCGCCCAATCTACTACGTTAGCGAGGTACTCTCGGCGTCAAAGCAAAGGTACCCGCACTATTAGAAGCTCGCATATGGAGTATTCATGACGGCGCGAAAGCTAACGCACTACTTCTCCGAGCACCCCGTCACGGTGCTGACAGATGCACCCTTGTCGGATATACTCAACAACCCGGAGGCAACAGGTCGAGTAGCAAAGTGGGGAATCGAATTGTCGCCCAGGGACATCACATACCGACCCAGAGACGCACTCAAGTCCCAGGCCTTGGCAGATTTCCTCGCAGAATGGACAGAGATTCAGACTCCAGGTCCCCCGGACCTGTCCAATTCCTAGATCATGTATTTCGACAGGTCGAAGAGGCACGAAGGAGCCGGAGCGGGTGTTATCTTGATTTCACCCAAAGGAGACAAGCTGAAATATGTACTACAGATGAATTTCAAGAAGGCATCCAACAACGAGGCAGAATACGAAGGCCTACTGCACGGCATGCGGATGGCAAAGGCCTGCGGGGCAACGAGGCTCATGATCTATGGGGACTCGAATCTCGTAGTCCAACAGACGATGAAGGACTGCGACGCAGTATCTGCCAACATGGCAGCCTACAGGGATCTCTACAATGTCCTAGAAGGAAGCTTCGACGGGTGCGAGTTGTGTTACATCACGAGGAAGCAATGAGGAGGCTGACAAGCTGGCCAACATCGGCTCCACCTGCGCACCCGTACCCGCTGGAGTTTTCCTCGAGCAGATAAGCAAACGCTCCATAGAGTACAAGGACCCCGACGCTCCGGCAGCAGCAGCCTCAGCCGTCGGTTCCGAGCAACCAGCCGAAGAAAAGAACGAGGAAACAGAAGCCAATTCTTATGAGGTCTTCCTCGTAGAACCTTCCTGGACTCAGCCATACATAGCGTATCTGCTACGCCAAGAATTACCAGAGGACCCAGTCGAGGCCCTCCGAGTCACTCGGCGCAGCAAAGCATTCGTCACGGTCAAGGGAGAGCTATACAAGAAAAGCACATCAGGGATACTACTGCGATGCATTGAACCAGAAGAAGGGAGGAAAATTCTACTCGATATCCATGAAGGCATATGTGGACATCACGCAAGTAGTCGGGCACTCGCAGCCAAAACGCGACGAGCCAGATTCTATTGGTTATCCATCATGCAGGACGCCAAAGAGATAGTCCGTCGATGTGCTGGGTGTCAACGGTTTGCAACCAAACCGCACGCCCCCGCAACGGAGCTCAACATGATACCAATTGCATGGCCCTTCGCACAATGGGGACTCGACATGGTAGGCCCGCTGAGAAAATCTTCTCCCGGGGGACACACTTTCCTTCTGGTGGCAGTAGACAAATTCTCCAAATGGATCGAGCCCAAACTGGTCACCAACGCGGGTGCAATAGCAGCACTAAATTTCGTCAAGTCCACCGTCTTCCGCTTCGGAGTGCCCCACAGCATCATCACGGACAACAGGTCCAACTTCATCGCTGATGAAGTCCAGACATACTGCAAGGAGCAGGGGATAAAGCTCAACTTTGCCTCCGTTGCGCACCCGCAAACCAACGGACAAGTCGAGCATGCCAACGGGCTCGTCAGTAGCGCTCTCAAGAAATGGCTTCTCGCGCCCTTGGAGAGAGCTGCTGGCGCATGGGTCGAAGAGCTACCATCGGTACTATGGGGCCTGCGCACAACGCCAAACTGTTCAACAGGGTTCACCCCCTTCTTCCTGATACACGGGGCCGAAGCCATACTGCCTGCTGAGGTCCGCCACAACTCGCCTCGAGTGGCAGCCTATACAGAAGCTGGGTCGAACACGGCACTCGAAGATGGCATAGACGAAGTCGACGAGGCACGGGACATTGCACTCTCGAGATCGGCGGTCTACCAGCAGAGCTTGCAATTACCACAGCCGACGAGTGCGCGACAGATCCTTCGCCGTAGGCGATTTGGTATTGCGGCTAAAACAGAAGAAAGGCCACAAGTTATCTCCTCCCTGGGAAGGACCATACGCCATCGTCGAGGTCGTTGGCAAAGGAGCATACAGGTTAAAGGACTTGGCAATGGGCATTGTCTACTCCAACCAGTGGAACGCGGCGCATCTACGACGTTTCTACCCCGAGCTGTCACCTCTTTTTGTGATTACCACATCTTGTGAAATAAGGCCCCTTGGCCATCTTGCAACTTTTTCTCGCCGACAGGCATCTATAAAGTGGGTATGCGCATATGTTCAGATTTCAAGCCAGCAGAACCTCTACTAAGAGTCGACCTAGCTTGGGCCACACCCGACACTCGGGGGATGCGCCCCACAAGCTACTCGAAAAATTCATCTAACTCTACTAAGAGTCGACCTAGCTTGGGCCGCACCTGACACTCGGGGGCTGCGCCCACAAGCTACTCGAAAAATTCATCTAACTCTACTAAGAGTCGACCTAGCTTGGGCCGCACCCGACACTCGGGGGCTGCGCCCCACAAGCTACTCGAAAAATTCATCTAACTCTACTAAGAGTTGACCTAGCTTAGGCCGCACCCGACGCTCGGGTGCTGCGCCCCACAAGCTACTTGAAAAATTCATCTAACTCTACTAAGAGTCGACCTAGCTTGGGCCGCACCCGACACTCGGAGGCTGCGCCCCACAAGCTACTAGAAAAATTCATCTAACTCTACTAAGAGTCGACCTAGCTTGGGCCGCACTCGACGCTCGGGGGCTGCGCCCCACAAGCTACTCGAAAAAATGATCTAACTCTACTAAGAGTCGACCTAGCTTGGGCCGCACCCGACACTCGGGGGCTGCGCCCCACAAGCTACTCGAAAAGCTCATCTAACTCTACTAAGAGTCGATCTAGATTGGGCCGCACCCGACGCTCGGGGGTTGCGCCCCATAATCTACTTGAAAGAGTTCACCTAACTCTCCTCTCACATGACTCAGCTCGTGCTACCCCCGACGTTCGGGGGCCGTACCTACTAGAAACAAGCTCGGCAAAGGAGACAAATCATAGGTTGATTCGCCGTACAGAAGACAAGGAGAATTACACAAATCATCGTAACTACACAAAGGTACATGAATTTATAGGAGACAATTCGGGCTACAGATCAGCAAGCTGATGACGGAGAATTGCAGCAGTTTCTCTTTCAAGGAGAGCAATCACATTTCTGGCGGGTCCATCAGCAGCCGTGTAAAACGGATCCAGAGCTGTATTCTCCCAGTCAAAACCAGCAGGTGGCCCTCTTGAACTATTTTCCAAGTCCAGGTGTGGATGGTGGATAAGAACAAGTGCAAAAGCTAAACGGGCACCTGCCTCCAGTTGCTCCTGCACAAATCCTTCTATAGCCTCGCCACGACGAAATTTCTTCATCAAGTCAGCCAAACTATGAGGCGCCGGGCTAAGAGGAAACAAGGCCTTGTAAACCAATTCCAAGGCAGATCAGCAAGATTCAACGAAGGAATCAACTTGACTGACCCGATCCTGCAGAGTAACAAGTACGTGCCCCCTATCTCGGTCTGACCAGAAGCTGGGAGCACCACGAGCAACAAGGTCCGCAACCACATTAAGTTTAAGCCTGACTCGCCGAACCTCTTCGCCGGAATCAAGTTGAGCACCTGTCAGAGAAGCTCAGTTACGCAAGATTTCATCAAAGCTGCTAAGGGAACAAGCAGAGACAAAACTTACAAAGGAGATGGTCGCTCAGCTGCCGCAACTCGGAAAGAATAAAATTCTCCCGTTCAACAATAGCGGCCTGCTTCGACTTCAGCATAGCCAAATTTGCTTCAACTACTCGAAGCCGGCGTTCGGCCTATTCAGCCCGTACCCGCAAGCGGTTGATCCGAAAGGATTCTTCTTCTGGCGGCACAGAACTGGAGGGGACGCGCGGTTGTTTATCATTGTTTAGCGAGACGGACGAGGATTTGGAACCACCAGCCTGACGAACAAACAGAGCAAAGCCAAGCAAAAATGTTAAATCTCCCATCTGGCCTGGTAAAGCCCGGGTTAGTTGCTGCTCCTAAAGGACACAGCAATACACTCGCACGCGACAACCCACCAAGAGACAACACACACTCACATACAGGCAAAAGCAGAATCGATTCCCAAGTTTAACACAGTTTACAAGTCGAAAGCATAATAGGAACATTACAAGACCAAACAACTAAGAAGAGGGAGCAGCAGGCGTATCGAAGGTACAGGCCGGCCACTCCAGCATCTGTGACAGCTGCTACGAAAGCTTACACGCACGGGGTTGGAGGGGTCGAAGGTCTACCTCCATGCCGTCGGGTCCCTTTGGAAACTCCGAGGTAACTTTCTTGAGGTCACCTTGAACTCCATGCCCCATCACGAGTGATAGCACAGTCTCTGCACCGCAGATGGTCTGTTCACGGCTGAACTCACCAAGCGGGTCGCCCTCTGCGCCGAACGACTCAACAAGGTCATTGAATGTTTCGGGTGCATTCTCTTCCTCAGGATACATACTTTTCCAGATTGAGGAGAAAACAGCCATGGATTTCACCACAAGATCGCGAGCACTATTGCCATAATTCCACGCCAGAGATATGGCATCCGACAGACAGTCCACGCGCTCGTGACCCATAGTATCGAACTTCACGCCGAGAGCACCTGCACAGAAAAGCGAGTTAGCCAACTGCATGGGTTAAAGAAATATAAGCTTTAGCAACACAACTTACTCGACAAGGTAGTCGCCGACATAGTCGCCTGGCCAGCCAAATCCTCATCACGCTTGAAGGTTTCCCTGGATTCTTCTTCCCGCTGATTCTTCAAGTCCTTTAGTTCCTTTTCGAGTGCGGCGACCCGAGTTTCAAGATCTGTAGCGCGGCGGGCAAGTTTCGGATTCTCGGCAACCGCAGCATCGAGTGCTCCTGCGCAGAGCCGCAAGGTTTAGAAGGAATCGACACGGTAAAAATGGACGACAAAGACATATACAGCAATGAAGAAGAAAGGGTACCTTGCGAGTTCGCAAACTTCTCCCGCAAACCATTCCTCTCTGTCTCCACATGCACATATTCTGAGGCCAGTTCCAGCATCTTATGGATATAGGACTGCGAAGGAAAAGGTCAGTAAAAAGATAGAAGGCAAAGCAAGAGCTCACGCCCAATTGCACACAATTGCGCCCGGCCTCGAGGGCTACTAAGGGTAAACCCAGTAGATTCGACGGAAACTCACGTGTCCTTCGCGCCTCGGAAGCAGACCCAAGGAACCATCAGCAGGAGGAGCCGAACCGCTAGCAGGAGGAGCCGAACCGCTAGCACAAGGAGCCGAGCCACTAGCAGGAGGAGTCGAGCCACTAGCAGGAGGAGGCGAGTCGCTAGCAAGATCGACCCTGACAGAGATAACAGATTACTAAGCAGGACGCAACAAAGGCAAAAAGTATCAAGGTTAAGGACAAAAGTTCCTCACCTGTCGCACTCGACATTGATCACGAGCACCTTGGCATAAACGTTCCACCGTGACGACACCCGAGGTTTCTTCACCGGTGGAGGAGGTTTATACGCCAGAGGAGCCGCGTCTACCACTTCCATGTCCTCCAAAACGGACGAATCTGGAGTAGGAGAAGGACCCGAGGTAACCGCGGGAACACCAGGTGCGTTGGAAGGATCATCCTCCCCCGCATCTGCGCCCTCGCCAGCAAACTCGAGTTTTCGTTTTCGGATGACTCTTTCGTTAGCTTGAGGGGAAGAGTTGTTTTCATCGTCATCATCGGAAGACTCCTCGGCAAGAGCCTCAGACACAGAACCCGAAGGCTCATATGTCTCCACCGGAGCTTTACCCGAAGGAATTGTCGGGTAGGACGTCAAGGTAACATGTCCCTGAAGGAAAAGGATGCTCGTCAAAGGGTCTATGAAATCGAAAGAAGCACCAAGCAGATTTAGAACTTCGGTTACCTCGGGAAGGGGATTTTCGCTACTGAAAGGAGTCGCGGCAGTGGACTCGACGAAGGAGTCATCTCTCTTTAGGTGAGTGATCTGGCACACCCGCGCCTCCAGCTCATCACCCGAAATCTCTTCGGATGACATTCTTGTCGGGTCCTGAAGCCCGAAGTACTCCCACATACTGTGGACCCTCGCCTGAAGTGGTTGGATGCGTCGCTTCATAAAAGTGCAGATAAGCTACATCCCAGTCAACTCCTTGCCAGGTGCGGAACGAAGAGAAGCAACTCGGGATAAGAGGTCGTTGGCCTCTACTTCTTCCGTCGGACTCAGCCTCGAGGGAGAAGTTGGGTACTTCTGTTTCTCCTTCGACAGCGAAGTAAAACCAGCGTTTCCTCCATCCTTGCACGGATTCGCTCAGCTTGAGGTCAAAGTAGGGGACATCATTGCGAGTCTGAATGCCGAAGCCTCCGGTCGCCAAGCTGCGTCGGGCAACTATGTGCTTCTTCACGAAGAAGATGCGGCGCCATAATCCCCAATGGGGATGCACGCCCAGAAAACACTCACAAAGCACAATGAAGCAGGCAATGTGGAGGATGCCGTTTGGAGTAAGGACGTGTAGTTGCACGCCATAAGCGTACAAGAGGCCTCGGATGAAATCATGGAGGGGAAAGGATAGGCCCTGCGTCAGGAAGTCCATGAAGATGACGCGCTCGCCGGCATGAGGAGAAGGAGTTACCTCGTTCCCGACGCAGTGCACTCTGCCGCTCGCCGCCGCCGGCAAGCGGCCATCGGCCCTCAGACCGGAGAGATGACGGCCGCTGACGGTGGACGCCTCCCAGTCTCCCTTTAGTCTCTTCGGTGGTGCGGTGACGTTGCCGGAGGAGTTCTTGCTCTTCTTGCCCATGGCGAAGGAGTAGGGGCACTACAAGAAATATGTCAACTAGTGACCTTCTGTCAATGACCCTGGAAAAATTGGTCATAGATCTGTGACTATTTCAAATCAATTGGTCGTAGGCTCCAGGCCATAGTCTTTATGTGAAACTTTGGTACATAAATCTGCCTTTATGTGAAACTTCTTTAAATATGTAGTTTTCCCATAGTCTTTACCTAAACCTCTAGGTTTGTAAATCTACTCCAGGAATAGTAGCTATTCTAATGCTGCTAGTGTTCACTCTTTTACAGGAGCTCCAGGCCTAAGAAATTTGAAGTTTGAACCTATGAAACCCTACTGAACAAAGCCTTGTCTGTTGTAAAGATTCTAATATTGTAATAGTAGGCCTATTTGGGTTGTAATAGACCATGTGCAGATTGTAACAATACAATTATAGTGTTATTTGATGAATTACATTTGTTCTGTTTGGTTCGAAATATTGATTATGTATGTGAATTGGGAATGTTTGAAATGAAAAGCTGACTATTGGGACCTGCTTATATAATCATCTGAGAAATTCTGAAATATCTGACATGTGGGACAAACGTGTAAGTTTATGACTAGTGGGACCCATCTGACTAGTGGGACCAACTTCAAAACATAGTTGCTGATACATTGTTGAAAGGCCACGGCCCAAAATTAAAAAGGCTAACTTTTTTGGCTTGGCCCGTGTAGCCGATTAGAATTTATAGGAAAGAAAATAAAAAATATTGAATTGTTGGGCTTGGCCCATGCCAAACACCGAATTGGACCAGGCTGATTTCAATCTACGACCATTTCGTTTGGTCACAAATTTGCCACGTCAGCTCTGCCATGTTGGATCTGACGTGGACTGGTCAGATTGGTAGTGACCAAATAATTGGTCACAACATTTGTGACCTTTTTTTTTGGTCACAAAGGTCTATGACCAATTCCTAAAAAAGGTCACGTAGTTTCATTAGTGACCCTCATCTTTTGACCAACTGTTTTTAGTCACAAAAAGGTCACAAATGAAAAAATGTGACCATTCAGTGACCAATATGGAGGGTCACCAGATAGCATATTTCTTGTAGTGGGGAGAAAGGCAAATCGGAGAATGCGAGGAAGAGGAACAAGAAAAAGAGGAATGGCAGCAGAGGTGAACTCCGTTGGAGATTTTGCCCCTTATCAAGCCCACGGTTGGTGATCGTGGCCGTCGGACATGCGGTTGCGTCTCTAGCCCTGCATCGAGCCGTCCACGTGTCGGTCAGGAAGTGAACTGGCGCCCCCACTACACCACCGGGCGCGGGAATCGAAGGTGTCGCTCCATATTTTGTGCCACGGGTAGTCAATGCGCCACTGAACCGGCGTGCGAAGTGGTCTTGCTCTCGCAACTGTCGCAGAGTTACGTCAAATCAAGTGCTCAGAGGCGACGTCATCCATGACGTCATAAGGCTTCCGGCTCCTTTCCCGTGAACCGTACTCGCGGTCATTCGACTAAGCCCCAGTCGATCGCATCCTGGGCAAATTATTATCTTCCCAGATTGTCTCTGCGGCAACAGATCTCTGGATGCCACGTCCACAATGTGAAGGTAAGACCAACGGATCCGTTCCGTTGGCCTGGGACTCGCCTCAGACTGCGAAGTACCCGGTGAATATCCGCGCCTACGGTGCGAAGAAAACCCTGACGAACGCGTTAGGTACCCATCACATTGCAAGAGTCGAGATTTTGTAAGACCTCAAGCGGCAAAAATCCGGCTACGCTTGCCTTTTCCGGATTCGGGTCCGGGGACCCGAATCTGAAGTAGCTTAGTGTTGTTTTGCCCGAGTGCAGTTAACTGGACCCGATCCGTCGTGTGTTCCAGGCTCGCTAAGTGTCATCCCCACGAATCCACCTGCTACGATGCTCTTCCGGACTCGGGTTTCAGTCATGCTTATCTATAGGCAGGCCTGCTCCGATGTTTTTTTGGACTCGGGTTTCAGTCTTGCTTACCTATAGGCAGACCTGGTCCGGTGTTCAGGTCTGGGAACCCGAACTCGAAGCAGCTTATCGTTGTTTTTCTCCCAAGTACAGTTAGCTGGATTCGAACTGTCAAGTTCTCCAGACTCGTTAAAGTGATATCCCCGCGAATCTCCTTGTTCTGATGTTATCTCCGAACTTGAGTAATGGCTTCTCAGTTAAAGAATTGTGTAATGGTCGGGTACTCGAACTAGAGTCTCCACCTGATTCTGCGAATCACCCGAAGACTTGGGGCTACTGACATGGTTATGATCATCAGGTCCCACCTGTCGGGTACCTGGTAACCATTACTCGAAAGGACTCGTCGGCAAGCACGTCTGGAGGAAGGCCCAGGCCCATGAAAAGGGCAGCGCAAGGTCCCTTGTTGGGCCAGATTAGGGTTAGGGTTACGCTCTAGACCTTGTAAACCTACCCGGATACGGATACCCGAGACCCAGCCTACTATAAAGGCTGGGAGGAGCCGCCGAGTAGAGGGATCTCTAGATCGCATCGCCACCATAAGTCCTTACGGCGACATTGTAACACAAAAAGAAACCAGCAAGAGAATACAGATAGTTTTACTTCACCGGAGATCCGAACTCCGGCGATTTCCTGTGTTCCTTGTTAGCCGCCGGTGTCACCCACATCATGAAGTTCTCGATAAACCCAAGTCCCTCAAGGAGGGGCACTGCCGAGTTGATCCCTCGACAGATAATGAAAAGCTTGTTTTAAGTGATACTTATATTGTTGAGTTTGTTCATGATGCTACTGAAAATTATTATGAGAGAGGAAAATATGGTTGTCGAAGTTCTCATGTCACTAAAACACCTCTCTTTATGCTAAAATTTTTGAAGTTACACTTGCTTTACCTTCCTATGCTTAATGCTTTGTGCTTCATTGATTTATTTTCTTATAAAATTCCTATGCATAGGAAGAGAGTTAGACTTAAATGTGTTTGATAATTCCCTCACGATGCTCTCCCTTGCGTTTCAATACTTATTTTTATATGAGCATCATTGAAAATACTGGGCATAGCTAAAAGGCTATAAAGAAAAGCGCTTGTTGGGAGGCAACCCATCTTTTCTTTCAATCTTGTTTTTTATTTTCTTGAGTCATGGAGTTGTTGCTTATGTAGCAACTTCATTGTATCTTTTCGTTTTGGTTTTTTGTGCCAAGTTTAGCCTCTAATACATTGAAAGTGCGAGGTGTTGTTTTGCTGTCCAGAAACAGAATTTTGTCCTTCACTGCTCGAAAAAATCTAAAAATCCTATGAATTTTATCTTTTTCTGAAATTTTTAGAAAGAAAACCTGATACTTTTATCTATCTTTCGTCAGTTTTGACTTTTCTGATTTGTGGTACAGAAGTGCCTCGAAAAATTCGATCTTTACAGACTGTTCAGTTTTTGACAGATTCTGCTTTTATTTTGTATTCGTCTCTTTTACTATCGTCAAATGCCATACTCAGAGATGGAGTGTCACATTGAGGCTTAGTAAACAGTAGCTAATTCCTAATAAAGTTGTTTGTAATTTTTCTTGAGTTGAACACATGTGCATTTTAATTTATGAGCACTAACCCTCTAATCAGTTTATGAGAAGTTTTGTGTGAAGGGAGTTTTTAAGTTTTGAACGACACGGTGATGTGAGAATGGAGAAAAGCTCAAGCTTGGGGATGCCCCTATATCTTGTTGAGTATTCTTAGCTACTGTTTGTTTGCTACCAAGCTCTCGCTTTTAGCTTTTATCTTATTTAGAGCTGCTAGTAGTTAATGTTAAACTCTCTTGATATTCACTTATATTTGTTAGAGAGTTGTTTTGGTTGCTTGGTTAATGTGTTAGATGGGTAAAATGCTATGCATGTGGTAGTGGTATGAAGTAGAAAAATCTGCATAGTCTTGTAGATCACTATGTGGATAATTTGATACTTTTCAATTGTTTTGAGACATTAAAATAACTAATGGTTAAAATGTGTTGGTTAATGGTGTTCGAGTTGATTAGTGGAGATGTGTTAGTAAAGCGTGGAGCCGTACTTTTCTGAATTAAACAACCTGTTGCGATAAAAACGCATCACACGAACACGTCCTCGTGTACCCACGGAGCCGGGGGAGGTACTCTGCAACTCGCCTCGTAGAAGGCCGACTTGTAGCGCGATACGCAAGACAACAAGCCGGCACTTTTAGAACTAGACGCCCAGCCCCTCGGGAGGGACCCCGTCAGAGGAAGCCAGCGACGATTGGCTGAGTTAAGCCGGATTTGACCGCTCTCAGCTCGGTTGTCGATATTCGATGAACTTGTGTGAAGTCGCCGAATAACGGAAGAAGGAACAAGGGTTTGAGGGTAAAAAGTAGGGTTTGTATTGATTGTCGATTGTTTGCTTAGCTTCAATCAGCCGTCACCTCCTACATATATATAGAGAGGCGGCTGGACTTTCCCGTACAAGCGTTGTACTTCTACAAGGATTACAACTCATAGCATAGGTCGGTTTCTACTTCTAAACTAGGTAGGACTCCTAGCCGGCGTTGTGTTGGATTTGGACTGCAAGTATCGTCTCCGGCTCCTTCTTGGAAAGCTACCTTTTGTTCTTTCCGGGTTTGATCCCGGACTCCTTCTGGCGCCACCGACTTCCATTTTGGGCTAGGCAAACATTAAGTCACCTCGCGTCCGGCATCTCTGGTGCAGCTTGTGGAATATTCAGGAAGCTTTCAAGTTTAACTTGCACCGGGTCCCGAGTAAGCAGGGTCCTGCCTGCCGAGTTACCTCCTGCCGGGTCGTCTTCCCAGGTCTTCTCCGAGTCGTCCATCTTCCGAGTGAGCTTGAACCTGTGACCCGGTTTCTGACAAAACTGGGATAACTCCCGCCGGGTTAGCTTCTGCCGGGTCTTCCTTTCCTTGAGTGAGCTTGAACCTGGGAACTGCCAAAAACGGGTGCTAACACATGCTCCCCTGTTTTCTAGTAAAGCTTGCATACTAGAAAATATCCGATGTAGAAGATTTGTCTAAGGGCAATGCTTAAGCTCATCGGCCATATGTGCAGCTTATGCAGTTTGCCACACAATCGGGTGGAATTTCTTCAAGTACTTCCCATTGATAGCTCGGGGTAGTATGTTGCCCTCCAATGTCTCCACCAGATATGAGTTACCGGGTACAATCCTTACGACTCGGAGTGGCCCTTCCCAACTCGGTGACCATTTGCCGAATCTCCGGCTCTTCGAACCGATTGGCAATATAACTTTCCAGACCAAGTCGCCGATTTGAAAATCCTTGATCCGGACTCTCTTGTTGTAAGCTTTTGCTACCCGCAATTTCTCCTTCTCAATGTCCTCCAGAGCCTTGATACGTTTATTGGCTACCTCGTCTATGTTGTCCATCATCAAATTGTGATATCCTCAGCCGAGAAATCGTTTTGCTTAGTGAAACTCAAAGCAGCCAGATTTACTTCTATTGGTAAAACGGCTTCTTGTCCATAAACTAACTCGAAAGGAGTTACCTTGGTTGCACCATGCTTTGAGATCCGGTGAGCCCACAATGCCTCGGACAGTACCTCATGCCACCTCCTCGGGTAGTCCTGTACTTTCTTCTTAATCAACTTGATCAGAATTTTGTTACTTGACTCGGCTTGTCCATTGGCTCGTGCGTAATATGGAGATGAACTGAGCATCCTAATCCCGAGTGATTCGGCAAATTGTTTTACCTCCTTGGCCATGAAGGAAGTACCTTGATCTGTAGTGAGAGTCTGCGGAATACCGAATCTATGAATAATATGCTCCGTGATAAATTGAATTACCTCTTTGTGGGTCATATTTTGGAGGGGTACTGCTTCGGACCACTTGGTGAAATAATCAGTAGCAACCAGCACGAACCGATGCCCTTTGGATGAAGCCGAGTTAATCATGCCAATGAAATCCAATGCCCATCCTTGAAAAGGACACGACTTTTATTACCGGGTTAAGAAGTGAAGCCTGTACTAACTGAATATCTCTGAATCTCTGGCACGCTTCGCATCCCTTGTAGTATCGGAAGCAGTCATTGATCATCGTCGGCCAATAGAATCCGGCTCGTCTAAGCATCCACCTCATCTTGTGAGCCGACTGATGCATCCCGCATAATCCATCATGAACTTCTCCCATGGCAACCCAGGATTGATCTTCATCCAGGCATTTAAGAAGAAGACCATCAGCTGTTCGGCGATATAACTCGTCATCTATCAAGGTATATTTAAAAGCAAGCCGCCGAACAGCCCTATCTGTTTTCCGACTCGGATTCTTCAGATAATCAACAATAGGTGTCCTCCAATCAGTTGGCCGGGTTCCACCAGATTCCACCGGAGCCGAATTAGATAACCCGGCTTTCCCTCCACCATCTGAGTTAGATGACTCGGTTTTTCCTCCGGCTTCCGAGTGATTGACGATAGCTAACATCGGCTTCTCTGCTGTGAAAAATACTCCTCTACTGACATGGTAACCTGATGCTTGTTGTGCCAACTCGTTGGCGAGCAAGTTGTCCTGCCTGGATACATGGGATATAGAAAAGTAATCCAGGGTTGATATGATGTCCAGGCATCTGTCAAGATATATGTTGAATGATCCACTGTTGCACTGAAAGATCTTGGCCACTTGCTGGACGATAAGCAGCGAATCACCATATGCCTCAACATGAGTTACCCCTGCGCCTTTCAAAATCTCCAACCCAAATAGAGGAGCTTCATATTCGGCTTCATTGTTAGTGCAAAAATACTCAAGACGACAAGAGGCCTCAAAGATAGTACCGTGGGGCGAAATATACACAATGCCGACTCCTTGTCCACTACTGCAAACTGAGCCGTCAATATAAAGTTTCCACGGTACAGCCGATAAAATATTTAAATCGGCTTCTTGCTGTAACAGCCCCAGTTTGGCACCCTAAAATATGGGCCAAATTTTCAGTTTTTGCTTTGCATTGCATCATGGCATACTTATTTAAATTGCTTAAGTTGAATAAAGCAACAATTGGAAAACAATAAAAAGGGAAGCAAAACCTTCCCAAAATTTCAAACCAAAGACATTACTTACTTTGGAAAAACCAATTGTTCTTGAGTCTCCAATTTGTCCAGGAAGCTCAAGGACATATTTTGTAAGTAATTGTCAAACGCTAAATTCTTAACAAGAAAATAAATAAATTTGAGAATTCAATTTGATTCAATTCAAATTCTATTTTTGGAAACCAAGTTACTTTCCAAAAATTCAAAATAAAATTATGGGGAGCTTCATTAATACATTATGAGCCTCCGTGAATAATTTCATTATTTTTGAGTATGTTTAAGTGCTCCAAATAAATACAATTTGGAAATTATCAAAATGACCAAAAATTAAAACCTGTGAAGGAATGTTGCTCAAAACATTTTAATTTGGGGCACAAATTTTGTGGAGCTTCTAGATGATATTTAGGGCCCACATGAAATTTTGCGGATTTTTAGAAAATGTGTAAAGGCCTCAATTAAATCCCCAAAGTTTGCTGCTGGACCACTTTGCAATTAATTTAATTGTGCCAGGGGTTTTCGTGAAAACGCGTTCTTCTCCACAGTGCCGCCACCTCCGCGCCACCCGCCATGCCGCTCACCTGTCCCACACCCACGACGCCGGGCCCCCTCCCTTGCCGCGCCTGGTCAAGGCCGCACGACGCCCCTGTCCTCTCCCTCTCCCTCTCCCTCTCCCTCTCCCTCACCTGCTCCCTCCCCTATTCTCTCCCCCTCTCGCTCCGTTCGCGTCCACCGCGGCCGTGACCGAGGTCGTACTCGTCGTCGAATCCCCGCCGCTACGAAGCCCGTAGAACAGATCGAAGAGGGGCATCTTTCCCGCCGTGTCCTCCCCTCCATCTACTCCGAAGGAATCGACGTGGGCTCTCACGGATCGACGCTGCCGTCCCGTTCTCCTCCGCCTCCAGCCGCCCCTCCGTCGAGCTTGTTGCCGACGTTTTCGGCCACCTCCTCCTCCACTGCGAGCACCATCGAGTTCCTGGTGAGCTCCTGCGCATCTACCCCCTTCTCCCGCTTCCCCTCTCTCTCATCCTCGCCGCCGGTCACCGAATCATGGTCGCCGACCTCGCCCCTGCCAAGCACGCACACCGTCGGCCCACGTGTGGTCACCCCGCGGATCGTGGCATTGACCAGCCGCGCGTGTGCCCGCTCGCCCGTCCGTGCTCCCGGCCTGGGCCGGCCACGAGGCTGGCTGCCTCAGGTCACTGCCCGGCCTAGCGCCCGGCCTGGGCCGGCCACGAGGCCGGCAACCTCTGGCACCGGCCCGGCCTTAGCCCCGGCCTGGGCCGGCCAGGAGGCCGACCGCCTCAGCCACAGGCCCGGTCTGGAAACCGGCCTGGGCCGGTTTGGAGGCCGGCCTGTCTGGCTTTTAATTTTTCCTTTTTGGAATTTAAAGTTAAATTTAAATAATTAATAACTATTTAAATAATGATCCAAATTTGGCAAATCAAATATCAAAATGCTCAGGAAAACAATACCTTTCTATTGGTAACATTTCCATGTTATTTTGATTAAATATTTTTTCCTTTATTTAGGAAATCCTAAAATGGAATAAATAATAAATAATTTGGGAAAAATCATAATTCGATAATTATTAAACCAAAAATTATGAATAAAATATCAATGTGATCAGCACTTCAAATGCTATCAAACCATGCAAATATTACATCAAGATCTCAAATATTTATTTGATGTTATTCTTTAAATGATTAAACGAATTAAATTCAAATAATTATTTAATTCGCTATTTATTCATCAAAACTCGGAAAATTACAAATAAGGTACCAAAATGATCTGAAGAACAAAACCTACTTAATCATGTCATGTTCATGCATATTTAAGCCACTTCTTTTGTAATGTAATAAATTATAATTAATGTGGTCACTAAGATAAATATGGGGTTGCTTCCAAATAATTGCACTAATTATTTGGAACTCCATTTAATTTGTTAGATACACTAAATGATGATATTCTCGCATAACTTTGACATGTCATCATGATTGTGCATTGCACCTTGTCTCGTGTGATTTATTGTTCCTTCGTTATTATTTTGGGTATCGATAGATTCCGGAGTGAAGGTTAACCCTACCTACCCCGACGAGCCGTACTACACGCCCCGGCAGCAAGGCAAGAGATAACCTAACCTTCTTGGCATCTAGCATCCTATTGTTTTATAAACTTATTTTATCCACCATAATATTGCATGTGATTCCAATGACAATTTTTGGTCAATTCTAGAGTATCCTATGAATGCATGTTTTTCCCCGAACCCATACATGTATCCCTACCAATGAACCGTAGGTTTGATGTGTTGGCCTAAGACAAGGATATAATTGTTGTATTTATATGATTAGCCATGCTTAGTCGAATGCTTAGCTGTCCGTTATTTATTTTTCCATGATTATGAAATTGGTGGAATGTTCAGACAAGGTGGAGGATGTTTCTAGTACTTAATTAAATTGTTTAAAGGCTTGGATGAGTTGCCATCTGGGGATGGTGTTTTGCCTCATTCCTACCGCCTAGGCTGAGAGTGCTTTTAGCAAGAACCAAGAACCGAGCGTGCTTCCAACGGTGGGGACATATGAAATCCCCTTTAACCGAATAATTTGTGCGAGCGTATCCAAGGGTCCTCTAGTTTGCTATTTCCATTTGCGTGTGAGTGTGTGGGTGGAAAAAGAAACGATGAGGATGGTGGTGTTTAGGATGTGGCGATGGGGGCAGGGGCTGAAATAGGCTGGGTAAGCTTGTCCTGTCGCAACGATGACCCTTGGATAGTCTCATACATTGTAAAGGTTTAACCGCGCCCGCCCTGCCGGCTTTCCAAGGAAGAGAGCTAAATGATCAGGTAAGGGGTCGGACGGTACCGGTGGGTAAATTAGTACACCCCTGCAGGGTAAATCTTTTCGAAAAGCCGTATCCGCGGTTGTGGACAAATCTTGGGAAAGGCGGATTAGCTCATAGAAAAGTATAACCTAATTAATTAAAATTTGGCAGCTAAAGGTTGCAACTCAACATGTGCTTAAAAGGTTCATTTCCTCGAGGGTGATTCGAGGGAGTGCCTCGGTGGAAATGAGAGGTGGATTCTTGGTGCTATGGGTTCGATGAGAACCGAAGGAAAAAGTTACTCTCTTATCCCATTTTCAGAAAATATTCTGAGTAGTCGATGCCATGGGTCTTTTAAATCTTTTAAAAAGAAAATCTAGCTTTATGCAAAATAGCTACATACAGCTGTAGAGCCTCCGTCAGCATTGGGCCTATATCACCCTACTAAACTTGCGAGTATGTCGTACTCAGTCTCTCTTTGCTGCCTTCTTATAATTTGTTTCAGAGGAGGACGACACCGAGCAGACAGGTGGCTTCTTCCTGGACATCGACGAGTAGTTCGGGGTTCCCAGGTGGCAGCTTGGGACCGTGGAACAAGCTGGCCGGGCTTGTTTATCTGTAGGCCTCTTAGGCCATATATTTGGATCTTGTTGTACTAGACAACCGCTTCGCTTCCGCATGATGTACAGATGGGTCTGTGACCCTTTTGTGTGTAATTTGTATTCTTCTCGTTATATGAGTTGTTATATGATCTCTTTGTTTGTCGTAGAGTCTGTGATGTGCCAGTTGTTCCACAAGTCTTGATCTCTTTATTATGCCTTGATAGCTATGCCAGTGTTTATGGCATGATCGATGTGTTGCGTGGGAGCGGTAATCCCATGCCCTTCGATTGTGTAGCATAGCCTGTGGGTCACATAGCCTCTCTGCATAATTTCGGGGTCGGGGCGCTACACTTGCTCCAAGTCAATCCGATGTTCGACGATGAAGTCGGCTACAATCTGGCCTTTCATAGATTTGAGAGGTTCATAGGCCAAATCATATTCATTCAACCCATACGCCCATTTGCCGATTCGTCCACTGAGAATCGGCCTATGTATCATGTGCCTGATGACATCGGTTTGACTAAGAACTTTGCACTCGCCATTTAAAAGATAATGGCGCAATTTGGTGCAAGCAAAATAAAGAGATAGGCAAAACCTTTCTACAAAGCTGTACCTGGACTCGGCATCTAGCAGTCGCCGACTCAGGTATGTAATGACGTAATCCTGTCCTTCGGCTTCTTGAGTTAAGGCTGCTCCAATAACGTTTTCCTCGGCGGCAATGTAAAGCCGAAACGGTAGACCACGAGCCGACTTCCTCAAAACTGGAGGTTTAGACAAACAGACTTTTATTCTATCGAATGCCTCTTGCTGTCTTCCCCCCAGGTGAACTCGTCATCATTCTTGAGCCGAAGGATCTGTGTGAATGCATCAAACTTCCCAGACAAGTTAGTAATAAATCTCCTCAAATAATTTACCTTGCCTAGGAATTTCTGCATGTCCTTTTTACAAGTCGCTCCTGCACTTTCTGAATAGCTTCAACCTTTGCCGGGTCGATTTCTATGCCGGCTTCATGTATGATGAAACCAAGGAACTTTCCAGCCATCACGCCAAAGGCACACTTCAAAGGATTCATATTGAGCACGTACTTCCTCATTCTCTCAAACGCTAGTTGTAAGTCGGCCAAATGATTTAACTCGCCGTCCGACTTGACAACTACGTCATCAATGTACACTTCCAGTACGACTCCAAGAAGATCATGGAATATTAAGTTAATCGCTCTTTGATATGTGGCACCAGCATTCTTCAACCCAAAGGTCATTACTGCCCACTCGAATAAACCAACGAACCCGGGGCAGCGAAACGCTGTTTTAGCCGAGTCCTCTTCGGCCATGAATATTTGATTATACCCCGCGTTTCCATCTAGAAAGCTGATGACTTTGTGTCCTGAGGCATCATTGATAAGCATATCGGCTATTGGCACAGGATATTCATCCTTGGGCGTAGCTTGATTTAGATCTCTGAAGTCTATGCATGCCCTGATCTTACCGGATCCTTTCTTCTCGACGGGCACATCGTTGGAAATCCATTCGACATACTTGCAAGGCCGGATGAAGTTAGCTTTCAGGAGACGGCCAATCTCTTCCTTGATCCGATCATATATTGCCGGGTTGAATTTGCGAGCCGGTTGTTTGTGTGGTCTGAATCCGGCTTTTATCGGTAACCGATGCTCAACGAGCTCTCGGCTTAACCCAAGCATCTCGTGGTACTCCCAAGCAAAGTAGTCCACATATTCAGTTACTAGTTTGATTAACTCGAATCTATAATCGGCTTCTAGATTCCTGCTTACAAACGTCGGCCTGGGAATAATGCCATCCCCAATGTCTACTTCCTCGAGCGGGTCGGCCGACGTAAAGCCTTGTCCCAGCTTATCCATGTCGTCTGGTTCTTCAATTGCCTCGCACATATCGTTCCTCTCTGCCTGATACTTGTCCAGACGCTTTTGCAGCCACTCATCATTGGGATCCATTTATTTGAGTTGCAGCCGATTGCCACCAATCGGCTTTAGAGATACTGGCACGAATCCGTCCCTGGTTGCACTCAGGAAATCGAACCCGGATAAATCATGCCCCAAAAGACATGTAGCATTTGAGTGTTGCCAATCAACAATGGATTCGGCTAAAGCAATACATGCCGAGTTGTCGGCATGAACGATCTCAATCTCATCATCGATCCATTGTACAAGTTCCTGGTGCATGGTGGATGGCACACACTGATTTGCATGAAGCCAATCTCGTCCGAGTAGCACATTGTAATTCCCTTGCACCTTAGCAACAAAGAATGCAGTAGCCAAGGTTTTGCTTCCCACTGTGAGTTCCAAGCTGATGACTCTTTTGGCTTCCACTCCTTCTCCTCCTTCGAACCTATTCAGTACCATGTTCGTCTTCATCAGATCATCATCCTCTAGCTGTAACTTCTTGAAGACAGAATACGGCATCAGGTTTACCACAGCACCTCCATCAACCATCATTCTGGTAACCGGCTTCCCATTGATATGTCCTTTGACGTATAAAGATTTTAGGTGCTTAACCGGTCCCTTAGGTTTCTCGAAGACGGCATTCTTGGGTCCAAAGTTGAGCTGTGCTACTTCACCTTCTTCTTCTAGAGCACAGAATTCAGCAGGCAAATAATATACCAAGTTAATATCCATACCTACCCGAGTCGGTGTTCCTTCATAATCTAGCAAATCTTCCTCTAGCAAATTTTCCGACTCGTTCGTCATTGATTCCAGCAACTCTATCTCACTTTCTGATGGCTCCTTGATGGGCAAGTTCTCTGCCGAGTTCCCATCTGCCAACTCATTTATTGCCGACTCCAGTGTTTCGGATTGATTCTCTACCAGCTCCTCGCTCATCGAATTCTCTGCCGACTCCTCATTTGCCGACTTGTTATCCGACTCGCCCTTTGCCGGCTCATCCCCTGCTTCCAAGTCCACTGCTTCAACTTCATCTGCCCATGATGAATAAGTAATGGCTGGTGTGGAAACCGGCTCCATCTTATTGCTTATAGCAGGACTCGGTGCAATCATCAAAGGAGTCGTCACAAGAGCCGGCTTTGGCACCCATGCTTGAACTGACACCATTGGCCTCTTAGCGTTGAAGTCGGCGTCTCTAGCTTGCTCAGCTTCTTTCTCTGCTTTCTCCCGGTTCCTTGCCCTTTGCAGCTTTCGCTTCTGTGTCTTTGTTATACCTGGCGGGCACCATTTTAGCTGGGTATATTTTGGGTCCCGGGGTCTAGCTATTATGTCTTGGCTGGATCCGACTTCATGGTCATTGGATGTCACCTTGGGCATGATAGCAAGTATTGGCTCATTATTTGCCGGCTCAATGACCGGGTCCTTCAATTTCAGTACGTGCGTTCCAATGATCAATGAGTTATTTGGGACCAACCCACCTCCCAGGTCAGCTGCTTTAGTTCCTTGTGCCTTGACTCGCCAATATGAGGAATCACCAGGATGCACAAGTCAGCTCTGCATAGTTTGCTGGGTTGCTTGACGCTTGGACTCTCTGGCCGACTCCTGATACTGTCAACTTCCTTCAATAGATGGTGACCTAGGTCGCTTCCCACGTTGCTGGTTCACCTTAGACCCGGCTTGGCGCACATATTTATTAAGCAACATGTCGAAAGTCGGCTTGATCTTCTTTGGCTTGTATTCAACCTGATTCGTCTTCCATTTGCCGACTTCCGGGTTCTTGGGCTTCATGAACCGAGGTTGTCCCCCGAGTTCCGGATTCTGGATTCCGGATTCTCTCGCTCGTGGTTGTTGTCCCCCCGAGTGTGGAGTTCTTGACGGTGATCTTGATAACCTCCTTTCAATCGGGCTGCCGGGTTAATGTGATCTGCCTCTTTGCTTCCTTGTTGCCGGCTTCTTTCCTGGGCTCACTAATAACCACGTTGGATTTGTTAGCGCCTTCGGCCGACTCGGGCCGAAGAAGAACTTTCTTTCCCTCCAAATCTAGCACGTTCATTGGGAACGGCCGTGTGTCAATGGCCATACCAGCAAAGCTCAATCGTCCATCGTTGAGGGCCGATTGAATCTGTCGACGAAAGACATTGCAATCATTAGTAGCATGAGAGAAAGAATTGTGACACTTGCAATAAGCTCGTCGCCTTAATTCGTCAGGTGACGTTATAACATGATTAATTCGTATCACTTTATCCTTTAACAAGGCATCAAATATTCTATCACATTTGCCTACGTCAAAGCTACACTTCACCTCATCATCCCGATTCTTACGAATCGGTTTCAGGTCCTCACACATATAGGGTTTGGCTTTACTAGGCCAAACAAATTCGGCTGCGTACACATCGGCTTCATCACCAGAGTCGGCATTATGTTCAACAGCATTAAGCCGACTCCTGTTCATCCGATGTGAATCCTTGGAATCGTTAACTCGGTTTTCATGAGCCAGAGCTCTCTCCTGAACCTGCCCTACAGAGGAGAACTCGTGTCCTTCTAGCTTTTCCTTTAGATATGTTCTCAACCCTTTAAAAACTAAGTCGGCCATATCTCTTTCGGTTATCGCCAAGCTATAACATCGGTTTCTAGTGTTTCTAAACCTCTTGATATAATCGGATACCGATTCATCGTGTTTTTGCCTAACCGACATAAGATGGGACAACTTTAACTCGACCTCCCCGGCATAGAAGTGCTCATGAAACTTTCGTTCCAAGTGAAACCAAGTGCGTATAGAATTAGGAGCTAAAGTCGAAAACCAAGAAAAAGCAACCCCGGTTAACGACAAAGAGAACAAGCAAACTTTGATGTGATCATGATTAGCTTCGCCTAATTGAGCCAAATATTGACTAATATGTTCCCATGTCGACCTGTTATCCACCCTATTAAATTTAGAAAACTCGGGGACTCTATAGCCAGGTGGGTAGGGCTGTAGATCGAAATACTCGGGATAGGGCTTAATGTAGGTTCTAGGTTTTGGCATAATCCCAAGTCTATCATACGTTAGCTGGTCTAATCTTTTATTGAACTCGGCCACTAAATCGTCCATATTGGCCGATTAATTTGGCACAGGAGCAGAATTGGTCACAGGGCCGGCTTGCACCCAAGGAGCCGAATTCGAATTCGGCATTGACCCACGACCCGGAAATTGCACCGCTGGTCCCGTCTAACCTGCCGGGTAGGGTGAACTTCGGATCGGAGTCGGACAAGGTAATGCGCTAACGACCCGGTTTTCCCTGTTCGGGCACATCGGTTGTGTGTCCGATGTTTGGCCTTGAATGGTGTTTTTCTTAGCCCCCTCATGTTCCAACATAGCATTATAAACAGTAATCGTACCCTGTGAAACATGAAACTGGATCTCGGCTAATTGTTCAGAAGAAAAGACACTGTTACTTACAGCGGGTATGTCGGTGCCAACGTTCAGAGGTACATATTCCGGCTCCTTGATCGGCGCGGTTACACCTTGCCGATCTAACTTGGAGCTGGCCAAGTAAAACTCCTCGTCTTCCTGCTCCCGCTTAAGTCGCAGCGCCTCGAACTCCTCGCTTCTCTTCTTCTTCCACTCATCCAGGCCTTGGCGTTGTGCCTCCGACAAGTCCTTGAGAGTAGGCTTGATGATGTTGTCGGTGGTGATGCCGGACAGATCTGTAGGCTTAGAACCGGTCATTGTTGCCCGATTTAGGTTAGAAATCTCCCTAGTGGAGTCGCCAAAAAGTGTGTTGCGATAAAAACGCGTCACACGGACACGTCCTCGTGTACCCACAGAGCCGGGGGAGGTACTCCGCAACTCGCCCCATAGGAGGCCGACATGTAGCACGATACGAAAGAATACAAGCCGGCGCTTTTAGAACCAGACGCCCCAGCCCCTCGGGAGGGACCCCGTCGGAGGAAGCCGGCGACGATTGGCTGAGTTAAGCCGGATTTGACCGCTCTCAACTCGGTTGTCGATATTCAATGAACTCATGCGAAGTCGCCGAATAACGGAAGCAGGAACAAGGGTTTGAGGGTAAAAAGTAGGGTTTGTATTGATTGTCGATTGTTTGCTTAGCTTCAATCGGCCGTCACCTCCTACATATATATAGCGAGGCGGCTAGACTTTCCCGTACAAGCGTTGTACTTCTACAAGGATTACAACTCATAGCATAGGTCGGTTTCTACTTCTAAACTAGGTAGGACTCCTGGCCGGCGTCGTGTTGGATTTGGACTGCAAGTATCATCTCCGGCTCCTTCTTGGAAAGCTACCTTTTGTTCTTTCCGGGTTTGATCCCAGACTCCTTTTGGCGCCACCGACTTCCATTTTGGGCTAGGCAAACATTAAGTCACCTCGCGTCCGGCATCTCTGGTGAAGCTTGTGGAATATTCAGGAAGCTTTCGAGTTTAACTTGCACCGGGTCCCGAGTAAGTCGGGTCCTGCCTGCCGAGTTACCTCCTGCCGGGTCGTCTTCCCAGGACCTCTCCGAGTCGTCCATCTTCTGAGTGAGCCTAAACCTGTGCACCGGTTTCTGACAAAACCGGGTTAACTCCCGCCGGGTTAGCTTCTACCGGGCCTTCCTTTTCTTGAGTGAGCTTGAACCCGGGACCTGCCAAAAACGGGTGCTAACACAACCTAAGTCAACAATGCTAATGTGTCATGAATTCTGCTAAGTTGAAAAGAAGTTCCTAGTGGTTAGTTACTGCAACGGTCGGGGAAGCCAACGGGGCACTTGTGTCGCCGCCATGATCCCTCTCGGGGTGTCTCAAACCATTTGTGGAACATTGAAACTGCTAGTTGTTTGCAATATACGAAATGCATTGTGAGTTTTGGTTTTTGGCACTTCCACTTCCATATTTTGCTAGCCTCTTCGGTGCTACGTAATGCCCTCTCTCACATTGAGATTGGTGCATACTTCGCGAGTACATCCAACTCCGTGGGAGAACTTCATCCCGTTCTCCTACACATAAGCGAACTATCTCCCTCAAAACGGCCACCATACCTACCTATCACAGCATTTCCATAGCCGTTCCGAGATACGTTGCCATGCAACATCCATCATTACATTACATGACTTGATGTCATTCTTCATTACTATATAGTTTGCTTGATCATTGAGTTAGTGTGCCGCGTGGCTTGCCACATGTTTTACATTTTTTCCACACTATGCTCGATCATGCATATCTTCTTTTATACATCATGTATTTGTCTTGTGAGTTATGAGTACCAAAAAGTGTGATGATCCATTTGTAATATAGAGTGTTGCTCCTACAGTGAGGTATAAAATAAAAAAAAAAGAGAAAAATAAAAGAGCCCAATGGAGGCCAAATGAGAGAGCATTCAAAAGAACCAAGGAGGCCACCCAAAATCCAAAAAAATAGAAAAAGAGAGAGGAAGCAACACTACTATCCTTTTTACCACACTTGTGCTAGTAGCACCTACACTTCATTATAGAGAGTTCTCATGTTGTTTTAGTAGTATAACTATGTGGGGAATTAACGTTATAGAACTTGGCTTGTATATTCCAAGGATGAGCCTTCTCAAGTGAGCTCTAGGTCTTCATGAGCAAGCAAGTTGGATGCACCCCCACTAGTTCCATTGGAGAGCTTTCATACACATATAGCTCTATGTGCATCCGTTGCATGGCAATCACTACTCCTCATACAGTGTCAACTACGGGACTTCCTTCTGTCTTGTGGTTACCTTTTCCGCTGTTTGAGCCTTTTTTTTAACCTTCCAAACCTCCATTATTGTTCTCTTTGCCATAACATCATGGTGCCAAAGACACTTCTTACTTGCACTAGTTGAGTAGACTTCGAAACAGTTGATTTGTGAAGTAGATGGATATGGATACTTGACTTGAGCTTGGCTATTTCCATGAATGACTAATTAGATCCTTTGAAGAATGACATTGGAGACATAATTTTCAATTCTTCTTTCTAAACCTTATGTATGGTTCCATGTCTCCAACACACTTATTCGTGAAAAGTTTCTAGCATTTGTTAGCTAGCATTTGTTAATCATTGTTTGCTTAAGGTCAACTATAGACAATTTTTTTGGATCACCTTATTCAGATCATGTGCTTTGCCTTACTATCTTGATCAAGATTATGTTGGTGGCATGTCAAGCTCAAAAATTATTTTGATTATCATTCACCTACTCGAGGACGAGCAGGAATTAAGCTTGGGGATGCTGAAACGTGTCAAACATATCTATAATTTTTGATCATGCCATGCTTGATTCCTATCATTATTACATGTTTATGCTACATTATTATATCATTTCAAGGTATTTTATTGGACTAACCTATTGACAAGATGCCCAGTGCCAGTTCCCTATTTTTGTGCTGTTTTTATTGCAGAAAGTTACTTCTGGAAATATTCTCGGAATTGGACGAAAATTTACGACGATTTTTTATTGAAGAAATAAGGACCAGAGCCAGAAGGGCGACCCCGGGAGGGACCCACAGCCCTGGGGCGGGTCCCACCCGCAGGTGAGAGGGGGGCTACGGCCGGGGGCCGCCCCTGCCCCTCGGGTGCCTCCGACGCCTATAAAATCATCCCCGACGCAAAAACCCTAACCCCCGGAAGGATTTTCCCAAATACGATACAGAGCTCCGCCGCCATCGCCGACAAGTTTCAGGGGTCAGATTGCCTATTCCGGCACCCTGCCGGGACGGGGATTGGCCCCCGGAGCCATCTTCACCGCCACCGCTGCCTCCGGGATGAGTTGTGAGTAGTTCCCCCGCGGACTACGGCTTTGTAGCAGTAGCTAGATGGTACTCTCTCCCCCTTGTTGTTCAATATGATGTTCTCGTGAGCTGCCCTACATGATCGAGATCAATCCGATGTAATATGCGTTGTATTTGCTGGGATCCGATGGATTGGCACGTTATGATCAGATTATTTATGTTTATGAATTGTTGTTGCCGCAATGTTGTCATGCTTAATGCTTATCATTAGTGCACGAGTGTCATGATCTTAGATTTGGGCGCGTTATGTTTGCATGAATATAATTGATGCTTAGATCGTATCTACAAGTTGTATGCACCTGTTATTAGTCCGGAACCGGAGACCTCGAGTAACAGAAACGGGGACATCGATGGGAATGGTTAGTAACTTGAGGATTAAATGTGTTCATTGTGTGTTAATGCTTTGCTCCGGTGTTCTATTAAAAGGAACACCTTAATTGCCATTTGTTCTAAGAAACCGGATGGCAGGACAAAAGATGTTGTGCGAATTCTCATTGCGAGTAGTTACAACTATATATGGAATACATGCCTACGTATGATTGATAAACTGAATGCTTTGTCATAATAAATTAGTGCAATTATGTCAATTGCCCAACTGTAATTTGTTCACCCAATGCATGATTATTTGCTTAGGAGAGCTGCCACTAGTGAAACTATGAACCCCGGTCCATATTTCTCCATCATTGCTTTCGTGTTTCTGTTACTATTGTTCTCAAATCACTGTTTCTTTCACCTCTATCGTGTTACTTGTGCTTCTCCAGGTGTGGCTGAATTGACAACTCAGCTGCCAAGACCTCTAAGTAATCTTTGTCTCCCCTTGAGTCGAATCAATAAATTGGGTTATACTACCCGTGAAGACTGTTGCGATCCCCTACACTTGTGGGTTATCATCTACCAATCAGGTGGTCAGCGCGGTGCTGCTAGCCGGGCGCGATGCTCCACCGAAATAATCAAGCGAGGCTAAGAGCAGGCGTCCCGGGAACTCTTCTCTGGAGCAATCAAGCAAGAAGAGGCGGGAGGACGATTCCATCACCCCGACCGCGCCGACCAATGCCGAGTCCCTCGTCACGGAGGTTGGAGAGTCTCACCACGAGGGAGTTATGCCGGGGGCTACCTCAACAACACCCCAGAATGCCAAGGACCCGGAGGAGACTGAGCCTGGCAAGGGCCCAGCAACTCGCAAGGTGCAGCAGCTCGGTGCTGCGCGACGCCTGGGAACGGTATCCCATGATGCAGAAACTCCTGCTAGCGATCCTCATTGCTTCTCGCAAGATGAGGCCATACTTCGAAAGCCATCTGATTACGGTGGTATCCAAGTACAATCTGAGAAGCCCATTGGAGAACCCACTAGCCACCGGACGCATAATATGCTGGGCTATGGAACTTCAAGGATTCGGCATGAAGTTCGAGCACACAGACAACATTAAGAGCCAGGCACTGGCGGACTTCACAGCCAAGTGGACCGAGATGGCGTTCGACGACCCGGAAGAGAAGACATGTCTCCACGGGAAGGAGGACCCTGATGCCTGAACCATGCACTTCCACGGCTCCTACACGAGGGGGCAAGGGGCGTCGGCGTCGTCCTCACCTCGCCAACCGACGAACGCCTGAAGTACGTCGTCCAGATGCACTTCCAGGTGAACATCTCAAACAACACAATGGAGTACGAGGGCCTACTCGCACTACCACAGAAATGGCTATCAGTGGCGCACCAAATTGCAATTCTGTGGCGCACCCCCAGGTTTGCTGGGTGCGCCACAGAATTCTCGCCACAAAAATATTTTCTGTGGCGCACCTTCCTTGGTGCGCCACAGAAATGTGAGAATTCTGTGGCGCACCAAGCAAGGTGCGCCACAGAACGCGCACCTGGCCTGGTGCGCCACAGAATTCTGAAAAAATTCAAAAAATGCAAAAAAATATATATAAAGTTTCAAAAAAATTAAAATATGAAATAATATGAAAAATCCTAATTATTTGAATTTTTCAGATTTTTTACACATTTTGAACTGATACCTTCCCCCGCTAGGTCACCCATCCTCAAATTGCTCCAACCCTAGCACGCTTAACTTTTTTTGGAATTTTTGAATTTTTTTCTTTTTTTAATTTTTTTTGAATTTTTGAATTTTTTTGATTATGTAGAAAAAAATCGTCTGTTTGAAATAACTTTTTTTCTTTTGGAATTTGAGAAATCTTTGAATTGCTGACCGGGTAAACCCGGGTGAAATCAAACTCGAATTTTTCTCTAGTTTTTTTTGATATATTAAACGCATTTTTTCGACGTCGTATGCAAAAGTTATGGCCGTTTTACATTTTTTTCCTGGTTTTTGCAAAAAAGGTCAAAATTCATATTTCAAAATTTCTATACCTACTAGACACTCAAACCTAACTACATGTCAAAGGATTTTATTTATTGAAATATTATCATTTTCTTTTACTTCCTGTAAAACTAAAAAGGCGATCCACGGGGGGGGGGGGGGGTGGGATTTGAAAAAAAAAATCTGTGGCGCACCAAACTTGGTGCGCCACAGAAAGTAGCTATTCTGTGGCGCACGGGCACTCATGCGCCACAGAAAGTAGCTATTCTGTGGCGCACTGTGGCTAGTGCGCCACAGAAATTCAATTTTCTGTGGCGCATCCTTCTCCATGCGCCACAGAAAGATGAATTTCTGTGGCGCACCAGCCACGGTGCGCCACAGAAAAGGCCGAGATGGACCACCGGCCCACTGATTGAAGGTGGGGCCCACGCGTATTCTGTGGCGCATGAAGAGTGGTGCGCCACAGAAGTCTCTCTTTCTGTAGCGCATGGCGTGCAGTGCGCCACAGAAAGTTGATATTCTGTGGCGCATGGGCTAAGGATGCGCCACAGAATGTTCAAATTTCAGTGGCGCATCGACAGCCATGCGCTACAGAATAATTTTTTGTGGCGCATAAATTAAGGGTGCGCCACAGATAGGCAACCTCCCTATAATGCTTTTCCTGGTAGTGTCGTAGGACTTCGTGCTGCCATCGGCCTCGGCATCAGCAAGCTCATCGTCAAGGGCGACTCTCAGCTAGTCGTCAAGCAAGTCAATAAGGAGTATGCCTTCCCTCAAATGGCACCGTACGCCGAGGAAGTATGAAAACTCTAGCGGTGCTTCAGCATCTTCAGGGCCGTGTACGTCCTGCGGGAAGAAAATACGTCCGCTGATGAGCTATCGCAGCTCGCCTCCAAGCGGGAGCCGGTGCCTCCTGGGATCTACATCGAGGTGCTCAGGCAACCTTCAGTCTCCCCCGAGAGGCTCAAGCCAAGGTCTGCATCGACTCTGGGGGCTGGCGACCTTTCTACATCGACAACACGGGTAGCCAGCCCGGAAGGCCAAGACCCAGCAGTGCCCGCAGCAGAAGAAGCTTTGCTTCCTTCTGTCTAGACGGTACTACTGGTGGAAGGAGCCCACCCGCCCTGGGCCCAGGACATCATCAAGTACATGACGGAGCACGTCCTTTCAGAGGACGACCACAAAGCCGAGTGGGTGGCTCATCAAGCCAAGCTCTATGTCTTAATCGACGACGAGCTCTATCGACGGCGCGACAACGGAGTCAACATCCGCTGCGTACCACAAGAACAAGGCCGATCACTGCTAAAGGACATCCACGAATGCACATGCTCAAGTCACGTAGCATCAAGATCACTAGCGGGGAAGGCTTTTCGACAAGGGTTCTACTGGCCAACAGTACTTCATGATGCGGAGCAGCTAGTCAGGACCTGTGAAGCCTGCTAGTACTACGCGAAGAACATACACCAACCAGCACAAGCACTGCAGCCAATACCAATCTTCTGGCCGTTCGCGGTTTGGGGGCTGGACATCGTCGGCAGGGTCCCAAAATCTATCGGAGGACATGAATACCTCATTGTGGCAATCGACAAGTTCACGAAGTGGGTGGAAGTGATGCCAGCACCACGTCAGACGACCCAGCCCGCCATCAAGTTCATCAAAGGAATCGTCTATCGCTTCAGAGTACCAAATAGAATCATCACGGACAACGACACTCAGTTCACAAGTCGAGCTTTCCTCAACTTCTGCGAAGAATTGGGCATCAAGGTGTGTTTCGCCTCGGTGTCCTATCCAAGAGGCAACGGGCAAGTGGAGAGAGCAAAGGCGGAAGTTCTGAAGGGTTTGAAGACCAAGGCCTTTAACAAGTTGGAGGATAAAGGAAAAAATTGGATTGATCACCTGCCAAGTGTACTGTGGTCCCTCGGAACAACACACAATAGAGCAACTGGAGAAACACCCTTCTTCCTTGTCTACAGAGCCGAAGTTGTCTTGCCAACCGAGTTAAGATACGGGTCCTCCCAGGTACTCGCATATGATGAAGACGCACAAGTTGAGCGGAGGATAGATGATATAAACCTATTAGAAGAGGTCAGGTGTTGGGCTTCCTTACGGTCCGTTTGATACCAGCAAAGTCTCCATCGCTACCACAGCCGCAATGTCCGCTCCCGGGAACTTCAACCCAGAGACCTGGTACTCCGCAAGAAGCAAAAGCTAGATGGCATGAACAAGATGTCGTCCAAGTGGGAAGGACCCTTACGGGTCACTCATACCCTGAGGCCTGGAGCAGTCTATCTGGAGGACGAGAAAGGCAGGCCGGAAGGCAACGCCTAGAACATCAAGAATCTACGAAAATTCTACCCCTAATTACGAACATGAATCGCCAACGTCGAATCCGCTAAGCACGCCCAAGGGGCTAGTGTTCTGTAATAGGGAGTAAAAATCATCGCCAAGGGAATAAAAGATAAGTCATTTCAATTCCATGAGCCTCAATCCTTTCATGAACGTGTGTTATCCATAGCAACCCGTAAGCAGGGGACTGACATGGTGCTGGTGGCTGACGGGTCGAGCGCGAGTGACCCAGCGGATAGGCACTGCCACCCGATCGTGCCGTACAGTCGCGGAAAGGAGGAATCGGGTAGTGCTGTGTAATAGACGAACTTCTTCACAGAAATGCACATGCAACTTTGCTTGCGGATTGTTTCGGATAACACACCATCATGGCTCGGAGAGAGGGTCCTTTCTTTTCCTACTGAAAGTTTGCTGTGTGTAGCTCCTTCCCGGGACAGGAGCTGGCGGCTAACGACTGAGGAGCTGGACAACCGGGAGGGACAGGACGGATCGAGGACATCCTGCACTTAGGCATAACATCTCGCTCGGAGTCAATATACTGTCAACCTGCGCATGCTTGACAGTTGATGAGAACCTTTGTGGGGGTAATGCGTCCACCCCGACGAACGGTCCATTTCCCTCTGGCCTAGTAACTCAGGACAGTGGAGTGGGCTCCCGGAAGGTATAGTCCTCTTAGGGGTACGCCTACTTTGTCAGCATCTTAGCAACGAATGTGGGGTGCATGCAGGAAGGGTACTTGGCACCTAAGGTGATGTGGCCATGGCCCGATATTCACGGATTGACATGAGGTAACGAGGGGAAGAACGAAGAACACGAAGAACAAACACACAAAGGGGTAACTTGTGAAGCCTACAAGGAAGAATAACCCGGCAACAAACCCCCAATGGAGAAGCCTTCGGATCCCAAATTCCAAGTCAACAACACGCTTAATGAAACCGTTTCTCTTACCGGCCGGTCCACTGATCCAATAGAACCCGCGGAGGGAAGATTGGCTTGTTCTACTAGAATCACCAAGTGAAAGAGTAGCTACAATAAGAGGGATGGATTCATCTCCACAAGAGGAGAGATGGAGGAGCCATGCTCAACAAGTATAAAATCAAGTCTAACCCCAGATCTGAGGAAAAGGGAGCTATTTATAGTCCATCCACGAGGGGGTAGGTGGGGAGTAAGTGGATAAGGCACGCAGCCGGCCTGGCTCAACCCTCGTCGGCCGGTAGTACTGCCCCCGGGCCGGTTGTACCGGGTGGCCGATAGTACTGGCTCACTTCCGGGTCACTGCCGAACCTCTAACAAAGGCGAATTCCGGCAGTTGGCCGGTAGTACCGGGTGGCCGCTAGTACCGTGTCACGGCCGGTAGTACCGGAGTTTCCTGGGACTTCTCTGGTTGCGACTTGTTCATCATCTTCTCGATCACCGTCTTCAGGTCCCTCTCCCCCTGACTCCCTGGTCCGTGGAGAGGTTGACGTCAGGCTCGTACCTAAGAACACATAGCACATCTGCTTTAGGCAGCAAACCATCCATGGAGAGATCGAATTGTCGAAGGGATAGGAGTGAGTTCACCTTATCTTGCATAACCTTGGCTCTAGATCTTGTCATAGGGCCCGTAGGCGTGTCGGCCATGGTGTTGTCCACATGTGGGGCTACATCATCTCCCCCCCTTCGGAAAAAGTCATCCTCGACTCGTCACCATCTTGAACAAGTGGAAAAGCATGGAAGGGAGACAAATCGGAGATGTTCAATGTGTCATGCACCAAATACTTGGATGTTGGGATGTCGAGCTTGTAGGCGTTGTCGTTGATGCGCTTGAGAACTTTGAAAGGGCCATCACCGCGAGAAGCAAGCTTTGATTTTCTTTCATTCGGGAAACGTTCTTTGCGGAGATGTAACCACACAAGATCTCCTTCTTCGAATATCATGGGCTTCTTCAACTTGTTGATCTTGGCGGCATGGCGGTTGGTGTGCTCCTCTAGAGTAGCTCGAGTGGACTCATGTAATGTCTTCATGTAGTCGGCCCGCTTGTCGAAGTCCATGTCGGTGCGCTCGTGGAGAGGAAGTGAGAGGATGTCAAGGGCAGTGTTGGGGTTGAACCCATAGATAACCTCGAACGGACTTCGCTTGGTCTCCCGATGCGAGGCACGGTTGTAGGCAAACTCGGCATGTGGTATGCATTCCTCCCAACCCTTGAGGTTTGGCTTGATTAATGCGCGGAGGAGAGTTGATAGGCTTCGATTCACCACCTCGGTTTGTGGGTGGTAAGTGGTGGAGAAGAGGAGCTTGACTCCTAGCTTGACCATCAATGCCTTCCAAAAGTAGCTTTTGAACTTCACATCGCGGTCCGAAACAATGGTTTTTGGCACTCCATGTAGACGAACGATATCCCTAAAGAACAAAGTTGCAATATGTGAAGCATCGTTTGTCTTATTGCAAGGGATGAAATGTGCCATTTTAGAGAAACGATCAACAACAACAAATATGGAATCTTTGCCATTTTTAGTTCGTGGTAACCCTAACACAAAGTCTATGCTATTGTCGGTCCATGGAGCATATGGAATGGGAAGTGGAATATAAAGACCATGAGGGTTGGACATAGACTTAGCTTTGAGAGATGTTGGGCATCGAAGAACAAGGCGTTCCACATCCCGCTTCATCCGTGGCCAATAGTAATGTGTTGAGAACATTGCATAGGTCTTTTCCCGTCCGAAATGTCCCATGAGGCCGCCTCCATGTGATTCCTCTAAAAGCAACAAGAGGAGCGAAGACTCAGGGATACAAAGTTTGTTAGATTTGAACAAGAAACCCTTGTGCAAATAGAAATCATCGAAACTAGCAAAAATAAGACCAAAGGTAGGGTCGGAGGCATAGAGATCTTTAATCTCATCAAGGCCTAAAACATTGATTTCAAGCTTGGCAAGTGAAATCAACTTGCGGGAAAGAGCATCCGCGACTATTTTGTCCTTACCTTTCTTGTATTTAATGACATAGGGAAAAGACTCAATGAATTCCACCCATTTCGCATGCCTTTTGTTCAAATTGGCTTGGGTTTTCAAATATTTCAAGGATTCGTGAACGGAATGGATAACAAACTCTTTTGGCCAAAGGTAGTGTTGCCAAACTTCCAAAACACGGACTAAGGCATATAATTCCTTGTCGTAAATTGGGTAGTTTAGGCGATCACCATCTAATTTCTCACTATAATAGGCTACGGGACGGGCACATTGCATGAGGACTCCACCGATGCCAAGGCCACTAGCGTCACATTCAAGTTCGAAAGTTTTCGAGAAATCCGGTAAAGCAAGTAAAGGAGCTTTGGTCAATCTCTTCTTGAGTTCATTGAAAGCCGATTCTTGAGCATTGCCCCAAATGAAAGGTACATTCTTTTTGGTAAGCTCATTGAGAGGGCAAGCTATTGTGTTAAAATATTTCACGAAGCGACGGTAAAACCATAGGCCAAGGGCGCTGCAAAGTTGAGCAAGATTAGTTGGCGGTGGCCAATTGGTGATTGCCTCAATCTTAGAGGTGTCAACTTCAATCCCTTTGGAAGAAACCACATCACCCAAAAACACAAGCTTGTCGGTGCAAAAGGTGTATTTCTTGAGGTTGGCAAAGAGCGAAGCATCACGAAGGGACAACAAAACTTGTTTCACGTGGGACACATATTCATGCAAGGATTTCCTATAAACAAGGATGTCATCAAACTAAACAACCATGAACTTGCCAATGAAAGTGCGCAAGAAGTGATTCATAAGACTCATAAAAGTTGAAGGAGCATTGGAAAGACCAAAGGGCATGACAAGCCACTCATAAAAAACCAAGTTTGGTTTTGAAAGCCGTTTTCCATTTGTCTCCTTTGTGCATACGAATTTGGTGGTAGCCACTTTTTAAATCGATCTTGGAGAAAATAGTGGCACCACTAAGCTCATCTAACATGTCATCAAGGCGAGGAATGGGATGTCGATACCTCACCATGATATTGTTGATAGCACGGCAATCCATGCATATGCGCAATGTGTCGTCTTGCTTGGGGACGAGGATGACCGTAACGGCGCACAGACTCAAGCTTTCACGAACATGTCCCTTGGCGAGGAGTTCTTGAATTTGGCGCTCAATCTCCTTTGTCTCCTCGGGGTTGGTGCGGTATGGCGCTCTATTGGGTAGAGGGGCACCGGGGATGAGGTCAATGCGATGCTCGATTCCACGTAGAGGAGGAAGTCTGGGAGGTAGTTCATCTGGAAAGATGTCTTCGAATTCCTGCAAAAGAGACAACATAGATGGAGGAACTTGGGTTAAGTCGTTAGTGTCCTTGCCATCTCCCTTGCACAAAAGCACAAAGTGGAGTGTGGATGGGTTTGCTCGCACTTCCCTCATCTCACTTTTGGTGGCTAACAAGACTACACCATGGCTCACTCTATTCCCTTTCTCACTCATATTTGGCTTGTGGCTCTCACTCTCGTGATGGTGGGTCACTCTCTCACCACTCAACTCACTCAATGCTTGCTCTTGTTGTTCTTGCATGAGTGTCTTGGCGTTGTCAGCAATTATTTGGCTAGGATTTATGGGGCGAAGCACGAGGGTCTTGTTGTTCCACTTGAAGGTAACGTAATTTGTGCGCCCATCGTGTATAGCACCCTTATCGAATTGCCAAGGACGACCAAGAAGTAAGTGGCAAACCGACATTGGTGCCACATCGCACTCTACCGTGTCCTCATAGGAGCCAATCTTGAAGGACACTTGAACCTTGTTTTGAATCTTCACGGTGCCGGAGTCACTAAGCCATTGGACGTGGTATGGGTGAGGGTGCTTGATGTACTTAAAGTTGAGTTTATCGCATAGCTCCTTGCTTGCCAAGTTGTGGCAACTTCCACCATCTATGATTACTTTGATTGATTTGCCATTGATGCCGGCTTTGGTTTGAAACAAGTTGCAACGTTGGGCGTCATCACCTTGGGTGTTTGTAGTCAAGACTCGAGTAACAACTAGCGTAGGGTTGGGATCACCATCACAATAGATGTATGCATCGTCTTCATCCAAGCTTTGCATCGTGGCCATCTTGTTCAATGCTTGGTACTCATCTTCGCTCATGGACTCATAGTCTCCATTGTCATTGATGATCATCACCTTCTTGTTGGTGCACTCAAACGACTTGTGCCCTTGTCCTCCACACTTGTAGCAAGTGATATATGACTTGGCGGCTTGGGGTGAGGGCGCCGTCTTCTTGAAGGTGGTTGGAGGTTGAGTTGTAGCACCTTTGACATTGCCTTGAGCGTGGACTTGAGCCATGGGTTGTGTTGATGATGATGCTTTGTTGGCAAAGAAGGACTTGGCCTTGACGTACTTGAGCTCTTCCGCGACTTGGTGCTCGGCCTTCATGGCTTAATGCACTAGATCGACAAGGTTCTCATAAGGTTGAAATTCCACTATCTTCTTTATGGGGTAGGTAAGGCCGTTCAAGAAGTGTGCCATTGATTGTTCCTCGGACTCGACAATGTGTGCGCGAGAGAGAGTTGACTCCATCTCCTTGTAGTACTCGTCAACCGTCTTGAGGCCTTGTTTGAGCTCTTGTAACTTCTTGTACAAATCGCGTGCATAGTGATGTGGCACAAAACGCTAGTGTATTTCCTTCTTCATGTCATTCCATGTGTCGATTGGGTCTTCGAAAGAGGCTTGGATTTGCTCCCACCATAGTTGCGCATAGCCTTCGAATTCTAGGGATGAAAGGCCAACCCATTTGTCTTGTGGCACCTTGTATATGCGAAATAGTTTGGAGACCTTGGATTCCCATGCAATGTAGTCCTCCGAGTTGGGCAGAAGGAAGAAGATGGATGAAGATGCAAGTGGCGAGCCTCTACTTTAATAGAGCTCGGCTGAACCCCTATCGGCGGTCTCCTTGGTTTCTCCGTTGCAGGAATCGAGGAGGCCGGGCAGTTATTGCCCCAAGTGGAATAACTCCACGACCTACCCTTTGACGGATGGGGCGGAGCAGAGAAGTCATGATGCCGGGGACCCACTTTGACTAAGCTCTTTGATCATAGCCCCGGCAGCAGCAGAAGACCATACCCGCCGGGACTATGCCTGGGGGCTACTATCGTAACAGTGGAACATGGGGTTCCCCTAATGCGGCCAAAGTCGGTCTACCCAGAAGATTGACAAGGCAAGGAGTCAAGACCGGCAGGCGGGCCACCCCGTCTGCCCCACGGGTACCACACAAGCACACCATCGACAACCCCGGCTGAAGAACCAGGTGACCTTCTGGGGTCACCTCCAACCCGGCAAACGACGCGAAGGACCCGGAGCCCGAACGCCCGGCAGGAGGCCAGGCTCGCTCCCGAGTTTCTCCTATGTACGGCTGAGAGGATAAGCTTGCCAGCTCCTGCTGGAAGCTCCTAGCAGACTTGGGCGCCTAGAAGGTGAAGGCGCTGCGCGGAGACACGGCCGGTGGGGGTGTCTGCCCCGCTGTCCAAAGGTGGACAGTCACACCTAACTCCTCTGAAGGAATACTTGGACAAGAAGAGGCCACATTGCCTCCTAAAGACCCCCGGGGGTTTTTCCTGCCAAGAAACCCTGATACGTCTCAAACGTATCTATAATTTTTGAGTGATCCATGCTAGTTTTGTGATATTGTCACATGTTTTTACTGTCATTTATATCATTTTTGTGCATTTTGTCGGACTAACCTATTGACAAGATGCCAAGTGCCAGTTCCCTGTTTTTGCTGTTTTTGTGTTTCAGAAATTTACATCTGGAAATATTCTCAGATTGCGCTGAAAATTTACGGAGATTTTTTATGCGACGGAAGACACCTGTGGACCAAAGGGCAGCCTGAGGGGCCACCCACAGGGCAGGGGCGGCCTGCTGCCGCGGTCCCACCTAGACCCGTGGGTGGGACCTGCCCCTGCTCCTGGGGCGTCTCCTCAGCCCCCTCCGACGCCTATAAAATCCCTTTTGACCTAAAAACATCGAGGCGGCCATTATTTTCTAGAAACTTGACCCCGACGCGCTGTCACCGAAAACCCTAGTTCGGGGTCCAATCTGAAGCTGATCCCGGCAGTTTGCCGGAGGGGAGATCGATCCTGGAGGGCTCTTCGTCGCCATGCCTTCCTCCGGGATGATTTGTGAGTAGTCTCACCTTGGACTACGGGTCTATGGTAGTAGCTAGTTGGTAGTCTCTCTCTCTTGTGCTTCATGTCTTATGATCTTGTGAGCTGCCTAACATGATCAAGATCGATTATTATAATGATATGTGATGTGTCTGCTGGGATCCGATGGATTATGAAGTTATGTTAAGATTGTGCATGATTCTTTTATGAGTAATTTATGTTCTTGCATGCTCTCCGATGTGCGTAGTTACTTTATCCAAGTGATTGTGTGTATCTCCAAGAGAGGGTATTTATGCTAGATAGTGGGTTCGTGCCCCCTTTTGTTCCTGGGCACGAGTGATAGAAACGTCTAAGGGCGAGGGTGTGCTGTTGCTACTAAGGGTAAAACAGTGGTGTTAATGTCTCTTTTGATATTAGTATTGCTTACTTCATGCACTTTACTTAATGCAATTGTCTGTTGCTTGCAACTTGATACCATTGGGTGACAGGCTGGATAGCGATCCCACGGTGGACTTTTTAGGCAAAGACGTAGTTGGACTCAACGGTCTTTGTTCCTTGTCGTGATGCCTCCATAAATATTATCATGACCTTTTTGTCATAGATAAATTGGGTTTGTGTCATGATCTTGTCAATTGCCTAGCTGTAATTCGTTCACCCATCACATGCATATTTTATTTACTTGAGAGACTCCACTAGAGAACCCTTGGCCCCCAGTCCATCTTTTTACATTGTTTACAACCTCATTTACTTGATTTTAATCATCATTACTCCTATGGTCACTTTTCATATTTTATCTATTTCATCATACAATTAACCGCTTTGTTTTCTGTGAGACCGGAAAGATTGACAACCTTTCCGCCGTTGGGGGCAAAGTATTTTGATTGAATGTGTGCAGGTCCGTGTCTGTTGAAGGTCAAGCACCATAGATCTTCAACATTCACCTCATTGTTGATTTCAAAGTTCTACTGGTTCGATAAACCTCGGTTCGTTAAACGAGCGAAAACTGCTACTAGCTACAATTCCGCCTTCGCTTGGGGCACTACCCAACTTATCAATATCTACCATCAACCCCCACACTCCTCGCATGCTCCTAATGGCTCTCCTTAGCCTATGAAAGGAGGACCAAAGCATGGAGGAGAGAAGGTTGGTATGAGAAGAGAACAAGACAAGACCAGAAGACTAGCTAGGGCACAGTGGGTAGAGCGAGAGGTGATCTCCTCCGGGTAAGGATCTGCTCGTCGTCTACCTCTAGCCACCACCTTCCGGGTTAACACCAGAGATCTCCCTTGTAATCCCCACCATGATAAACCACTCAATCCAGACATGCAGGAGTAGGGCTTTTAGCCTCCGGGCGGCCTGAACCTGGGTAAACTCTGTGCGCCCCTGTGTTGCATGCTTGCACGTAGATCGGAATGACTTGGCGAGGTACTCCTGGGGAAGGTGTCTTTCGGCCTCCTTCACGCCCCTTGCCGAACCTAAAAAGGGGGTATCCTCTCTGTGTCCGTGATCCAAGACACGACAACTGGCGCGCCAGGTAGGTCGCGCAAGCGCTAGATTCATCTTCATCAACCTCAAGTTATTTGTCGATATCTGCGTCAAGCCCGTAGTCAAGATCTGCGCCGAGTTCTTCTTCAAGATCCAGGCCGAGTTTGCGCTTAAGGTCTGCGACGAGCTCCTCTTCCACGCCAGGATCTGCTTCAAGCTCTTCGCCGAGCATGCTGCCGAAGAAGAAGGCCGGCCCTTCGGCTTCCAAGCCGGCCTCGCCCACGCGCACTTAGGTTTCCACTGGACGTCGCGCCACTGCAGCGAACTAGAACGTACCTCTGCCTCCACAACCTGCGGAGGAGGTGGTGCTGGGTGGAGCGGGCAGCAACGACGAGAGCGGTGAGCTTGAAGGTGCGACTACTCTAGGGAACTCCGCCAAGCTTCCTTCTTCATGCTCGAGGGGAGAAAAGAGCGTCGGCAACAACTCCGACATGGGGGCCACTGCTGGGGAGAAGAGCAATGGCACCCGCGCTGGAGGGGTCCGCAGGGCGCCAAGAGCAAGTCCTCCGCACCTCCGTCACCAGACGTGCAATCTCGCCACGACGCCCTCGTCGCTGCCAAAGCTCTGATGCAGTTTCCCCTGAGCACTGGCGATCCCAAGGTCTACCAGGAGTGGAGGGATCGTGTGGAGGGGCTCATCGACTTCGCCAACGGCGGTCCCGAGGGCGCACCCACTCGAGCATCCACCGTCAACGGCCCGGAGCAGGAGGAGACAAGACGCGCGAACCCCGGAGCCGACCCCGGGACGAGCACCAAGACAAGACGGTACCTCTGCGCGCATATCCCCCGATGGCTGACCGGTTCAACCGCAACCGCGGCAAGGCCATTTCCGTCGGGTCGTCCACCACGTGCAACCAAGATCTGCACGACGACCTCAACAACCACCTGTACAAGGATATGTGCACCCGCATCAAGCGCCTCCGAGAACATCATCGCTGGGAGGATCGGGACGACAACATCGCCGAGGGCTGCCTCGCCCTCTCTCCCGAGTTCTGCCAGGCCGCCTGGCCCAAGAAATTCAAGATCGACATCCTTCGCTACGACGGCACCACCAACGCCCGGGACTTCCTGCAGCTTTACTCCCTCGCTGCGGTGGTCGCCGGGGCTGACGAGATCATGATGGCCAACTGGTTCTTGCTGGTCCTGAAGGGAGACACCTAGACATGGCTTCTAAACCTTCGCAAGTGCTCCATTCGCTCCTGACGGGCACTGAAGGAACAGTTCCTAGGGCTTTCCAAGGCGGGTATCAGCGCCCGGGAGTTCCCAGCGACCTCCACGACTTCAAGCAACTTCTGGGTGAAACTCTCTGCAAGTTCATCCAACGTTTCTCCCAGAAGATGAACATGATACCCTGCATCTTACTACTACAACAAAAGAAGCGGCATGTTGATGACATGAATGCATGACAAATTAAATGTGATCCAATTTTATTTCCTAACACATGGCAAATCATTTTAAATGGGATCAGTGCACAATATAGATGCACCGGACAAACCTCATAACTAAATTTAGTTGATTTAATTCGACTAAATGGACAAAGGTGCGATGTCAATTAATTATGCATGATTTTATAAGATACACATATATATATGGTATAGGGTTAGGGTTGGGGTCACTGATACGTGTCAAACGTATCTATAATTTTTGATCGGTCCATGCTAGTCTTGTGATGTTGTCACATGTTTTTACTATCATATTACATCATTTTTATGCATTTTATTGGACTAACCTATTGACAAGATGCCCAGTGCCAGTTCCCTGTTTTTGTGCTGATTTTGTTTTAGAAAGTTACTTCTGGAAATATTCTCGGAATTGGACGAAAATTTACGATGATTTTTTATTAAAGAAATAAGGACCAGAGCCAGAAGGGCGACCTCGGGGGGACCCACAGGCCAGGGGAGGGTCCCACCCGCGGGTCAAAGGGGGGCCACGGCCACAGCCCGCCTCTGCCCCTCGGGCACCCCTTCGGCCACCTCCGATGCCTATAAAATCATCTCCGACGAAAAAACCCTAACCCCTGAAGGATTTTATAAAATACGATACAGAGCTCCGCCACCATAGCCGACAAGTTTCGGGGGTTCAGAAGGTCCTGTTTCGGCACCCTGCCGGGATGGGGATTGACCGCCGGGGCCATCTCCATCAACGCTGCTGCTTCGCGCGATGAGGAGGGAGTAGTCCCTCATAGGGGCTGAGGCTTATACAAGTAGCTATGTGGTTATCTCTCTCTCCCATGATGTGATCTTCGTTGTGATCATGAGCTTTTTTAGTATAGTTGAATACATGATGTTTCCCTATGTGTAATGGATATGATGTTGCTCAAGTGGTGTTATCTAGTATAATTTGCGGAGTCACCGTTGTGATCACGATACCTCGGTGACAGTGTGGGTGCCGTGTGTGACTCTATGCATCAAGATTAGAGGGATCTTCATCATGAGTTTGTTCTATATTATTGTTGGATTGAATAGATCATGAGGTTTCTTGATGCTTATGTTATTGAAGAAAGAGACTATTCAAGAAGGTTGTGGTGTTTGTTAGTACTAACTTTGGATGCGGATAGTGACAGCATGAAGTGTCCATGGATGTGGAATATGAACTTTAAGGTGTGCTTCTCGTAGCCTTATGCAATTCTCATCCTATTTGATCCACAAAAGAATGATCTCCGAGTAACGTCTACCATGCATGTGTTTTTGCAGGAACTATCATGTGTTTAATTATGATAATGATATTGAGAGTAGTCACTAGTGAAAGTATGAAGCCTAGGCCTTGTTTCCAAGCATTGATACACCATTTTTAGTCACCTTTGTCACTTGTTTGCTTGCTGCCATTTTTATTACAGAATTGCAAAATCACCTTTTACCATCCATATCACTTGCATTTTACCATCTCTTCGCCGAACTAGTGCACCTATACAACTAAGAATTGTATTAGGTGTGTTGGGGACACAAGAGACTTCTTGTATCTTAATTGTAGGGTTGCTTGAGAGGGATATCTTTGACCTCTTCCTCCCTAAGTTCGATAAACCTTGGGTTACTCACTTAAGGAAAAATTGACACTGTCCTACAAACCTCTGCGCTTGGAGGCCCAACAAGTCTACAAGAATAGAAGCATGTAGTAGACATCAGTCACACATTGGAATGAGGATCTTCGGATTTGGAACCACCGTCTTCGGATCGGAGAGGAAGTAGTTGCCATAGTCGAAGTAGTTGAGGTAGTTGACATCGTGGTAGTAGTCATACTTGGGGCGTCGTTGTGGCGGACCTTGGCGTTCCGGTCTTCGAGGTCGACGAGGTACTCAGTCTTTAGGGTTCACGGCATGGCACAATCACGTCAACGGATCTTCATCTCCACGGACACGCACGAAGGCGGCCGACACAAAACGGACGGGGAACTTGGCGCACGTCTTTGATCATCGGGTCGGAGAACTCGTCGTGGAACACGTCACGGAGAACTCGGGTACCACTGTTGGGGTAGTCCTTGGCAGTGAGGTTCAGACTTCACGACGGGAATGGGCACGCACGGAGACGGGAAACACGGGCACAGAGAACTCGGACACACGGGCATGAAGGCACCGGCCACAGGGAGATGGACACGACCCGACACCAGCAAGCATCCACCTACAGGGCCACGCACAGGCAGGAGCAGGCCGGGTAGGGGAGGGGACCGAGGCGGGGCTGGCCAGTGGCCGGATGAGGGAGAGCAGGGGAGGCCGGAGGCTGGGGTGAGGACGGCGGGCGGAGGTGGTGAGGCTCGACGGAGAAGGGCCGGCGAGGAGGGTGTAACATCCCAAAAGTAATCCCCAAATCTTTTCCATGTTTGTTTTAAATATTGCATCATCGTGACATCATCTTTGTTGTTTGCATTTGTGGTTTTGCAAAAATAAAGAAAAACAAATAAAAATTAATTGTTATCACATGCATACTATTTTCTAAATTGCAAAAACTAAAATAAATTAACAACCAAAAACTATTTTGGACAAAGCATATTAAAATGTTATTTTGGACTTACAATTTAACCAACATTTTATGTTGGGGAAAAATCAAAAACCCTAATTTTTACCTTTGTTTTTGTCTCTTTTCTTCTCTTCTCAAATTCTGTTAAAAAGGAAAATACCAAATCTGGAAAACAAAAAAAAAACCGAAGTGGGCCGAAGCCCAGCTCTCCTTCCTCTCCTCTCCCTCTTTCCTTCTCTCCCACACCAGCCCGCTAAAGGCCCGGCCCAGCCGGCCTTTTTGCTTTTCTTTTCTTCCATGCACCCCCCTCACCTGTACGTCGCCAGCGCCGAAGTGCCCACGCACTTTTCCGTCGCCACTCACCGCGCCACCACCTGCTCCCTCCGCCTATAAAGCCACCACGCTGGTGCCTCTCTCCCCACCTACCAACCCTAGCCCTCTTCCCTCTCCGCTGCTGCCTCCTTTCTCCTCTCCTCCCTCTGTCTCCCCATCCTCCCGAACCACCCACTCACTCGTCAGCCGGAGAAGAACCCTCGTCAGGGAGCCGCCATGGGAGCTTCCACGCCGGGCTGAAGAGGTGATTGAGCACGCCTTCCTCGTCTACATCGAATACACGCACGAACGGAGCCGGAGCGGGACGGACGCGAGCATCTTCCTCCCCGCCTACCTCTTCTTCCCCTACGGCCGGACACCGTCGCCTCCTTCCTCGTCACCACGCTCTCACCATCATCGTCTCGGGCCGGTCCACCTCTTCTGCACCCACTGGGTGAGCACTCCGCCGCCGGGCATCTTCTTCTTCCTTCTCCCCTTGCTCTGGGCTCCTGCCGTCGAGCGGAGCCGAAGGATGTCGTCAGTTCCCGCCATGCCAAGCACGAGCGGCTCGAGCTCGAGCTCGTGCTGCTCCTGCCGTGCACGCACGAGCACCTGCGCCACACCCCTGCACCGCACGCGCACGAGTATGCTTGCATGGCGCCGCCAGTTCTAGGTCGACGCCGGCCACCACGATCCTGTCGCTGTCGTAGTCCCTGCTGTATGAACTTGGTGTTAGAAATTCAGATAACAGAACAGATCGACCTCTTATACTATCGGATCTGAATCTTGACACCAACACCGCTTCAGCCCAGTTGCTCTGTTCCTTTGCACGCACGTATCGACCCGGGTTCGAGCCTCATTGGGCAAAATAAACCCCCCCTTTTTTCCTTCCTTCCTCAGCCACTGACATGTGGGCCAGTGGGTCCCACATGTCATACACTGAAGTAGATCTCACTCCGGTGCAAAAATAAATCTCAGATCCAGATCTGGAACCTTTTGTAGAAAACCCTAGTTTTTTAAAACTTTTACAACTAGGTCCTTTTTATATGTTTCTGTCCAGTTTTGAAAACATTTAATTTTGGCCTTTTCGAATTCAAAAATTATAATAAAAATATGTTTTGAAATCAGAAAAATGTAATCTGTTCAAATATAAATTTTGTTTGATTTTTGGAATAAATTTAAATGGCTAAAATAAATAAATCTTTTGCTAATTAATTAATCTTGCAAAATTCATAACTTTTGTTTTACAATTCCAAAAATTATGAATTTTATATCAAATTAAAGCTAAAATTGCAATCTATTTGAATCTAATTTTGCATGCATGATTCAAATAAATTAACTCTCGAGTAATTTGGAAATCCAATTAATTGAATTAATAAAATGCCCTAATTGCCTTAATTGTTTAATTAAATTGCTAAGCCCTAATTGTAACTTGCCTAATAAAATGTTTAGCACTTAAATTGATGCATATTTAATTTTTTCATGTCATCATGCTTGATTGAATGCATTTGTATTGATTTGCCTTTGGGCAAAATAAACCCCCCCTTTTTTCCTTCCTTCCTCAGCCACTAACATGTGGGCCAGTGGGTCCCACATGTCATACACTGAAGTAGATCTCACTCCGGTGCAAAAATAAATCTCAGATCCAGATCTGGAACCTTTTGTAGAAAACCCTAGTTTTTTAAAACTTTTACAACTAGGTCCTTTTTATATGTTTCTGTCCAGTTTTGAAAACATTTAATTTTGGCCTTTTCGAATTCAAAAATTATAATAAAAATATGTTTTGAAATCAGAAAAATGTAATCTGTTCAAATATAAATTTTGTTTGATTTTTGGAATAAATTTAAATGGCTAAAATAAATAAATCTTTTGCTAATTAATTAATCTTGCAAAATTCATAACTTTTGTTTTACAATTCCAAAAATTATGAATTTTATATCAAATTAAAGCTAAAATTGCAATCTATTTGAATCTAATTTTGCATGCATGATTCAAATAAATTAACTCTCGAGTAATTTGGAAATCCAATTAATTGAATTAATAAAATGCCCTAATTGCCTTAATTGTTTAATTAAATTGCTAAGCCCTAATTGTAACTTGCCTAATAAAATGTTTAGCACTTAAATTGATGCATATTTAATTTTTTCATGTCATCATGCTTGATTGAATGCATTTGTATTGATTTGCCTTTTGTTATGTTTGGGGTTATCCGTAGACGACGACGTTGCTGAGTACCCCGACACCTCCGAGGATCTAGCCCAGTACCAGGCTACTGAGCCATCAGGCAAGCAGCCCCTCCCCAACTTTCTCATGTGATGCCTATTCCTGTCTTGCATGCTTTAGGACTTCCGTTCTGTTGTGTCTTACGATTCCTACTAGAATTGCATAGCCTGTTAGAAGTCCAGATATTCCTGATATGCCTACCTATATCCTATGCTTGTTTTCCAGTTACTATCTACTAGCATGCTTAGGAGTTGATTGTGGTCTATCACATGTTTAGATGGTATATCTTAATAATTGAAGACTTGCTATGTGGGAATCACTTAATTATATTAAAGATATGGCACCAGCGGAAGGCCAATTATGGTGTTTTGTTGTGCCAGTGTCGCCTAGGAAAAACCGTTCTTTTCCGCTTATCCAAGAATGAGCGCCCTACCCACACGTGGGAAGACTTATGGAACCCCACGCAACTCAGTACCGGATCTGCTATATTGGTTAGGGAGCCACAAAGTAGTTCGGGTGTTTACCATTTGGAGCATACGCACAATGCATGTTGAAGATGAGAGGTTACAACTATGGGGGGCGCATATAGGTTTGCGGACCGTGCGTTTACGGCATGTGGAAGGAGGAGCAATCGTATGAGTGTTATCCTCCCGAAGCTGTTCACGCAACGTTTGGGCCCGCAAAGGAGTTTCGGCCGGGCTCCCGACGTGGATCAGTCTCAGATAGGTGGCTCACTATCCAATGTAGTAGTGATGGGGAAGGTCGTGTTGAGATACCTAAATGCCTCTGTGGTTTGTGGTTGATTGAACGTGTATGGTTACATTTGGGCACCCCTGTAGGGTTAAATCTTTTCGAAAAGCCGAGTCCGCGGTTATGGACGACTTGGGTAATGTGCTGGCTAAAAAGATCATAGACATCACCGTATATCTTAATTAGCTAAATTGACTAGTAAATAGCCATACTCAAATAATAACCTACTAAAATTTGATTAACGTGTGAGTGTCCGGACTTCTTCCTCGTGGGAATATGATTCGATGGAGTTGTCTCAGGACGGGTATTGCATGGTGGGTAGTTTAGCCCAGTAGCGCAAGCGCTCTCTTCCCTTTTCTAATTAGACGCAAGTTGTAGCGTGTCTTCTGTAGTTGTTAGGTGCTGCTGCTGCAAGTCCACATACAGCCCCTTTTTCCATCCCAATGCATATGCATCGAACCTTCTTTTCCTCTTGTGCGTAAGACTTGCTGAGTACCCCCGTACTCATACCATCGGGTGTCCGGTGCCCGTGTTTTCACCGATGCAGGAGCGACAGCTGAGTTCGACGATCCAGTTGGTGGCTACTACGTAGAGTTCGACGCTGACTACGACGAGTAGATCGAGATCCTAGGCGGCAGCCTGAGACACCGTGGGCGGGACCCCTCTCTTTTATTTTCCGGCCTCTGGCCTTTGATGTCGTCTGTACTCAAACGAGTGTTATCCTTCCGCTGTATTCGGGATGTATGATCCCCTGTGATGTAATAAAAGTACTTTCAAACTAAGTTTATTTATCCTTTTGTGTCGTATTTGTGCATGTGATGTATTCCAGTTTGTCTTGATCTCTGTCTTATACATTGAGAGCTATGCCAGTGATTTATGGCACAATTTGATGTGTTGCGTGGGAGCGGTAATCCCATGCCCTTCGATTGTGTAGCATAGCCTGTGGGTTACATAGCCCCTTTGTGTAATTTCGGGGTCGGGGCATTACAAATTGGTATCAGAGCATGGACCGCCTTTAGGAGCCTTTTTCTACTGGTTGTAGTTGAGTCTAGAAATTATTTTAGTAGCTACTCAGGAAAAAAATATACGCGAGAGTAGGAACTCTGTTCTCTTTATTTCTTTCCCCACCCACCCTCCCTCTTTTTATGGTAAGGAAGTGAAACGAGTTTTTCTCTTCTTTCCTAAATTTTTCAAAATTAGGGTTTCACGTGTTCGGGGTTTTTCCGTAGTACCTTCAGGTTGCAGTCGTGAATTGGTGAAAAGAAATGTTGCTTCGGTCACTTCATCTTTGTTTCCCTACTCCGGTGTTGAATCTTTTACGGTGCATCTAATGTCTATCCATGTTATTTGTTGCTATCTAATCCTTCCGAAAAATCTGTCTTCTTTATCTGGTGCTTAAAAATGTTGTCGTTATCCTCAGGATGACGAGGGGTAGCAGCAACCCACCTCCGCCCCCTCCGCCACCTTTCTCGGAGATGTTGACGCAGCTGACGCAAGTGGTGGCGCAGTTGGCGCAGACACAGGCAAACCAGATGATGCAAAACAACAACAACCGCAACGAGGGCAACGGCCGGGTCTCACTCAAGGACTTCCTCAACCTCAGCCCCAGGATCTTCGCCTCTTCGATTGAGCCCCTCGACGTGGACGACTGGCTTCGCGAGATGGAGAGGACCCTTCTCACGGCACGGGTGGCTCCTGATGACCACGTGCCCTTCATCACCTTCCTCCTACGCGGCGAGTTGGCCTCGTGGTGGGAGAACCGCCAGGCCATGAGAGCTCCCAGCATGACTACCACCTGGCCGGAGTTCAAGGCTAGCTTCCTACGTCACCACGTCCCCAACGGACTCATGGAGCGCAAGCGCGAGGAGTTTTGCTCGCTCACATAGGGCCACATGGACGTCCTCAGCTACAGTCGGGTCTTCAACAACCTTTCCCGCTATGCTGGAGACGAGGTGTCCACTGATGCCAAGAAGCAAGCTCGCTTCCTCAAGGGCTTCAACCTGGCACTGAAGTACGCGCTCAACCTCATCAAGACGCAGAACTTCGAGGAGCATGTTGACACCGCGCTCAAGGCCGAGCACGGACGTGCTGTGTTTGAGGTGTCTCGCAAGCACGCTCGTGAAGGTGGCTCTTCCTTAGGCAAGAACGTCGGACCACCTCAGAAGCGCAGAGTGTGGGTGCCCAATAGTGCCCTCGCACGTGGCACCTATGTTCCGGGTACTCCAGGGTCTGCTCCACGCCCACCCACCCCTGCTCCCAGGACCATCGGGGCACCGCCAAGGCCGACGGGTTCTCGTCCTGCACCGACCTGCTACAAGTGTGGCCAGGAGGGCCACATCTCACCTTAGTGCCCCGCAGAACCTGCTGAGAGGAGAGAGGGAGGCGGCGGTGGTGAGGAAGGGGAGCTCGGGCACGTGCGAGGCGGCGCAGGGAGAGGTGGGCGGGAGCTTGGGGAGGACGGCACGATGGGGAGAGGCGCAAGTGCGGGAGGAAGAAGGCCACGGGAGAGAGAGGGAGGAGAAAAGAAAAAATAAAGAAAAGTGAAGAAAAGGGGCAAGGAGAGAGGAGAGGGGGCTGGATGCAAGACAAAAGGGTGGAAGTGCAGATTCGCGAAACAGAAAAACATGAGGAGGGTGGCTGCAAAACATAGGGGGTGGGAACAGAAAAAGGCAAGGAGGCTGGCTAGGGTTTGCCTTGTTGGGCTTTTGGGCCTAGCTAGCTGGGCTGCTCTCTCTCACATCTCAAAACATTTTATTTTCCTTTGCAAAATAATTTGACAAATTGATTTTTCGAAAACGGAGACGCCTGTCTCGGTAAAACTTTCCCGACAATTTTAGCAAAATAAAATAGGGTTTTAAAAATAGTTTTCGCGGTCAAAAACATGTGATGCGATGATGCATGATGCCATGATGATGCAAAACGAAAAACAAACAAAATCTAATCTGGGGGAAAACCCCGGGACATTACAGAAGGGTATCTTGCACCATATATGGGAACGAAGTATCACCTACCAGAGTTTCGACTAGCTCGAGCACCTTCTAGGAAGCAAGAAATATTCAACCATGCCCATTCATCTTTGCGGAATGCTATTGAGAGAGCATTTGGGGTATTGAAGCAGAAATGGCGCATCTTGCATGGTATATCATGTTACCCATTGGAGAAGCAGAAATAGATTATCATTGCATTTCTAGCAATGGTATATCATGTTACCCATTGGCTGCCTCCCGCACGATGCCCGCCTCTCCGTCCCGCGCTCGCCCGTGTCGCCGCCGGCTGCTCCGCGCCTGCCTCTGCGCCCGCGCCTCTCCTCCACGTCTGGCTACTTCGGCCCGGCCTTGCCGCTCCGCCTCGCCTTCAGGCTCGTGGTTGCGCCTCGCCGGCCGCTCCTCATCTAGCTGGCTACCCAGGTGAAGCAGAGAAGGGGGAGGCCGGCTGAACAACAGAAAAGAAAGAAGAAAGAAAAGGAGGTAATCGTTAAAAAAAGGTTCCCTTTGTGAAGGGAGCCCCGCGTTCGCTCTTCTCGCGCCAAGTGGCGCCTTCTCCTTTGAACGGTCCCTCGCTGTTGTTTGAATATTCGCCACATGTCGCAACCAGAGTTAAAGTGGGGAGGAAGAGAGAGAAAGGAAAGGTTTGGGGTGGGAAGGAGTTTTTCCTTTTATTTTTCAAAACGGAAACTTAAAACGAAATATCTTGAGAACCGCTAATCCAAATTTTGAACCGTTTTCACTTTTTAGCTCCTCGCGTCGAGATCTTCAAAACTAGATCCCATGTTAATAGATTTCGACAAACTTTTTTTATACATACGGTTCTGTATAGTTTGTATATCTGTTAGCACTGTGGTTGTACATTTCCAGTTTTTTTACATCTCCAGTTTGTACATCTCCAATTTTGCACATCTCCAGTTTTGTACATCCGGTAGCAGTGTGGTTGTACATTTCAGTTTTGTACATCTCCAGTTTTGTACATCTGGTAGCAGTGTGGTTGTACATTTCCAGTTTTGTACATCTCCACTTTGTACATCTTCAATTTTATACATTTCCAGTTTTATACAACCGGTAGCAGTGTGGTTGTACATTCCAGTTTTGTACATCTCCAATTTGTATGTAGCGACCTTGCCTTTTAAAATGGGCCATGATCCCTATGTTCTGTGCTAGTCCATGGATCGAATAGCTAGCACCACAGTTCAAGATATAATATCATGCAAATATGTGAAATATCTATTACATCAAAGATCCAGAAAAACAATTCATTACAATATCATGCAAAGGCTAGCATATTACAAAGTTCAGCAGTGGAAAACATAAATATCATGGAGCCCTCATCATCTTCAGGTGCCACAGGCAGACATGTTGGTTGTAGACTCGAAACCTCTATCGTTCCTTACTCTTCGTCAAAACAACCTGCAACACGTAGCTTTGTTCAGTACAATTTGAATTGTACTGGCAAGTGACGCTTGTGGACTCATAGAGGAAAACTTCTAGTAGCTATATGCATATCTGGCTGGTGGAGTTCAAGGCTATTTACGTAAAGATAACTTTATCCTATTCTTAAAAAAAATCATTTTCTTTTCCAATTATTATGAGACGAGCTTGGCATAACATCCAGTGTCTCAATCTCCCTTGATACACATAAAAAAATCCCTTTAAGAATTTGAGATAGGTGAGAAACTTCCAACTTCTTCAAGTCTAGTCGCTCCAAGTTCTCTGCTCCTGTCCAGGTGCCCAAAGTTGTCCACCAATAGTGTCATGGCTAAGGAATTTCACACGATGTGAGCATATCAATAGGTCAGGTCATCGAACACCTACTAGGTTGCTCACAAGAAAACCTAACATGAACATATCAGTAGGTCAGGCACTCAATCCCCACTATGCCACTTATCGCAAAGTCTAAGGTGAACATATCAATAGATCAGGCATCCAGCCACTACTATGTCACTCGCCGCACACTCTAAAGTGAACATATCTATAGATCAGGCATCCAACCACTACTATGTCACTCGCCGTAAAGTCTAATGTGAACATATCAATAGATCAGACATCCAGCCACTACTATGTCACTCGTCGTATAACATGAACATATCAACAGGTCAGGCACTCAGCCACCTACATATGTCGCATGTCGTAAATTCTAATTGGACACATCAATAGGTCAGTCTACTAGCCACCTACTTATGTCACTCGACACATATCAACAGGTCAGGTCATATACCACCTGCATTACCACTTGCAAAAATCTAACCCAATCCATTCATGCAATTCATGAAACATTTGTTGCTTTCACAAACAAAATATGACATCGGCTATAACAACCTTTTGAAATAATATCCACATCGTCTACAAGCATGGCTAAGCAAATTGCTTCTACGTTGGTCTCTACTAACTTAGTCAAGATACACATGGCTATCCTAACTGGGTTTGCATAGCATAATAATATAGTAGTACTCCTATCATGCATACTACTAAAAACACTAAAATGCAATAAGTAGAAATAATAGGTCATTTATGATGTAGTATCACTTGCCTTTTTGAGAGTCGTTGTCGCTCACACACTTGCAAAAGTAAGAGTCACACTCTTATGACCCACAAGTGTAGGGGATCGCAACAGTCTTCGCGGGTAGTTTGACCCTAATTTATTGATTCGACACAAGGGGAGCTAAAAAATATTTATAAGCCTTAGCAGTTGAGTTGTCAATTCAACCACACCTGAAAAGGATTTCTCTCGAAGCAATTTATCAGTAGTAACAGTGATTTGATGGCAGCAGTAGAATAGTAACAGCAGTAGTAAAATAAAGAGAGCAATGATAACGGTAAAAGTAATGATTGTAAACAGCGGGATTAAAACACCGTAGGCATAGGGACAGATAGACGGGCGTTGCATGAATAAGATAGCTCGTGAAATGAACATAACTAAGCACGAAGCAAATAAATATATAAATAGCATCTAAGTATCAAATAGTCATAGGCATGTATTCCTAATTTAGCCGTACGTGCTTACAATAAGAACTTGCACGGCATCTTTTGTCCCGCCATCCGGTTTCAGCCGGGCCAATTAAGGAACGCAATTAAGGTGTTCCTTTTAATAGAACAACGCATCAAAGCATCAACACACAATGAATACATGTAACCCTCGAGTTGCCAACCATTCCCATCGATGTCCCCGTTTCTGTCACTCGGGGTCTCCGGTTCCGGTTGACAACAAGTGCATACAACTAGTAGATAGGATCCAAACAACAATTATACTCATGCAAACATAAGTGTTCAGATCTGAAAACATGGCACCCGGGCCCAAAGTGACAAGCATTAAGCATAACTAGTTGCACCAACGATGATTAACACAAATAGAGGATACTAGACATCGTGCCCTAACAATTTGGCATCGAATTACATGAGCAATCTTGTTCAATCCCTTCCATCCCCTTGCCTACAGCAGGGAACTACTCACACATGGAGGGGGACGACATGGATGGTTGATGGAGAGGCGTTGGCGGTGACGATGGCGGCGATCTCCACTCCGGCAGGGTGCCGGAACAGCGATCCTGGACCCTGAATTTAGGGTTCGTGATGGCGGCGGAGCTCCGTAAGGTTTCTGGAAAAAGTGTTCAGGGAGCTCTCGATTTTAGGTCGAAAGGGGGCTTATAAGCGAAGGAGGCCCGAGAGGCGAGGTCCCAGGGGCAGGGGCGGCCTCCTGCTGCGGCCTGGACCCCACCCGCGGGTGGGACCCGCCCCTGCTCCTGGGGTGGCCCCCCTCGCGGTCTTCTGGCTCCGTGGCTCTTTTCCCTCAAAAATACTTTTTATAATTTTTCTGGAATTTTTCGCGAACTTATGAACCCTGCACAAAAGAAAGACACCAAATGCAATTCTGCTGAAAACAACGTCAGTTCGGGTCAGTTCCAAACAAATTCATTGATAATCAGAGGCAAAACAATAGCAAAGTGTTTGGAAAAGTAGATACGTTTGCGACGTATCAGCTCCCCCAAGCTTAGCTTATTGCTTGTCCTCAAGCAATTCAGTTGACAAACTTGATGCGATAAAAGAAACTTTGACAAACACATTTGCTTCATTTAGAGCATAGAAGTTTAAACCATGATCAGTATTTTAATAAGCATAAGAGAAAAGTTAAATAAACAATAGAACTAAAGCAATCATGGAGACTTATGCAAAATTCACAATATGCTAACAACTAATAATTTAAACATGCAAACAAATAGCACCAATGCAATGCATATAACTAGGCATGGTAAAATGATCTCTCGCTTGCCCCTTTTGTGGGGCAAAACATAAATGCCGGGCACCTCTTGAGACATTAAACAGTGACTAGATGTAAAGTTATCAGAATTGAGAAGTATCTCAAACATGCTCCAATCATTAAAATTTTGGGACAAAGCACGCTATACTCAGAATGACAGCAATGCTCTATAAGATGGTGCTCAAAGAAGGATGACGACTCAACATAAATATATAAAAGAAAGGCCCTTCGCAGAGGGAAACAGGGATTAATCATGTGCTAGAGCTTTTTATTTTTATAAGCAGAAGTAAAACAGTTTTGAGAGATGCATGCTTTCATCAACGATTTCACAACAGAGAGGCTATCTAGTCCCTCATAACAAGCAAGGCTTTTAGAGTTGTGAGAGCAGCTGGTTTTTTAGAGGAGCGAGTACGCTCCTCTTTCTCCTTGGTTTCACCACTGTCCAATGTTTGAGCTGATTTCTCAGATTTTGCATTGCGCGGAGGAGAATGCATGGTGAGTTATATTTATATTTTGCTTAAGCTGCTCTCGGGTTGATTCAAGTAAAGACGTAATCCATCAACACCAGGTGAAAAGGGGGAAATGACCTTCCTTGTCACAAGTTATATCTAGCCCTCTACTGCTTCCTCATGAGCTAAAAACAGAGACATAAAAAGAAACATTTTTTGAATGATTTAAAGGTAGCACATGACAAATTTACTTGGAATGGCGGTGAAATACCATATCTAGGAAGATATAGTGGACTCAAATGGAATACTTTGGCTTAAGGAAAATGGATGCACAGATGGACAATTACACCCAGTGCAAATGGAGGCTAGCAAAAGACTCGGGAGCGACCGATCAAGAGCACTACTGTCATAATCATGCTTTGCGACAAAATCAAGCAATGAATAAAGCATAAGAGTGATACTACAATTCTAAGCACAATAAACCGTCAAGGCTTAACAGACTTTATTTTTAGTCTTTTACATGTGTGAACATGTGCCAAGTCAATCCAAATAAATCTTTTGGAGGAGGATCTCACTTCACCATACCATGTTATGAACAATGCAAAACATGCTCACGTCTACATGACAAATTATCCACTCTTAACAAGTTGAGGCTAAGCATAGGAATCCATAAAAACTAAGTAATATCATCTACACAACATTCTACCATAGCAAACTAAAACATGAGCATGAGGATAAGCATCTGTACAAAAATGAAAACAAATAGAGTTCATACCGAATTTCCTCATCAAATCCGCGTCGCCAAATATCATTATTATTGCATAGATGCTTGCACAACCGAAAGATGTGCAAGTGTCGTCACAAACATAGGTTGAACTCTGACACAACTACAAAACGAAGAAGACGAGAAAATATTTTTGTGTTTTTCGAAAAGCGCAGAAATAGAAGAGAAATCTTTTTGCTGTTTTCAATTTGGGAAGAAACGACTAAAAATGAAGTAGAAAACAAACGAAAAAGAAACAAAAGAAAATATTTTCGGTCTTTTTGATTATGAGAAAGAAGAGGCAAACAAAGAGGAAATCTTTTTGGGTTTTTGATTAATAAACAAAAAGAACAACTAAGGCGACTGAGCAAATTGAAAAGAGCGAAAAGAAAGCAAAAATAAAACTAATGAATATACAGAGGAATAACGAAGACACCGACATATGATAGTTGAGTGAACGAAATAAAAAGATATCGGTGAGAAATATGTAATCCCCCAAGCTTAGGCTTTTGGCCTAAGTGGGATCCATCTACCACGGTGGTGGCACGCCCCAGTTGGCGCATGTCTGTGGTTGCCACTTCAAGTCCTGTGGCTCCTCCTCAGGGGCTAGTGATGCGAGGTACTCATCCAGCACCTCCTCAGGAAACGAGTATCCGTCCCTAGCAGCAGAGTTAAACAAAACAGGAGCAGGCAATCTCACAAAGCGAGGGTTATCCAAATCAAAACCAAATAATAATCTATACTGCAAGTTCTCCAAAGTGGAATCATAAGTGACATAGTGGTGAGTTTTCATTGCAGCAAGATTAAGCCTAATAATATCCAACTCTAGATCATCCTCTCTAGGAGGAAGCATGGCAGTAGCGAGCATGATCGAAGCAATAATGCCTCCATAAATAGGCCCTCTAACCTTGTTAGTGCTAAGACGACGAGCAATAAGAGCGCCAATGTTTTAAGTTTCATCACAATTAATTGCGGCAGCAAGAATAGCAAGATCAAGACTAGTCATGTTACTCGTATTATGCCGGGGAAGGATACAACGAGCAATGACATAGCCCAAATACCTCACAGCTGGAAACTGAATGCTCCCAAATTTTGCATGCGTAGAGTCTCTCCAATCATTGATGACCCACAAGTGTAGGGGATCGCAATAGTCTTCGTGGGTAGTTTGAACCTAATTTATTGATTCGACACAAGGGGAGCCAAAGAATATTTATGAGACTTAGTAGTTGAGTTGTCAATTCAACCACACCTGAAAAGGATTTCTCTCGAAGCAATTTATCAGTAGTAACAGTGATTTGATGGCAGCAGTAGAATAGTAACATCAGTAGTAAAATAAAGATAGCAATGATAACGGTAAAAGTAATGATTGTAAACAGCGGGATTAAAAACACCGTAGGCATAGGGACAGATAGACGGGCGTTGCATGAACAAGATAGCTCATGAAATAAAAATAACTAAGCACAAAGGAAATAAATATATAAATCGCATCCAAGTATCAAACAGTCATAGGCATGTATTCCTAATTTAGTCGTACGTGCTTACAATAAGAACCTGCACAGCATCTTTTGTCCTGCCATCCGGTTTCAGCCGGGCCAATTAAGGAACAAATGGCAATTAAGGTGTTCCTTTTAAGAGAACACCGGATCAAAGCATTAACACACAATGAATACATGTAACCCTCGAGTTGCTAACCATTCCCATCGATGTCCCCGTTTCTGTTACTCGGGGTCTCCGGTTCTGGTTGACAACAAGTGCATACAACTAGTAGATAGGATCCAAACAACAATTATACTCATGCAAACATAAGTGTTCAGATCTGAAAACATGGCACCTGGGCCCAAAGTGACAAGCATTAAGCATAACTAGTTGCACCAACGATGATTAACACAAATAGAGGATACTAGCCATCGTGCCCTAACAATTTGGCATCGAATTACATGAGCAATCTTATTCAATCCCTTCCATCTGCTTGCCTACAGCAGGGAACTACTCACAAATGGAGGGGGGCGACATGGATGGTTGATGGAGAGGCGTTGGTGGTGACGATGGCGGCGATCTCCACTCCGGCAGGGTGCCGGAACAGCGATCCTGGACTCCGAATTTAGGGTTCGTGATGGCGGCGGAGCTCCGTAAGGTTTCTGGAGAAAGTGTTCGGGGGCCTGTCGTTTTATGTCGAGAGGGGGCTTATAAGCGAAGGGGGGTTGAGAGACGAGGTCCCAGGGGCAGGGGCGGCCTCCTGCCGCGGCCTGGACCCCACCCGTGGGTGGGACCCGCCCCTGCTCCTAGGGTGGCTGAAAGAACAACTATGCCCGAGATGTCGCCTAGAGGGGGGGGGGTGAATAGGCGATTAAAACTTTTTCTATTTAGGGGCTTGATAATTGCGGAATAAAACTAGGTGTTTAAATTAACAAGCCAACAACCTAAAATTCTAGGTTTACCTAAAGTGCACCAACAACTTATGCTAAACAAGGCAAGCAACAAGGTGATAGCTAAATATAAACATCAAGCACGAAGGCTATCACAATGTAAAGTGCATAAGTAAAAGCTCGGGTATAGAAATAACCGAGGCACGCGGAGACGAAGATTTATTCTCGAGTTCCTCCTTGTTAAGGGAGTACGTCTCGTTGGAGGGGTGTGAGCTCGCCACAAAAGGCCTACTCAAGATGCCACAAAGGCCTCACCCTATTCTCCGATGAACCTCACCCAAGGGATTGGTTCACCTTCCACTATCGGAATCCTTCGGGGCGGATTCCGGAGCCCTTTACAACTTCTCTTGGGGCACACACCCACAACTCAATTGGGGGCTCCCAAACTCGTGCCGAAGCTTCACAAGAGAAGTCTTCGCGGCACCTCCAAACCGTCTGGGGTACACAATGCACCCAAGAGGCAACAAGCTCTTGGGAACACAATGCACCCAAGAGTAACAAGCTTCTTCAACTTTGATCTTCACGTATCACCGTGGGGAGAGCAACCCAATGCAACAAATGCAAAAGGCAAGAGCACACAAAGTGGTCAAGTCCTTCACTCCGAAATCCAACCAAAGCAACTAATGCTATGGAGGGATTTGAGAGGAAGAACAAAGGGAAGAACACAAAGCAACCCTAAATCTAGATCCACTAAGTTCCCCTCACTTAGAGGAGGATTTGATTGGTGGAATGGTAGATCTAGATCTCCTCTCTTGTTTCCCTAAAGATAGGCAAGAATCATAGGAGGGAAGAGGAGGAATCGAGCTCTCAAAGATGTGCAACAATGGAGGAGAGAGAGAGCAAAAGGTTCACCAAGAAGCTTAGAACCGTTGGGAAAGAAGGGGCACTTAAATAGGTGCCCTGGGAAATCTGGCCGTTGGGTGCAGAATCCCGTAGGAGCGGAAGTACCGGCCCAAGGGGCGGTACTTCCGGTCCACCCAGAAAAACCTACCAACGGCTAGAGGGAAAACCCGCAAGGGCGGAAGTACCGGAAAACGGACCGGTAGTTTCGGTTTAGCGGTAGTACCGGTACTACTTCCGGTGCTATTTCCGTTAAGAGTCCAGTACCCAACTTTCGCAAGCGGCACTGGGCTCCGGAAGAAACTCCGGAAGTTCCGGGCGGTAGTACCGCTGGGAGCACCGGTACTTCCGGTTTGGCGGAAGTTCCGGTACTACTTCCGGTGGTACTTCCGTTTGGAGTCCAGTACCCAATTTTCGTAAGGGTACTGGGCTCCGGAAGTTGCTCCGGAAGTTCCGAGCGGTAGTACCGCCCGCGTGGCCGGTACTTCCGGTGCCTGAAAAACAGCAGAACCCTGAAACTGAATAACTTTTGCGTGGAAGCTCCGAATCGAGTGAATCCAATTTTGTTGGAAAGAGGACGACAAGAGCTTACACTACAAAAAGTCAAAATATTGAAACAAGCCAAGGAGATTGTGCAAAGGGATGGAATGGTGAGACCTTTCCAAGCGGATGAACCGGCAAAAACTCCAACACGAAAACGCACAAGCTTTTCATCAAGACTCCGTTTTCTATGATCTTGGGCTTGTTTCAAAGATAAACACAAGCCCTACAAGATCATGCATATACACATCATAGTCTATCATGTGAGGACCTCTCGTAGAAGAGACAAACCGATAAAACCTCCGAAAACAAAAACGCAAGAAGATATTCATGAGATCCGTTTTTGATGAACTAGAGCTTGGTATGGAGATGAACACAAGCTCTATATTCTCACATGGATAAAAGCCAAATAAGAACCAATAAAGATGATTGCATGGATGCAAAGGTTTGAGCTCTCCACGAACGATACGATCACGATACTCGGTCGAGAGCCCCTCTTGATAGTACGGTATCTATCCTATAACCCGGTCTCTCACTAAACAACATGAGACCGGTAAAATAGAAACCCTACCAAGATCATACCTTTGCCTTGCGCATTAATCCACTTGAGGTCGATGAAGACGATCTTCATCTCCTCAAGACAAACCACCTTTCTTGATTGCGCTTCGCTTGGTGAAGAATCACATGACGCTCCCCCATACACCAAGATGGGGAGAACACTCTTCTGCATATCTTCACTTGAACTTGAGAGTTGATCAACCCGCACAAAGCCTTGATCAACCCAACCTTTTCTTCCCTTGAGCTTGACTCCAACACATGGAGACAAGCTTGGCCTTGATCAACAAATGATCTTCTACCTTGACCTTGACTCCAACCAATGGAGACAAGCAAGCTTGGCCTTGATCAACAAATGATCTTGACACAAGCTAAAGGACAACCTATACATAGAGCTCAAAGCAAATATTAGTCCATAGAGATTGTCATTAATTACCAAAACCATGCATGGGATCAACCATGCACTTTCAATCTCCCCCATTTTGGTAATTGATGACAATCCCGTTTAAGAGGGTTTATATAAAGAATAAAGCAACCTTGCACAACAAACAAGCAAGGATGCAAAGCGCATTAAAGGCAAATGCAACAAAAGCATAAAACCCAAATTCCCTTAAACCCTCTAAACTTCTCCCCCATTGGCATCGATTGCCGAAATGGGAAGAAAAATTTAGAGAGCCAATATAATATGAGTTCCTCCATAAAGGTGTGCATTACTCAAGATATGAGTGAAATCGAATGCACTTATTCATTGACGAATAATTAGAGGAAATCAAACTATATTGAGGATCCAAAGATTGCAAAAAGAATATGAAACCATTTTAAATATCTCCACAAAGGAGAAAACCAATCGAAAGATCCAAAGTGAGAGTTCTAAGTGAAAACGGAGAAGCTCCCCAATTTTTATGCACACTTGGGGAGTGCATAAAAATGGCATCCTTGCTCCCCCAAAATCATCTAGAACACTCAACAAGTGCAATTGTGCATAATGCAAAAGCAAATCATAGCACTTGCACCAAAGATGTGGTTGAGCCATAAGAAGATACCAATTTTCAAAGATTCAACATAAGATAGGCCCAACCGAGATAAAAAGACGATCTTTTAAAGAAACATTTTCACAAGCTTAGGGATACCAATTGGAAACTAAAACCAATTGAAAATGTCAAAAGCTAGTGAGAGCATTTAGTCAAATGAAAATTCAACATGCTTACCACGGTAGGCATGAAGTCAAAGATCTTCAAAAATACATGAGTGTGCAAAGATACCAATAAACAATAAGACAAGCACTCATGAGACAAATTTGGAACCACCAAAGAATTATAGATGAAAAACAAGGTGGCTCAAAAGAAATAGGATACCAACTAAAAGATGACCTCTCTCATATGTATAGGTTTCTTATTAGACAAACCATTGAAGATATACATCCGCAAAGAAACATATACATACGAAATGGTCCGGGAAAAAGATAACAAGGTATCCAAAAGGAAGTCATAAATATACACATGAGATTGTTGCTTAAAAGCATAGCACATAGCTCAAATTTATCTCATTGTATATAAATGAACTTCAAATATATCAAATGCATCACACATATCACTAAGGGAACAAGAGATAGTGGAGATGCTTTGAAATAGGCAACAAGTATCACAAGGAAATAATATCAATTGAAGAAAGGTTTTTGCAAATTCAACACACATATCACAAAGATACATTAAGTGAAGGAAAAAGCCAAAACCACAACAATTGCATATAAGAGCTTTAATGCCAAGAGGCAACCTACACAAGGTTGAATACTAGAAAGGTATGCATGGGATAGATACTTGTTACCGAGATGCATTGAAGATGAAGATGATGAGAGTTGGTTTGTCATCAAAGCTTGACTCCGACAATCACACGGTGAGAACACCTTCCTTATGAATGAGGCAAGCATCCAATGCATCTCCATTGTACCTAAAACACAATTAGAGTACAAAATGGTTCCCAAACTCATTGGGTCCCATAGTAGTTAGATCAACTACAATATATAGGAAACACTCCACATAAATATGTGCATATAGATATGAAATTGAATTTCATGCACATCTTAGCCGATTTAGGATTCGGTGGAGTATCCCCTATATATTGGATCAAGAAAGATAAGCATGCTAAAATAATATAATATAGTAACCGAGCATGCAAAGGCTTTCTAGAACCAAAAGAGATATAATTTGGACAAAAACACCAAGTAAACCAAGAAGAGAGCACACCAAGGTGTGACACAAAAAGGTTGTCCAAAATATATCAAAATCCAAATCAACACATGATTGAGGAAAATTCAAATCAACAAATGATTGATTCCAAAACACATCAACACATGAAGTGTGATATCAAAAAGAATCAAATCAACACAACAAGTGATCGATAAGACACCAATTGAAAATAAGATACCAATTAAAACAAAACAAATATCAACTAGGAGAAAAGGTACCAAGAAGAGGGTGATACTTGACCAAAATCAAGTAAAGTAAAATAGGGCGAAAGGTATCAAGACTCCCACAATAAATATTAATTGGAACAAATATCTATGGAGGAGATATTAAATTCAAATTAATACCAATTGAAGGTACCAACACAAGATAAAGAATCAAATGCCAATCGAAAGGATAAAAAAAAATTATAGATAGGTTAGTGTTCTAAATAAAAAGGAATGCTCCCCCAATATTCATGCATTATCTTTGATATTTGCATTTGAATACAAAATGCATGCACAAGGGATCATTACTTTCCATATTTTATTTAAAACACTAAACACTACCAATTGAAAAAAAAGATCCATTCAAAAGGCGAGAAAGGCAATAGATAAAGCAAGTCAACGCAAGAGCCAATGCGAAGATGGTCTACACAATCCACCACAATTACTAGTATCACTTGTCAAGACAAGGAGTATATTGAGATATCTCTCGGTGGTATATAGGAATGATGATCAAGACCAACTTCACAACGAAAAGCATATGGCAAGAAGTAAGAATTTAAACGCCATATTTTGAAAAAGGTTTGTTGGTAGTTTCAACTATTCGAACCAACCGGCAAGGCCATGGTTAAAATGAGATGAAACAAATGGTTTCTCACAAAATATATGGAATACATATTAGAGAAAAACCACCCCAAGCAAACTCACCCAAACAAGAGCCAAAAGACAACCACAAAGGAAAATTGGAACTTGTTTGAGCAAACATGCCACATAGGAGATAGATAACGTACGATATCAAATCTAAGTGGCAAACCTCAAATGTTCACATTTTTATGGGATTGTAATATGCACATAGCTTATTACTCCCACATAATGTGATGATTCATTTTATTTTTAAACAAGAGGCAAATAAAACCAACTAGAGATATTAATGGACATGTAGAATTTGAATTTCTCATGAATATGACATACCACATAGTAGCTAGATAATATGAAATATCAAAACTAGGTGGTAGTGCCTCATGTACACACATTTTTAGGTTTGTGAGGTGCACAAAGCACATCACTCCCCCAAAATGGGATAATCCATTAATATCTCAAAGAGCCAAATAAAATCCACACAAGATTCAATAAAGCTCAACACAAAGTTACCAATACATGATATACAACTATCTAACATAACCTTGAATAACAAGACAAGAAAGATAGAAGCATATCATATACAAGCACATGCTAGGAACAAAACTAACACATGCAAGGGTGCAAGCAACTTTCAATGAATATATGAGTTAAATACAAGTTACCGCAAGGAGGAAGCATTGGTTATGAGATAGATATGTGATGATCCAATTGAGTTGACTTGATGAGATAAAACCATGAAGGTCCCTTAATTCTTCAAAAGAAACCAAGCCACCAATGTCCTCCACGTACACCTATTGATCAAGTTGAAGCTTGTTGGTCCCCAACCAAGTTGGGTCCTAAGAGGTTAGTCACAATAGGCTTGGGAACCCAAATGGTGCTTTTCTTGCCACCACTTTGAGCTCCCACATACTTGGCAAACACATTGCCAACTCTATCCTTCCCAAGAGAATAACCATCATTAATTATGATAGGGTTGGATGGGGTACCGTTCGTGCATGAAGAAGCAAAATGACATTTGCCACGGCAAAGGTAGCAACACCGACTCTTCTTCTTCTTAATGGGCTCCTTAACTTGAGGAGCATTGACTTGAGTCTTCTTAGGAGGTGGCCTTTGTTCAACTCGTGGTTGAGCACGAGATTGAACAAGGGGCCGCTTCCCTAGCTGCTTCTCACTAGGAGGCTTCTTCTTCATTGGGCAATCCCTAACATGATGCCCTTCAACCTTGCACTTGAAGCAAGTGATCTTGGCCGGATTCTTGACTTGAACTTGGCCCTTATTCTTGTTGTCAACCTTGGACTTGTTCTTGATGTTGGAGTTGAATCCAAGTCCACTCTTGTCATTTGGGGATTGTTGCACACTCAACATGTTGTCAAGTGCCCTCTTCCCCTCATGACGCTTTTCCAAGCCATTCTTCAAAGAAGTGGCTTGGGCCTTGAGCTCTCCTCTTTTCTCTACATGGTTAGTGACAACACAAGAACTAGAGGAGGTAGATGCATCATTGTTAGAGCAACAAGGCAAAGCAAGTAATTCATCACATGATGTACCAACATTTTTAGTGGATGAACTACTAGGACTAGCACATGGCAATATAGCATTTTTACTTAAAGTTGTGCTAATATCCACATGAGGCTCACTTGATGTTACCTTTGTAGTGATGGCCTCATGAGCTAACTTAAGACAAGCATAGGAAGCAAGAAGTTCATCATTAGAGCTAGATAGCTTTTCATGACTTTCTTCCAACTTCCCATAGGATGCTAGAAGATTATCGTTAGATCTAGAGAGCTTTTCATGACTTGCTTCCAACTTCTCATACTTGCTAGTTAGCAACTCAAGTTGAGCCCTTAGCTCAACATTCTCCTTCATAATAGATGCTTCACAAGAAGTGGAGTTAGTAGCACAAGCATCATTAACTTTAGGAATGGAAGAAGATAACTTGGCAAGCTCATCATTTAATCTAGCATTTTCATTTTTCGTGACTTTATATTTAGCATGAGCATGGTCACGTTCTTTAATAATTTTAGCAATTATTTCATTATGAGACTCCTCGATAGATTCTAGTTTCTCCTCTAGAGAAGCACGAGTCTCTTGCTCTTCCTCAAGAGCATCTTCTAACGATGCTTTTTCCATCGCATCATCTCTTTCTATCTTACCCTTCTCTTCAAGGCTTGCTTTCAAGGCCTCAATGGTTTCCCCACGCACAATAAGAGTGCTCATGATTTCAAAGAGGTTAGCTTGAGCACTATTATTGCTAGGAAGGGCTTTAAGAACCATTAGACCTTTATTTTGAAGTATAGCATTAACCTTTTCCACATCATCTTCTTCATCATTATTATCATCATCATTATCATCATCATTATCATCATTATTATTGTCATTGCTAGAAGAAGATTTAGCCATAAGGCAATGATAGGTGGATGAAGAGGGATAATTAATTTTTGAACTACTCAAGTTCAAATCTTGTTCCACAATTAATTGAGTTTCCTCTACATTAATATTCATGCAAGAGTTAGAGGGAACACAAGCATTTTTATCATTGGAACAAGATAAAGCAAGCATATCATCATTAGATTTATCTAAGCAATTTTTGGATGATATGCAAGGACTATCAACACTAGCATGTATGACATTTATAGTGCTATGAGTGTTTAGGTCCAAAGATGAAGCATTGCAACAAGATAGAGATAAATGATCATCAACAATGAGCTCACTATCCAAATTGCAACGCCTATCACTACTCACCATTACATTGGATTGTGGCTTACCACATTTTGGTGAAGTAGATGAAGACGAGAACTCGTCACGGCCGGAGGTGGAGGGAGGGCAATCATCCTCAATAGAGTTGGACACTCCATATTTATCTTGAAGCTTGGTCCATAGCTCATGAGCATCTTGGAGAGGCATGATTGACTCGAAGATTGCTACACTCACAAACTTGCAAAACTCGTTAGAAGCTAGAGCATCTAGATATAAGTTTTTCTCATCATCTAAAGTCGTACTTTCGAAATCCTTTGGAGGAGAAAAACCTATATCTAAGATACGCTCAATATTGGGGTCCAAGACCCGTAAGTGATTAAGCATATGAGTTTTCCAAACATTAAAATTTATGCCATTAAATCTAAACAAGGAATTGTGCACTAAATCCCTAGACGACATCTTTACTCTCTAGGCGGTAAAGCCAAACAAGAGAGACGAGGCTCTGATACCAATTGAAAGAACAACTATGCCCGAGATGTCGCCTAGAGGGGGGGGGGTGAATAGGAGATTAAAACTTTTTCTATTTAGGGGCTTGATAATTGCGGAATAAAACTAGGTGTTTAAATTAACAAGCCAACAACCTAAAATTCTAGGTTTACCTAAAGTGCACCAACAACTTATGCTAAACAAGGCAAGCAACAAGGTGATAGCTAAATATAAACATCAAGCACGAAGGCTATCACAATGTAAAGTGCATAAGTAAAAGCTCGGGTATAGAAATAACCGAGGCACGCGGAGACGAAGATTTATTCCCGAGTTCCTCCTTGTTAAGGGAGTACGTCTCGTTGGAGGGGTGTGAGCTCGCCACAAAAGGCCTACTCAAGATGCCACAAAGGCCTCACCCTATTCTCCGATGAACCTCACCCAAGGGATTGGTTCACCTTCCACTATCGGAATCCTTCGGGGCGGATTCCGGAGCCCTTTACAACTTCTCTTGGGGCACACACCCACAACTCAATTGGGGGCTCCCAAACTCGTGCCGAAGCTTCACAAGCGAAGTCTTCGCGGCACCTCCAAACCGTCTGGGGTACACAATGCACCCAAGAGGCAACAAGCTCTTGGGAACACAATGCACCCAAGAGTAACAAGCTTCTTCAACTTTGATCTTCACGTATCACCGTGGGGAGAGCAACCCAATGCAACAAATGCAAAAGGCAAGAGCACACAAAGTGGTCAAGTCCTTCACTCCGAAATCCAACCAAAGCAACTAATGCTATGGAGGGATTTGAGAGGAAGAACAAAGGGAAGAACACAAAGCAACCCTAAATCTAGATCCACTAAGTTCCCCTCACTTAGAGGAGGATTTGATTGGTGGAATGGTAGATCTAGATCTCCTCTCTTGTTTCCCTAAAGATAGGCAAGAATCATAGGAGGGAAGAGGAGGAATCGAGCTCTCAAATATGTGCAACAATGGAGGAGAGAGAGAGCAAAAGGTTCACCAAGAAGCTTAGAACCGTTGGGAAAGAAGGGGCACTTAAATAGGTGCCCTGGGAAATCTGGCCGTTGGGCGCAGAATCCCGCAGGAGCGGAAGTACCGGCCCAAGGGGCGGTACTTCCGGTCCACCCAGAAAAACCTACCAACGGCTAGAGGGAAAACCCGCAAGGGCGGAAGTACCGGAAAACGGACCGGTAGTTCCGGTTTAGCGGTAGTACCGGTACTACTTCCGGTGCTATTTCCGTTAAGAGTCCAGTACCCAACTTTCGCAAGCGGCGCTGGGCTCCGGAAGAAACTCCGGAAGTTCCGGGCGGTAGTACCGCTGGGAGCACCGGTACTTCCGGTTTGGCGGAAGTTCCGGTACTACTTCCGGTGGTACTTCCGTTTGGAGTCCAGTACCCAATTTTTGTAAGGGTACTGGGCTCCGGAAGTTCCGAGCGGTAGTACCGCCCGCGTGGCCGGTACTTCCGGTGCCTGAAAAACAGCAGAACCCTGAAACTGAATAACTTTTGCGTGGAAGCTCCGAATCGAGTGAATCCAATTTTGTTGGAAAGAGGACGACAAGAGCTTACACTACAAAAAGTCAAAATATTGAAACAAGCCAAGGAGATTGTGCAAAGGGATGGAATGGTGAGACCTTTCCAAGCGGATGAACCGGCAAAAACTCCAACACGAAAACGCACAAGCTTTTCATCAAGACTCCGTTTTCTATGATCTTGGGCTTGTTTCAAAGATAAACACAAGCCCTACAAGATCATGCATATACACATCATAGTCTATCATGTGAGGAGGAAATCATAAGGAGAGAGTTTGACCTCTCGTAGAAGAGACAAACCGATAAAACCTCCGAAAACAAAAACGCAAGAAGATATTCATGAGATCCGTTTTTGATGACTAGAGCTTGGTATGGAGATGAACACAAGCTCTATATTCTCACATGGATAAAAGCCAAATAAGAACCAATAAAGATGATTGCATGGATGCAAAGGTTTGAGCTCTCCACGAACGATACGATCACGATACTCGGTCGAGAGCCCCTCTTGATAGTACGGTATCTATCCTATAACCCGGTCTCTCACTAAACAACATGAGACCGGTAAAATAGAAACCCTACCAAGATCATACCTTTGCCTTGCGCATTAATCCACTTGAGGTCGATGAAGACGATCTTCATCTCCTCAAGACAAACCACCTTTCTTGATTGCGCTTCGCTTGGTGAAGAATCACATGACGCTCCCCCATACACCAAGATGGGGAGAACACTCTTCTGCATATCTTCACTTGAACTTGAGAGTTGATCAACCCGCACAAAGCCTTGATCAACCCAACCTTTTCTTCCCTTGAGCTTGACTCCAACACATGGAGACAAGCTTGGCCTTGATCAACAAATGATCTTCTACCTTGACCTTGACTCCAACCAATGGAGACAAGCAAGCTTGGCCTTGATCAACAAATGATCTTGACACAAGCTAAAGGACAACCTATACATAGAGCTCAAAGCAAATATTAGTCCATAGAGATTGTCATTAAATACCAAAACCATGCATGGGATCAACCATGCACTTTCAATCTCCCCCTCGCGGTCTTCTGGCTCTGTGGCTCTTTTCCCTCAAAAATACTTTTTATAATTTTTCTGGAATTTTCCGCGAACTTCTGAACTCTGCACAAAAGAAAGACACCAAATGCAATTCTGCTGAAAACAACGTCAGTTCGGGTTAGTTCCAAACAAATTCATTAAAAATTAGAGGCAAAACAATAGCAAAGTGTTTGGAAAAGTAGATATGTTTGCGACGTATCAGCTCCCCCAAGCTTAGCTTATTGCTTGTCCTCAAGCAATTCAGTTGACAAACTGGATGCAATAAAAAAAACTTTGACAAACATAATTGCTTCATTTAGAGCATAGAAGTTTAAACCATGATCAGTATTTTAATAAGCACAAGAGAGAAGCTACAAAAACAATAGAACTAAAGCAATCATGGAGACTTATGCAAAACTCACAATATGCTAGCAAGTAATAATTTAAACATGCAAACAAATAGCACCGATGCAATGCATATAACTAGGCATGGTAAAGTCGATGCAATGCATATAACTAGGCATGGTAAAGTGATCTCTCGCTTGCCCCTTTTGTGGGGCAAAACATAAATGCCGGGCACCTCTTGAGACATTAAACGGTGAATAGATGTAAGGTTATTAGAATTGAGAAGTATCTCAATCATGCTCCAATCATTAAAACTTTGGGACGAAGAATGTTATACTCAGAATGACAGCAATGCTCTATAAGATGGTGCTCAAAGAAGGGTGATGACTCAACATTAATATATAAAAGAAAGGCCCTTCACAGAGGGAAGCAGGGATTAATCATGTACTAGAGATTTTTATTTTTATAAGCAAAAGTAAAACAGTTTTGAGAGATGCATGCTTTCATCAATGATTTCACAACAGAGAGGCTATCTAGTCCCTCATAACAAGCAAGGCTTTTAGACTTGTGAGAGCAGCTGGTTTTTTAGAGGAGCGAGTACGCTCCTCTTTCTCGTTGGTTTCACCACTGTCCAATGTTTGCGCTAATTTCTCAGATTTTGCATCGCGCGGAGGAGAATGGTGAGTTATTTATATTTTGCTTAAGCTGCTCTCGGGTTGATTCAAGTGAAGGCGTAATCCATCAACACCGGGTGAAAAGGGGGGAAATGACCTTGCTTGTCACAAGTTATATGTAGCCCTCTACTGCTTCCTCATGAGCTAAAAACAGAGACATAAAAAGAAGCATTTTTTGAATGATTTAAAGGTAGCACATGAAAATTTTACTTCGAATGGCGGTGAAATACCATATGTAGGAAGATATAGTGGTCTCGAATGGAATACTTTGGCTTTAGGAAAATGGATGCACGGATGGACAATTACACCCAGTGAAAATGGAGGCTAGCAAAAGACTCGGGAGCGACAGATCAAGAGCGCTACTGTCAGAATCATGCTTTGCGACAAAATCAATCAATGAATAAAGCATAAGAGCGATACTACAATTCTAAGTACAATAAACCGTCAAGGCTTAACAGACTTTATTTTTAGTCTTTTACATGTGTGAACATGTGCCAAGTCAATCCAAGTAAATCTTTTGGAGGAGGATCTCACTTCACCATACCATGTTATAAACAATGCAAAACATGCTCATGTCTACATGACAAATTATCCACTCTTAACAGGGTGAGGCTAAGAATAGGAATCCATAAAAACTAAGTAATATCATCTACGCAACATTCTACCATAGCAAACTAAAACATGAGCATGAGGATAAGCATCTGTACAAAAATGAAAACAAATAGAGTTCATACCGAATTTCCTCATCAAATCTGCGTCGCCAAATATCATCATTATTGCATAGACGCTTGCACAACCAAAAGATATGGAAATAATAAAAATGTGCAAGTGTCGTCACAAACACAGGTTGAACTCTGAAACAACTACAAAACGAAGAAGACGAGGAAATATTTTTGTGTTTTTCGAATAGCGAAAGGAATAGGGTAGAAATAGAGGAGAAATCTTTTTGCTGTTTTCAATTTGGAAAGAAGCGACTAAAAATGAAGTTGAAAGCAAACGAAAAAAAAGAAACAAAAGAAAATATTTTTTGTCTTTTTGATTATGAGAAAGAAGTGGCAAACAAAGAGGAAATCTTTTTGGGTTTTTGATTAATAAACAAAAAGAACAACTAAGGCGACTGAGCAAATTGAAAAGAGCGAAAAGAAAGCAAAAAGAAAACTAATGAATATACAAAGCAATAACGAAGACACCGACATATGATAGTTGAGTGAACAAAATAAAAAGATGTCGGTGAGAAATACGTACTCCCCCAAACTTAGGCTTTTGGCCTAAGTGGGATCCATCTACCATGGTGGCGGCACGCCCCAGTTGGCGCTCGTCTGTGGCTGGCACTACGAGTTATGTGGTTCCTCCTCTGGCTCCTCCTCAGGGGCTAGTGATGCGAGGTACTCATCCAGCACCTCCTCAAGAAACGAGTATCCGTCCCTAGCAGCAGAGTTAAACAAAACAGGAGCAGGCAATCTCACAAAGCGAGGGTTATCCAAATCAAAACCAAATAACAATCTATACTGCATGTTCTCCAAAGTGGAATCATAAGTGACATAGTGGTGAGCTTTCATTGCAGCAAGATTAAGCCTAATAAAATCCAACTCTAGATCATCCTCTCTAGGAGGAAGCATGGCAGTAGCGAGCATGATCGAAGCAATAATGCCTCCATAAATAGGCCCTCTAACCTTGTTAGTGCTAAGACGACGAGCAATAAGAGCGCCAATGTTATAAGTTTCATCACAATTAATTGCGGCAGCAAGAATAGCAAGATCAAGACTAGTCATGTTACTCGTGTTATCCCGGGAAAGGATACAACGAGCAATGACATAGCCCAAATACGTCACAGCTGGAAACTGAATGCTCCCAAATTTTGCATGCGTAGAGTCTCTCCAATCATCATGACAGATTCCGGCATAGAGCTCCTTGAGGTACTGGGGCTGCGTATTCATCTTGCCTGTGAGCCCCGAGTTCCTAACTCCCAAAGCGCTGCAAAACTCAGACAAAGGCATTCTACAAGGTCGCTCATATAGCATGAACTCCACACTAGGGTGATATGGATCATCATTGAAATTAAAGCTTTGCACAAAGATGTTAGTGAGCTTAAGATATTGGGGCCTCTCCACTAATACAATATTTGTCAACGATGCATTAGTGACAGGACTAGTAAATTCACTGCGTATACCTGCAGCTTGTAGAAATTCATAACATGGGTATACCGATGAACGCACATCCGCCTCTCGAGCAAGCACAATAACACCAAGTGGCTCCAAATCTTCATTATATGAAGGCCTCATTGGTGCATTAGAACTTGACCCTCTCGTTTCTCGACGAGAAGAGGGCTCCTTCTTCTTAAAGATCCCACCTAAATTGAACTTAGGCATGTTCTTCCTTTTCTCATGTTGAATAGGAATTGTCCAAATCATGAGAGTTTCATATTTTCTTGAATGTGTATGAATAGGACAATCAATAGTTCCAATCTTGATGGATTCAATATTCTCAATGGAGTTCAAACCAATTTTGGTATGAATCTTCTTTGGAAAGTACACCGTGTGTTCTTTATCATCGACGTTAAAAGTAACTTTTCATTTATTGCAATTAATAACAGCCCCTGCAGTATTAAGAAATGGTCTCCCAAGAATAATAGACATATTATTATCTTCAGGCATTTCCAATACCACGAAGTCAGTTAGGATTAAACAGTTAGCAACTTTAACAGGAACATCCTCACAGATACCAATGGGCACATCAATGGACTTATCAGCCATTTGTATGGAAATATCAGTAGGAATAAGCTTATCTAATAAAAGTCTTGTATAAAGAGAAAATGGCATAACACTAACTCCTGCACCAAGATCACATAAAGCAGTTCTAACATAATTATTTTTAATGGAGCAAGGAATAGTAGGTGTACCTGGATCACCAAGCTTTTTAGGAATCTTGCCATGGAAAGAGTAATTAGCAAGCATAGTGGAGATTTCCTCATTCGGGATTTTCCTTTTATTAGTGACAGTGTCTTTCATATATTTTGAATAGGGAGGCAACTTAATAGCATATGTCAAAGGAATTTGTAAAAAGAGGGGCTTCATCCATTCACAGAATTTATTATAGTGTTCTTCTTCCTTAGACTTCTGAGATTTAGATGGAAAAGGCATGGGTTTTTGCACCCATGGCTCTCTCTCTTTCCCATGTTTTTTAGCAACAGGAGGTGCAGTCTCCTCCTCCTGTTCTTCAGGTTCATTAGTATCATTATCATGCTCATTACCACTTTCAGTTTCAGCATCCGAATTAGAGACAGCATTAGGATTATTACTTGTAGGTTCTTTATCAAGTTCAATATTACTAGCTTCTCCTAATTCTTTATGTTTCTTCTTTTTTCTTTTTCTTTTTAGGGGAACTAGTAATATTATTTTCAACTAGTTGAGATTCTTGTTCAATTCTTTTAGGATGTCCCTCAGGATAAAGAGGATCTTGAGTAGAGATACCTCCTCTAGTTAAAACACCACAAGTTTGTTTATTACTTTGTGTAGGAATTCCAGCAACCAAGTCTTTTTACACTTTAGTAATTTGTTCAAGTTGAGTTTGGACCATATGAAAATGTTTAACAAGACCTTTGACATCATTAGCAGTTTTCTCCAAGACAGAATGCAAATTTTTAATAACCAGGGTGTTATTATTTAATTGTTCTTGAATTTGCAAATTAAAATGAGTTTGTTTAACAATAAAGTTATCAAATTCATCCAAATACTGACTAGGAGGCTTACTAGAAGGAATATCATTTACATTAAAATTATGAAGAGAGTGTACCTCTACCATAGGTGGGTGAGTGGCAGGCTCACATAAAGTTTCAATTGGAGGTAAATTCTTCACATCTTCAGCTCTAATACCTTTTTCCTTAATAGATCTTTTGGCTTCTTACATATCTTCTGGGTTTAGGAAGAGCACTCCCTTTTTCTTCGGAATTGGTAATGGAGGAGGTTCAGGAATGCTCCATTCATCATGATTTTTGGCAATCTTAGCCATTAGTTCTTCAGCTTCATCTACAGTCCTTTTCCTGAAAACACAACCAGCAAAGCTATCTAGGTATGTCCTAGATTCAACAGTTAGTCCATTATAAAATATATCAAGGAGTTCATTCTTCGGAATATCATGCCCTGACCGAGCCCTGAGTAATGATCCGAATCTCCCCCAAGCTTTAGGGAGATGCTCATCCTCCAATTGTCCGAAACTGAAAATTCTCTCCAAAGCGTCATGCTGCATGTGAGTGGGAAAATATTTTGCAAAGAAAACATCAAGCAATTCATGAGGACTTTTTATGGATCCATATGGTAAAGAATTATACCACACTTTGGCATCATCTTTTAATGAGAAAGGAAACAACTTTACCAAATAGTAACGCTGTATCTTTTTATCATCAGAAAATAGAAGGCTAAGCAAAGCTAATTTATTCATGTGTTCTACATCATTATCATCCTTAGTTCCACAAAAAGGATCAGATTCAACATTAGATATGAGTGAAAAATCAACAGAGAAATTAAAATCATCATCTTTAATGCATATGGGAGAAGTAGCAAACTCAGGATCAGGTGTAAAATAATTCTTAACAGCATGCTTTTCAAGCAATTTCCTCAAAGCATCAGGACCTTTAGAAGCAGAACAATCCATATATTGTCTAAAAACTCATCATTAAGAACAATGTAGGAATCATTAGGATACCTACTCTCATAATTATATAGATTAGGAGAACTAACAGGTGTAGTAAGATTTTCATTGGGCATTGTAATTTCTTTAGACCTAGTGACAAGAGATTCTAAAAAGGGCCTAAAGAACCAGCATCATCAAGCACAGCAGAAGCATCATCAAATTTATCAGAAGCAGTAGCGGACTTAGAAAGCAAAGCATCAACAATAGGACGAGTGTTCACAGGTGGTGTAACAAGTTGACTTAAAACAGTAGATGAATCAAGAGTAGATTTAGAGTTCAGAGCAGTACCTTTCCTTGTGGTGGAAGGCAATATTGGAAACTAAGGATCTCGCTTACCCTTCAGGATGAAGAGTTAATTACAGCAGACAGAAAAACTCCCAGGTGAACTTATAAATAGAGCTACGCTCCCCGGCAACGGCGCCAGAAAATAGTCTTGATGACCCACAAGTGTAGGGGATCGCAACAGTCTTCGCGGGTAGTTTGACCCTAATTTATTGATTCGACACAAGGGGAGCCAAAGAATATTTATAAGCCTTAGCAGTTGAGTTGTCAATTCAACCACACCAGAAAAGGATTTCTCTCGAAGCAATTTATCAGTAGTAACAGTGATTTGATGGCAGCAGTAGAATAGTAACAGCAGTAGTAAAATAAACACAACAATGATAACGGTAAAAGTAATGATTGTAAACAGCGGGATTAAAACACCGTAGGCATAGGGACAGATTGACGGGCATTGCATGAATAAGATAGCTCATGAAATGAACATAACTAAGCACGAAGCAAATAAATATATAAATAGCATCCAAGTATCAAAAAGTCATAGGCATGTATTCCTAATTTAGCCGTACGTGCTTACAATAAGAACTTGCACGACATCTTTTGTCCTGCCATCCGGTTTCAGCCAGGCCAATTATGAAACAAATGGCAATTAAGGTGTTCCTTTTAATAGAACACCGGATCAAAGCATTAACACACAATGAATACATGTAACCCTCGAGTTGCCAGCCATTTCCATCGATGTCCCCGTTTCTGTCACTCGGGGTCTTCGGTTCCGGTTGACAACAAGTGCATACAACTAGTAGATAGGATCCAAACAACAATTATACTCATGCAAACATAAGTGTTCAGATCTGAAAACATGGTACCTGGGCCCAAAGTGACAAGCATTAAGCATAACTAGTTGCACGAACGATGATTAACACAAATAGAGGATACTAGGCATCGTGCCCTAACAATTTGGCATCGAATTACATGAGCAATCTTATTCAATCCCTTCTATCCCCTTGCCTACAGCAGGGAACTACTCACACATGCAGGGGGACGACATGGATGGTTGATGGAGAGGCGTTGGCGGTGACGATGGCGGCGATCTCAACTCCGGCAGGGTGCCGGAACAGCGATCCTGGACCCCGAATTTAGGGTTCGTGATGGCGGCGGAGCTCCGTAAGGTTTCTGGAAAAAGTGTTCGAGGGGCTCTCGTTTTTAGGTCGAAGGGGGGTTTATAACCGAAGGAGGGCCGAGAGGCAAGGTCCCAGGGGCAGGGGCGGCCTCCTGCCGCAGCTTGGAGCCCACCTACGGGTGGGGCCCGCCACTGCTATTTTTTCTGGATTTTTTCGCGAACTTCTGAACCCTGCACAAAAGAATGACACCAAATGCAATTCTGCTGAAAACAGCGTCAGTTCGGGTTAGTTCCAAACAAATTCATTAATAATCAGAGGCAAAACAATAGCAAAGTATTTGGAAAAGTAGTTACGTTTGCGACGTATCACACTCCGTCCAATCTATCGTAGATAAACGAAACACAATATAAAGAACAAGACAAGAAAAAACAATTTATGCGACAATAAGAATGCTTGTCAATTTAATAATCACACCAATAACTTTAATTAGTTCTCTGGTTGACATACCAACACATGATGCAAACAAAATATTTTTAATATTATTAAAGATTTAATGTCGCGATTTAAATTATATAATAACAATTTATAAGTTTCTGCCAGTTAATTCGAATTAATAGTTCAAATATCAATTGAAATTGATGACTCTGGTTAGTACTTTAATCATATAAAAGAGGCAAAAATAATTACCTTATTTCGGATTGCTGATTTATGGTTATTCAACTTTAGTACAGTTAAGAGTTTAGAAAATTAGAAAAATAATGTTTCGGTAAGTTGTGTTTTTTATTACAGAAACAAATTCTACACATTCATACGAATGCAACGATATATTATTTGTAATTTTCTGACAAGTATTCGATTTACTTCGGATTTTACAAGATTCAACCAATTTCTGGAATTTTTAATTGATTTTCTAAATTGGATTGACCGGGGTTGACCTTGCTGACGCAGAGTTGACGCAAGTGCCGACTGGACGCTGACGCGATTGCCACGTGGTGCTGATGGGGTGATGACGAGGATGCCACGTGGCTTTTCCTGATTGGCTCGAATAGATTTGTTTATAGAAAAAGATCCGTACTTCAAATTGAAAAACTTAAAACATGAAAGTTGTGGAGAACGACCGGATCTACTTACTCACCGAAGTAATTTGGATTTGAAGTTGCGAGCGTGAGTAGATCTCAGATTTAGTTCGTGAGATTTAAAATATTATAACACGAAATTCTCCCGCTGTGTTTGATGAAAAGTGGTGGGATTTGTCGGGATGGAAAGATCTCGACGAGATCTACAAATTTGACGAAGGAGTCGAAATAAACCGATGATGAGAGTTCGAGAATAACGAATTGGGATCCGGCTATGGGTTTCGGTAGAACGAAAGGGAAAACCGTGGCACGAGAAAGTTATAGGAGTTTGAACGAGTAAAAGTTGGAAAGAAACGGAAACGGCCCGAAAGTGCTTTTGGAGCACGGGCTCCATGGAGCCCGTTTTTTCATAAAAAAAATAAATCGACATTTTAAAGTTTCAAAAAATTCTGAATTTTTTTCTAGATGTTGACAATGACATATTGTATGACTCTACAAATTTTCAACCCGAAATATTTTGTATTCCTCCCTACACAAAAAAGACAAATTTGGACAAATCTGAAAAAATTGAACTTTACACTGTTCACATCTCAGATCCAAAAATTTGTCATTTTTACACAGGAAAAAATACAAAATATTTCGGACTGGTGTTTTACACAGAGGTAGAAATAGTCATGTTCTACGTCTAGGATTTTTTTAAATTTTTTTCGAAACTCAGAAATGTGGTTTTCAAAATTTTCAAAAAAAAAGAGCACCGTGGAGCTCGTCCTCCAAATCACCGCACTCAACGGCCCGAAAGTGCTTGTGGAGCCCGTTTTTTCATAAAAAAATAAATTGACATTTTAATGTTTGAAATTTTATCTAGATGTTGACAATGACATATTGTATGACTCTGCAAATTTTCAACCCGAAATATTTTTTATTCCTCCCTACACAAAAAAGAAAAATTCGGACAAATATGAAAAAATTCGAACTTTACACTGTCGCAACAGTGGAACATGGGGTTCCCCTGATGCGGTCAAAGTGGGTCCATCGCACATGGGCCCACCAAGGAGACACTCAAGGCCAAGGCTCAAGACTGGCAGGTGGCCCCCCCACCTGCCCCGCGGCGTCCCGACGCATGCTACATCGACAACCAAGGCAAAGGACTTGGGGACCCTCCGGGGCCCCCTCGACCCGGAAGAAGGCACGGAGGTCCCGGGACCCCGACGCCCGGCAGGAGGCCAGGCTCACCCCCGGGAGCCAACCTCCACCGCGCCAAGAGGATAAGCTTGCCAGCTCCGGCTGGAGGCTCCTAGAAGACTTGGGCGCCAAGAAGACAGAGGCGCCAATGGGGGGCAGAGGCGGAAAAGCTGTCAGCCTCTGTCCGCCCTCTCTGGAAAACTTGGGCGATCCCACCTACCCGCTCTGAGAAGAATACTTGGACGAGAGGAGGCCATGTCGCCTCCTAAAGAGAACCCGGAGGGGTTTTCCCGCCAAAACCCCTCCGGCCCCAAGGGTGCACCTGTGGTATCCCCTTAGCCTGTAAAAGGAGGACCGAGGCACCCAAGGGAAAGAGTGCAATCATCGTTGAGTTGGAGGCTAGGCTAGGTAGAGCACAAGTCTGAGATTAGCATAGGCGAGAGGTGATCTCCTCCGCGCCAGGATCTGCTCGTCTTCAACCTCTAGCCAACACCTCCCGGGTTCCCACCCGCGATCATCGTTGTAAAGCTACACCATGATACACCACTCAATCCAGACATGCAGGAGTAGGGTTGTTAGCCTCCGGGCGGCCCGAACCTGGGTAAACTCCTTGTGTCTCTGTGATGCTTGCTAGTACGTAGATCTTGAGCGTAGACGAAGCCCCCAGGCGGAAGACGATCTTCGGCCTCCTCTGCGCCCCATACCGAACCTGAAAAGGAGGTATCCTTTACTCCCGGTGTCCGTGATCCAAGACACGACAGCATTCGACTAAGTATTTCTAAGCATAGCTAAGCATATGATCAACGGGTCCTTGGGGCGCGCCAGGTAGGGGGCGCAAGTGCTGATTTCTTCTTCATCGGCTTCATGTTCTTCGTCGAGATCTTCCTCAAGTTCCTCATCGGCTTCTTGTTCTTCGTCGAGATCTTCCTCGAGCTCTTCATCAACTGTGAGATCTTCAAGGAGATCTGGGTCAAGTTCTTCGTCGACCATGGAGCCAAAGAAGAGGCCCGACGCGTAGACGTCCAAGGCGGCCTTCCCTGTGCGCTCTCAGGCTACCGGCGAGCGTCGCGCTACTGCGGCAAACCGGGCTTCTCCTCCTCCACCTACGGAGAAGGACGCTCTTGGCGGGGTAGGCGGCCCAACCTAGGGCGGCGAAGATGGTGGCGTGGATAAGAGCATGGGCGGCAACACCGGCAAGAACCCCTCTGTCGGTGACAAGAGCGAAGGCACCCGCACTGGCAAGGGTCAGCAGGGCACCAAGAGCAAGTCCTGCACTCTCCTCTCGGACGACGCGCAGGCCCACCACGACGCCCTCATCACCGCCAAGGCTCTGATCCAGTTTCCACCCAGCACCGACAACCCCAAGGTCTACCAGGAGTGGTGGACCCGTGTGGAGGAACTCCTCCACTTCACCGACGGCGGTCCCAGGTGCGAGCCCATTCATGCCCCCACCGTCGACAGCCCCAGAGCCAAGGGAGCAGAGGCGCGAGAACCCCGGGACCCTCCCCAGGGAGATCGCCCAGGTGAAGCCGTGCCTCCTCAAGCAAACCCTCCCACGGCGGGTCGAGTGAACCGCAACGGCGGCCCGGCCATCTCCGTTGGATCATCCTCCACGCGCAATCTGGATCTGCGCAACGACCTCAACAACCGTCTCCACGAGGATGCACACACCCGCATCGAACGTCGTCGAGAGCGCCATCGACGGGAAGATCGGGACGACGACATCGCCGAGGGCTGCCTCGCCCTCTCCCCTGAGTTTCGCCAGGCCACCTGGCCCAAGAAGTTCAAGATCGACGTCCTCCACTACGATGGCACCACCAACCCTCGGGACTTCCTGCAGCTGTACTCGCTGGCTGCGGTGGTCGCCGGGGCCGACGAGGTCATGATGGCCAACTGGTTCCCACTGGCCCTGAAGGGAGATGCTCAGTCATGGCTCCTCAACCTCCCCAAGTGCTCCATCCGATCATGGAGGGCACTAAAGGAGGTGTTCCTGGGGGCTTTCCAGGGCGGCTATCAGGGCCCGGGAGTTCCTAGCGACCTGCACGACTTCAAGTAGCTTCCGGGTGAAACTCTCCGCAAGTTCATCCAGCGCTTCACCTAGAAGATGAACACCATCCCCAGCATCAAGCAGGAGCTGGTGATTCAGTCCTTCGACGCGAACGTTCGACGTACCCGGATGCGCGAGAAGTTGAGCACTCATCGCATCGAGACTACCCGCGAGCTATGGGAGCTCACGGACCGCTGCGCCCGCGCAGAAGAGGGGGTCAGAGTTCCCGGGGAGGAGGAACCCGAGGACAAGGCCACCCCCGCCAAGAGCAAGAAGCGGGACTCCGGTCCCGACAAGCGCGTCTTCGTCACCGAGCCTCTTCCCAAAAAGGTCAAGCCGGCCTCAACTTCTGAGGGCGATGAAGATCCATGGTGCCACGTCCACCCCGACGGCAACCACCCGCTCAAAGACTGCCGCCAAGTAAACGGCCTCGCTGCTCATGCGCAACGACAAGGAGGTGGGACCGGTCCAGGTGCCTGCTTCAACGGCAGACTTCACGGGCACTACTCCCGGAACTGTCCCACTGATCGTCAAGGCGGTGGCGGCCGGGGTTGGGGACGTGGTGGAGGACGTAGAGGAGGGCGCGGTGGCCAAGGCGGACGTGGGCCAAACAACACGGAGTTCGCCGACAACGGGGACGCTTCGGATCCTCAGGGCGGCAACAACGGACAATTTCAAGAAGTCAATGGCGTCGTCGGGTGCATTCACGGGGGAGCTTCCCTGCCTCCCTCCAACAGCGCCAGCAAGAGACTCGTTCGGGAGCTGAACGCGGTCGCCCCGACACCGTTAAAGCCCCTGGAGTGGTCTAACCAGGTCATCTCCTTCGACCCTGAAGATCACCCTGACAGCACCGTCGGGGTAGGGACACTGCCCCTAGTCGTGTCGCCCATCATCCACAACTTCAAGGTCACCAAGATGCTGGTCGACGGAGGCTCCAGCCTCAACCTGCTGACGACAAAGGTCCTGGCCACTTTGCAAATCCCTTTCTCCCGCCTGCAAGACACCGGTGTGTTCCAAGGCGTGAACGGGAATATCACACGGCCTCTGGGGAAGATCTCTCTTCCGGTCACATTTGGTGGCCCCGAGAACTTCCACACCGAGGAGATCGTCTTCGACATCACTGACACGCCGCTCCCCTACAATGGCATACTTGGCCGCCCCATGCTGGCCAAGTTCATGGCCGTCTCCCACTTCGCCTACAACATGATGAAAATCCCAGCGGCCTGGGGTATGATCAAGATCAAGGCCGACGTCGATGACGCCATCTACTGCGTCCAGAAGCTGAACCAGACGGTAGCCGCAACGGCGGACACCCGACAAGACATGCAAGACGCTGGTGCTGATGCTGCTCTCGGGGGCGGAGGGAACCCCGGAAGCTCGGCACCCGCAGCCTCCAAGAGGGCGCCATTCCGCGGCGACCCGCAGATGACCAAGAAGGTGGCACTCATGAGTGACGGCTCTCGCACCATCACTATCGGTGCCCACCTCGCCGACAAATAGGGAAGCACGCTCGTCGCCTTCCTTCGGGAAAATTATGACGTCTTCGCATGGGAAGCGTCAGGTTTACCCGGTGTACCAAGGGAGGTGATCGAGCACAAGCTGGCAGTGAACACGGATGCCCGCCCCGTGAAGCAAGTTCTGTGTAAGCAGAGCAAGGAAAAGTTGGAGTTCATCGTCTCCGAGACCGACAAGCTACTGGAAGCCGGCGTCATCAAGGTGGTGCCTCATCCCACCTGGGTGGCCAACCCAGTGGTGGTGCCAAATCCTAATTTCTCCAAGCTGCGACTCTGCGTCAACTTCACAGACCTGAACAAGGCCTGCCCCAAGGACCCATTCCCTCTACCGCGCATCGATTAGATCGTGGACTCCATAGCCGGTTGCGAGTCACTGTGTTTCCTGGATGCCTTCTCCGGGTACCACCAGATCCTGATGGCGATCGAGGACCAGGAGAAGACGGCCTTCATCACCCCCAAGGGCTGCTACTGCTACACCCGGATGCCTTTCGGCCTCTGGAACGCTGGTGCTACCTTCCAGCGCGCGATGCAAGCGTGCCTTGGGACTCAGCTGGGCCGCAATGTTGAAGCCTACATCGACGACATCGTGGTCAAGACAAGGTTCCAGGACTCCCTCGTCCAGGACCTTCACGAGACCTTCGACAACATCCATTGGGTCAACTTCAAGCTCAACCCCGACAAGTGCGTCTTCGGGGTCCCGTCTGGCAAGCTGTTGGGTTTCCTGATCTCCCACCGGGGGATTGAGGCAAACCCCGACAAAATCAAGGCCATCGAACGAATGGAAGCACCCCGGCGAGTCAAGGACGTGTAGCGCCTCAACGGGTGCATCACTGCACTCGGGCGTTTCATCTCAAGGCTTGGAGAGCGGGCTTTGCTGTTCTTCAAGTTGCTCAAGAAATCGGGCCCCGTGGAGTGGAACCCCGAGGCTGAGGAAGCTCTCCAATCACTCAAGAGCTACCTCGCTTCGCCACCCGTCCTCGTGGCCCCAAAGGAGAAGGAGCCCCTGCTATTGTACATCGCGGCCACTAACCAAGTGATCAGCGCTGTGCTGGTGGCCGAGCGCGACGCATCTCCAAAAAAGCCAGGCAAGGGCAAGCGTCCCGGGGACCCGTTCCCGGGGCAACCGAGCAAGAAGGGTCGGCCAGGTGCTTAGGGGTTCGAAGATCCCAGCACCCCGCCCCCTCCCGTCATCATCGAACCACGCGTTGAGGATGAAGGAGCACACTCCAAGGTGACGCAGCCGGGGGCTACTTCGACAACACCCCGGAGCGCCGAGGACAAGGAAGACGCCGAACCCGTCAAGGGGCCGGCGGCCCGTAAGGTGCAGCAACCGGTCTACTTCGTTAGCTCAGTGCTGTGCGACGCCCGGGAACGGTACCCCATGATGCAGAAGCTGTTGCTGGTGATCCTCATCGCCTCCCGCAAGATGATGCCATACTTCGAGGGGCACCCAATCACGGTGCTGTCCAAGTACAACCTAAGGAGTCCTCTAGAGAACCCACTGGCCACCGGACGCATCTTGGCGTGGGCCATGGAACTCCAGGGCTTCGGGCTCAAGTTCGAGCACACAGACAACATCAAGAGCCAAGCACTGGCTGACTTCACAGCCGAGTGGACCGAGACGGCGATCGACAACCCGGAGGAGGAGACGAGCCTTCCCGGGAAGGAGGATCCCGACACCTGGACCATGCACTTCGATGGCTCCTACACCAAGGGGCAAGGAGGCGTCAGGGTCGTCCTCACCTCACCAACCGGTGAACGCTTGAAGTACGTCGTCCAAATGCACTATCAAGGAAACATCTCCAACAACACGACGGAGTACGAAGGTCTGCTCGCGGGACTTCATGCTGCCATTGGCCTAGGCATCGGCAAAATCATCATCAAGGGTGACTCTCAGCTAGTCGTCAAGCAAGTCAACAAGGAGTACACCTGTCCTCAGATGGCGCCATACGTCGAAGAATTGTGGAAACTCCAGCAGGGCTTTAGTAGCTTCAGAGCTGCTTACATGCCGCGGGAGCAAAACACACCTGCGGACGAGCTATCGCAACTGGCGTCCAAGCGAGAACCGGTACCTCCCGGGATCTACATCAAGGTGCTCAAACGACCTTCAGTCTCTCCCGAGAGGCTGAAGCCAAGTTCTTCGACGACAAAGGAAGCTGGCAACCCTTCTACACTGACAACACGGGTAGCCAGCCCGAAAGCCCAAGACCCGGCAGTGCCCACGGCCGAAGAAGCTCTACTTCATTCTGGCCAGGAGGTACTGCTGGTGGAACGGACACACCCACCCTGGGCCCAGGACATCATCAAGTACATGGTGGAGCACGTCCTTCCGGAGAACGACCACGAAGCCTAGCAAGTGGCCCGACGGGCAAAGCTCTACGTCCTAATCGACGGCGAGCTCTACCAGCGGCGCGAAAATGGAGTCAAGCTACGGTGCATATCGCAAGAACAAGGCCGAGAACTACTAAGGGACATACACGAAGGGATATGCTCAAGTCATGTGGCTTCAAGATCTTTGGCGGGGAAGGTTTTCTGCCAAGGATTCTACTGGCCAGCGATGCTTCGTGATGCGGAACAGCTAGTCAAGACCTGCGAAGCTTGCCAGTACTACGCCAAGAACACGCACCAGCCAGCTCAAGCATTGCAGCCGATACCAATCTCCTGGCCGTTCGCGGTCTGGGGGCTGGACATCGTCGGCAAGATACCAAAGTCTATGGGAGGTCACGAGTACCTATTCATGGCAATCGACAAGTTCACAAAGTGGGTGGAAGCAATGCCAGTTCCATGTCAGATGGCTCAGGCCGCCATCAAGTTCATCGAAGGAATCATCTACCGATTCAGAGTACCAGACAGAATCATCACCGACAATGGCACTCAGTTCACAAGGAAAGCCTTCCTCAACTTCTACGAAGAAATGGGCACCAAGGTGTGTTTTGCCTCGGTGTCCTACCCAAGATGCAACGGTCAAGTAGAGCGAGCAAATGCAGAAGTTCTCAAGGGATTCAAGACCAAAGCTTTTGATATGCTGGAGAACAAGAGAAAAAACTGGATCAATCACCTGCCAAGCGTACTGTGGTCACTCAGAACAACACCAAGCAGAGCCACTGGAGAGACACCCTTCTTCTTCGTCTACGGAGCAGAAGCTGTCCTGCCATCAGAACTCAAGTACGGATCACCCCGGGTGCTCGCACATGATGAAAACACTCAAGAAGAGCGAAGGATCGATGACATAAACCTACTGGAAGAGAGTAGGTGCCGGGCCTCCTTACGGTCAGCTCGGTACCAACAAGGACTCCGCCGATACCATAGTCGTCATGTTCGCTCGCGGGAGCTGCAACCCGGAGACATGGTACTCCGCAAGAGGCAAAGCATCCAAGGCTTGAACAAAATGTCATCAAAGTGGGAAGGACCCTTCCGGGTGACACATAACCTGAAACTCGGAACGGTGTACCTTGAGGACGAGCAAGGCCGGCCGGAAGGCAACGCTTGGAACATCGAGAATCTTCGGAAATTCTACCCCTGATTACGAACATGAATCGCAAACGTCGGATCCGTTAAAGCACGCCCGGGGGGCTAGTGTTCTGTAATAGGGTGTAAGAATCGGCGCCAGGAGAATAAAAGATAAGTTATTTCAATTCCTGTGAGCCTCAATCCTTTCACAGAAGCGTGTTATCTTTAGCAACCCGTAAGCAGGGGGCTGGTATGTGCCGGTGGTAGACGGGTAGAAGCGCCGCGAGTGGCCTCTCAGGCAAAGGCACCACCGCCCGATCATCCCGTACGGCCGCGGAAAGGGGAATCTGGCAGTGCTGTGGTGAAACGCACCTCACCACAGAAATGTACTACCAACTGTGCTTGCGGTTTTCTTCGGATAACACGCTAGCATGATAGGAAAGAGGGTCCATTCCTTCCTTACTGAAAGTTTGTTGTGTGTAGCTCCTTCTCGGGGCAGGATTGGACGGCGGGACACGGCAGGAGTTCGACACCCGGGAAGGACTGGATGGAACATTTGACGCGACGGGAAAACAGATAAGTTCTTGCATCACCATCTTGCATTTAGGCATAACATATCGCTCGGAGTCAATATACCATCGACCTGCGCATGCTTGACGGTTGATGAGAGCCTTTGCGGGGGTATGCGACCACCCCGGTGAACGGTCCATTTCCCTCTGGCCTAGTAACCATGGACAGTGGCGAAGGACTCCCGAAAGGTATAGTCCGACTTAGTGGGTACATCTATCGTGCAGAGGTAGAGTGCCTTGGCACCTAAGCGGCCTGTTCTGAATACCAGATGGCGCGTTAGTGCAAATGAAGATTTGGGAAATGACCCCGGGAGTTGAGTCTAGGGTTGCATACATCCGAATTTACATTCTGAATTACATTCTTGAATTTACATTCGGTTGTGCGACTACTAGACCCTGTGCTACTAAGGCCAGCTTGGAGTTAACGCTCCTTGCTGTGCGACCTTACCTTGTCTGCGCCCAATGGGGGACCTCTCGATTCCCGGGGACGCCTGGGAGGAGAGGGAGAACCCGGAAGGATTTTTTCAGGCGTCTCCTCGCTGTCTGGTACGTCCGGGCGCCAGGCAGCTTAGCAGGGAGACCACCTCGGCCGCCACCTCGCTCATGGCATTGTCGTCCGCCTGCGACAGGGGACAAGTTCGGTCAGGGTCTAGACCAGGCCAAAGAGGAGCGAGGGGCCGAGAAAGACGCAGCACTGACCTGTTCGATGGCGTCAAACTCTTCCCAGAGCTGGGATGCCTCCGAGATCCCCGCGGTCTTCCCCTGAAGGCCGCCAGAAGCTGAGCCCTGCGGAGCGCACGCACCCGAGCCTCCTCCTGGGCTGCGGGACCAGAGATCGTCGCCAAGCGCGAAACGCCCATAGCAAGGGCCGGGCGCGACATCACCTCGTCTTCTTCTCCAGCGGCACGGGCCCCAGTTCCCCTAGGAGCCTCCGCCGCACCCCGGTCGACATCCCAGAGAAGGACATCCCTACCTCCCCTGACATGGCTCTGTGGCTTGAGAAGGGGCAGGAAGGGCAAGAAGCAAGAGACAGCAAGACTAAGGATGACTGAGGAGCTGGGGGCTAGAGAGCCTTTTATAGGCCCTCTGTCCCCCACTGGCCCCTCTGACGGATCAACTGGCGTCGCAATCAAGAGCGATTTCTGTAGTAAACCATTCTCGATCACGTCTATTTAGTTTGAAGGCCAAGCATCAGCAAGAGTACAAGTTTTTCTTCATCTAAAGGTCTACAATGGGGCCTACTTTTTACAAAGAAAAGATTGGCTCCTACGCAAGCAAGGAGCATCCCCGCACCACGGAAGGCGCTACTTCCATAAGTACGTAGACGAGGCCGCCAAGAAGGAGGTCAAGGACATCTTCAGGGGCGCTACGCGGTGCCGTCCCCGCACCTTCAGGGAAGCGGGCTCCTCTCAGCCTTGATGCAGAGGGAGTCCTCTTCATCTTCATCATCGTCCTCCTCGTCGTAGCTGCTGCTGCGACTGCTGTTGTCGCTCTCCGCACAGAAATCCTCGCGTCCTCCATCGGCACGGAAGATCTTCACGGAAAGCGTCTCATCCCCATCGTACTCGAATGACAAGTACTGCCCCCGGGTAAGGCGACGGGAGCGTGCGAACGCTTTCCATCCCTTCCCCAGGAGCATGGAGCCGTCGACGGTGTACTCCGCTTCGACCCAGGAGGGGCCGTTGGGACAGCCCTCGACCTGCAGCCAGTAACCGGTGGGCCGGCCGTCGTCCGCGTCCACCGCCGCCGCGAAGGAGTTCGGCAGATGAAGCAGGCCGCGCAGACTTCTATCCAGATCCAAGACGAACTCGAATGGAGGGAAGCCAGTGTGGGTCGTCCTCCTCGAGGGAGGGCTCGGCGAACCTCCCGCTCCGCGACTTCCACGACCTCTGCTTCCGTGACCACGGCCGCCGCCGCGACCGCACCTCGCTCGGCCTCGGGGGGCAGCTCTTCCATGACTACCGGACGCCACTTCTGCTCCCGCCGAGGACGAGCGCAAGCAACCAGCTCCTCTCTTAGCCCCCGCCATTGATGCGCTTGCCGCTGAGGAAGAGTGGGGCTGAGGAAGGAGTGAAGGCAAATGAAGATCCTGAGGGGTGTCCCCACCTTTAATAAGGCTCGGATATGCCTTCAGCGGCCGTCCCCTCGCTTTCCCAAGAATCGAGGAGGCTGGCGCAATTACACCACCGGATGGACAATTTCAAGACCCGTGGGACGCACACCTCCGTAGTGCGCGGCTCAGGAGGATGTGACAAGACGATCAAGACCTGACGCCGGGGACCCACTTTGACTCTTTTTGGTCATAACCCCGGCGGCAGAAGGGCGTGGCCACCGAGACTATGTCCGGGGGCTACTGTCGCAACAGTGGAACATGGGGTTCCCCTGATGCGGTCAAAGTGGGTCCATCGCACATGGGCCCACCAAGGAGACACTCAAGGCCAGGGCTCAAGACTGGCAGGTGGCCCCCCCCCCACCTGCCCCGCGGCCTCCCGATGCACGCTACATCGACAACCAAGGCAAAGGACTCGGGGACCCTCCGGGGCCCCCTCGACCCGGAAGCGGGCACGGAGGTCCCGGGACCCCGACGCCCGGCATGAGGCCAGGCTCACCCCCGGGAGCCAACCTCCACCGCGCCAAGAGGATAAGCTTGCCAGCTCCGGCTGGAGGCTCCTAGAAGACTTGGTCGCCAAGAAGACGGAGGAGCCAAAGGGGGGCAGAGGCGGAAAAGCTGTCAGCCTCTGTCCGCCCTCTCTGGAAAAGGTGGGCGATCCCACCTACCCCCTCTGAGAAGAATACTTGGATGAGAGGAGGCCACGTCGCCTCCTAAAGAGAACCCGGAGGGGTTTTCCCGCCAAAACCCCTCCGGCCCAAAGGGTGCACCTGTGGTATCCCCTTAGCCTATAAAAGGAGGACCGAGACACCCAAGGGAAAGAGGGCAATCATCGCTGAGTTGGATGCTAGGCTAGGTAGAGCACAAGTCCAAGATTAGCATAGGCGAGAGGTGATCTCCTCTGGGCCAGGATCTGCTCGTCTTCAACCTCTAGCCAACACCTCCCGGGTTCCCACCCGCGATCATCGTTGTAAAGCTACACCATGATACACCACTCAATCCAGACATGCAGGAGTAGGATTGTTAGCCTCCGGGTGGCCCGAACCTGGTTAAACTCCTTGTGTCTCTGTGATGCTTGCTAGTACGTAGATCTCGAGCGTAGACGAAGCCCCCAGGCGGAAGACGATCTCCGGCCTCCTCTGCGCCCCATACCGAACCTAAAAAGGGTGTATCCTTTACTCCCGGTGTCCGTGATCCAAGACACGACATACACTGTTCACATTTCAAATCCAGAAATTTGTCATTTTTACACAGGCCAAAATACAAAATATTTCGGACCGGTGTTTTACACAGTGATAGAAATAGTCATGTTCTATGTCTAGGATTTTTTTCACATTTTTTCGAAACTCAGAAAAGTGGTTTTATAAATTTTCAGAAAAACGAGCTCCGTGGAGCTCGTCCTCCAAATCACCGCACTCAACGGCCCGAAAGTGCTTTTGGAGTATGGGCTCCACGGAGCCCGTTTTTCATAAAAAAATAAATTGACATTTTAAAGTTTCAAAAAATTCTGAAATTTTTTCTAGATGTTGGCAATGACATATTCTATGACTCTGCAAATTTTCAACCCGAAATATTTTGTATTCCTCCCTACACAAAAAAGAAAAATTCAGAAAAATCTAAAAAAATTCGAACTTTACACTGTTCACATCTCAGATCCAGCAATTTGTCATTTTTACACTGGCCAAAATACAAAATATTTTGGACTGGTGTTTTACACAGCGGTAGAAATAGTCATGTTCTACGTCTAGGATTTTTTTCACATTTTTTCGAAACTCAGAAATGTGGTTTTCAAAATTTTCAAAAAAACGAGCTCCGTGGCGCTCGTACTCCAAATCACCGCACTTAACGGCCCGAAAGTGCTTTTGGAGCACGGGCTCCTCGGAGCCCGTTTTTTCATAAAAAAATAAATCGACATTCTAAAGTTTCATAAAATTCTGAAATTTTTTCTAGATGTTGACAATGACATATTGTATGACTCTCCAAATTTTCAACCCGAAATATTTTGTATTCCTCCCTACAAAAAAAGACAAATTCGGACAAATCTGAAAAAATTCGAACTTTGCACTGTTCACATCTCAAATCTAGAAATTTGTCATTTTTACACAGGCCAAAATACAAAATATTTCGGACTGGTGTTTTACACAGCGATAGAAATAGTCATGTTCTACGTCTATGATTTTTTTCACATTTTTTCAAAACTCAGAAAAGTGGTTTTCAAAATTTTCATAAAAACGTGCTCCGTGGAGCTCATCCTCCCAATCACCGCACTCAACGGCCCGAAAGTGCTTTTGGAGCACAGGCTCCACGAAGCCCTTTTTTCATAAAAAAATAATTCGACATTTTAATGTGTCAAAAAATTCTAAAATGTTTTCTAGATGTTGACAATGCCATATTGTATGACTCTGCAAATTTTCAATATTTTGTATTCCTCCCTACACAAAAAAGACAAATTCGGACAAATCTGAAAAAATTCAAACTTTACACTGTTCATATCTCAGATCCAGAAATTTGTCATTTTTACACAGGCCAAAATATAAAATATTTCGGACCGGTGTTTTACACAGCGGTAGAAATAGTCATGTTCTACGTCTATGATTTTTTTTCACATTTTTTCGAAACTCAGAACTGTTGTTTTCAAAATTTTCAAAAAACAAGCTCCGTGGAGCTCGTACTCCAAATCACCGCACTTAACGGCCCGAAAGTGCTTTTGGAGCACAGGCTCCACGGAGCCCTTTTTTCATAAAAAAATAAATCGACATTCTAAAGTTTCAAAAAAATTTGAAATTTTTTCTAGATGTTGACAATGACATATGACTCTGCAAATTTTCAACCCAAAATATTTTGTTTCCTCCCAACACAAAAAGACAAATTCGGACAAATCTGAAAAAATTCGAACTTTACACTGTTCACATCTCAAATCCAGAAATTTGTCATTTTTACACAGGCCAAAATACAAAATATTTTGGACTGTTGTTTTACACAGCGATAGAAATAGTCATGTTCTACGTCTAGGATTTTTTCACATTTTTTCGAAACTCAGAAATGTGGTTTTCAAAATTTAAAAAAAAAACAAGCTCCGTGGAGCTCGTCCTCTAAATCACCGTACTCACCAGAAACGACACGTTTCCTGGAACGAAGGATCGATCGTGAGTAGGTCGTACGCTGCCTCCTCGGTTGGGCCGGTCAGCTGGCTTGGGCCGCCGTGGGGGTGCTCCTTGCTGGGCTTGCCTGGCTGGGTCGGCCTGACACGGGTTGGTTTACTTTTTTTTTTGTTCTTCTCTTTTCCTTTTTTTGTTTCTAAATATTTGAGTCACTTTTCCATTTGGTTTTGATTCAAATAATTTCAGTAAATTATAAATACATACTTTTTTGAAATATTGCTCTAAATTAAATATTTTGGTACCTTTATAATTCAAAACAAAATAATGAAATTCAAACTATTCATATTGACATATTTGGCACCTTTATGCCAATTTCAATATGGGTTTTAGGAATTTATTTTCATACCCTTTTTATAAAAACAAAATAATAAAAGTAATCCTTTTGATATATAGCTTAGAAGGATCATTTTTATTTCAAGATAATAATTTGTGAAACCTTTTTACAAAATGATATGGTAATAAGTCCAAAATAATTTTAGGGTTTATATTTTCTCAAGGTAATTATTTTAATTTCAAAACAATAAAATAGAAATATATAATCTATTTGAAAACCCAAAATAATTTTTAATAGGTCATAGTACCTTTTATCCAATAGATTTTCTTATAGTTTATAAGATTTTCTTTTAAGCAATTCTCAAATGTTTTCTTTCTTTGTCAAAAAGTTTAAATTTCTTGTGATTTTTAACATTCCAAATTTTTGGGTTGTTACATTGTACATCTCCAATTTTGTACATCACGCACGGGTGGGATTTAATTTGTTTGTACATTTATTTCTGTACATTTGCTTATGTGTAGTTTGTACATTCGCGAGGGATACTACCCATACATGGGGCAGCAGCCACCGTCCAGAAGAATATACGCGCCAACGGAAGCAGCGGGGGCTTCGTACGAGCCACGGGGGCAACGTACAATGCGGTACGTGGGGCAGCCAGCGCGGGGGCTCGTGCGCGGGTGCGTGTGCGAGTGAGCCACGTGGTGTGCTCACGTACGTGAAGTGCCCTTCGCGTAGCGATACCTAGGCGAAAAGAAGAAAATAGGAAAGGAAGGCTGGGCCACATCCGGCTGCTCGGCTACGTCGGCTGCTCGGCTGTTTGCGCTACGCCCGGCTGCTCCCAGTCCGCTAGCTTGGTGGCCGGGCTGGTGGGGCCGCGTCCGGCTACCGCCCCGGCTGGGAGCCAGGCCGGCTTCCTCCGGTTTGGTTGCTGGGTCCTGCCAGGCTGCGATGCCTCTTCTCCGCCTACGCAAGCAATAAAAATGTAAGTACCGTCCCGAATGTTTTTGTGCCGCACATGAAAGTGGATGATTCCGAAAGACACTCGGGGGCTATCGCTCCATCCTTCGCAAGTGTTTTGCTGCTCAGCCCAGGGGCTAGCCGGCTGGCCGAAATCTTTTTGTCCCACCGACGACTTACTAGTGTGTACGGCACCAAAGGACCACTCTACGGATCCTGCTTTAGACCGTAATTAGGCTGACATGCAACCAGGGCAAAAGCCGGAGGTCACCTCACATGAAAAACGTCCAAAGAAAAAACTATTTGGGTGACCCGCTCGTTCCCTTTAATTGTTCGCTCGTTTGAGTTTGCTCTCCGAAAGCTAAGTACTGTACGTTCCACTTCGTGGCCCACTCTGCGGATCGGCTGCAAACCGCAACCCGGCTGACACGCCGGCCAGAGCAAAATCCAAAGAGAGGGGTGGACATGAAAGTGGTTGAAGGGGGCTCGGACAAAACTGAGCGGGCAATCCTCTGCATAGAACCGCAAGAACAACGTTGCGCTCGCCAAAGTCCAACCTGCAAAGTTCTATCGCTGTGCACTTGACCAGCTGGCCCACTCTTCGGATCCAGTTGCAGACCGCAACCTGGCTGACACGCTGGCAAGAGCAGCGGTCATGACCGACCGGGTGCAAAGGAAAAGACTAAGGGGGTGAAACAAGGGCGAGCCGACTCCTAATTAAATAAAAATCCTCTGCATAAATCCTACACTGCGAAGTTAAATGTTTAATGAATCTTCACGACTAACTTTGTTTCTTGCATTATATTTTGGGGAAACCTGCTGAGGCCCTCCCGCTGAAGCTGCAGGACCACGACAGCTTCGGGGGATAGTTTCGGCGGAATGACCCCCGATATACCAAAGTCCACGACTTGACAAGACGAGAAGCAAATTAACCTGCCCAGTTGGCTGGCCACGTCCGGATGGCTGGCCAAATAAGGCTGGCTGGCCAAATCAGGCTGGCTGGCCGTCTGTCTGGCTGGCCATCCTGTCCGGCTGGCCATCCTGTCTGGCTGGCCATATTTTCGGCTGGCCATCTGTCCGGATGACCATCTGTCTGGCTGACCATCTGTCTGGCTGACCAACCTGTCCGGATGGCCAACCTGTCAGGCTGCCCAAAGACTTGGCCGACTGGAAGTTTGGCCGGCTGGCCACCTCGAAGACCTGGCTGGCTAGCCACCTTGGAGTCCTGGCCGACTGGCCATCTGCCAGCCAACTACAGAAGACCCGACAACTCGCAGACAAGATAACCGGACACTATGCTTGAAGGAGGAACACTGTTGATGAATAGTATACACTATGCAGTACACTGTTGATAAATAGTAGACACTATGCGAGAATAGTGCTCGCAGGCCACCCCTTGTCCCCTGGGCTCCCCTTTATAAGGAGCACCAGGGCAGCCCCTTTGGAGTTCACGGCCAAGCCGTGGCTCCTCCTCCTCTCACGCTCATGTGAGCTGCCTAAATTCTCTCTCCCCTAGCTAAGAACACAAACAACTCGACGAGCAAACATGTAACACCCAATATACTCCACCATATACACCAGATCATGCAGGAGTAGGGGTTTTACATCCTCACAAGGGCCCCGAACCTGGGTACGTCTCGTGTTTGTTGTGCTCATGCTCAATCCCACCGGAACACTGTCGTTCGTGCCATAGTCCACACTGTAGGAGTTATGCCCTAGAGGCAAATAATAAAGATGTTTTATTATCATGACTCATATGTCATAAATAAGTTTTATACCATGCTATAACTGTATTAAGCGGAAACATTAATACAGGTGTGGTATATAAACAACCAAGTCCCTAGTAGCCTCTACTTGACTAGTCCATTGGTCAACCGATGATCAAGGTTTCCTGATCATGGACATTTATGTCAAATGACAATGGAGTCATCTCATTGGGGAATGACATGATGGACACCACCCAAAGTAAGTTAACGCAATAAGATCTGTCACGAATATCGGCATTGCGATAACTTAAAAGATACGTAGTAGTAACCAAGTCCTTAGACCGCGATATCATATTTTATCACTAGTACGGAGGGGAACTTTGACTGCATCAACCGTCACACCGTAACAGGGTGATCATAAAGGTGTATTTCAGGTTTCCTAAAGGAGTACGTTGAGGCGTATCTATCAAGAGCGGGATTTGTCCATCCGCATGACGGACAGATATCACTGGGCCCACTTGGTGATATTACATTAAGTCTTAAAAGCATGTGACCAGGTAACGAAGATGTAATATCATGGAGACGAGTAAATGGTTTTGTCAGAAAGAGAGATAGGGATCTCGAATAAACCTTATATCGTGAGACAAAAGGAATGGTGAATAACGATAAGTTTCAAGCGACAAAGAACTTCGCGGAACACACATGGGCCAAAAGAGGCCGAACCCCTCCACTACCACGGAGAATGCGGGCCACGCGTCGCGCCAATCTCAAGCGACGTGAGAACGTGACGGGATTTGCGGCCCAGATCAAGCCGCATCTACCTGACGGATGTCACCCAATGGTTCGATGGCCTTGCATGGGAGCCGAGGCGGCGTTATCATTACGCACGGGACTCAAAGCGACATCGTCGAGTTGTCACGAGAATCTGACCGTTGGCAACTCGGCAAGCCAAACAATAGTGACAGCGCGTCAGCGGTCAAAGATACCCTGACGTCAGCGCGAAGAATTTGAGGAGACAACTCGGCTCGGAGCAAGTCGATGAAACAAGGCGTCCCAACGGGCGCAAGCCTGCATCGAATAAACTCGAGTCAGACCGGGCGTCAAGTCGCTAATATGCTCCGACTTCTTATTTCATGCTTTCAGGAGTTCATTCAGTGACTTCCACCGGAAACTCGACGAGACGAAAAGCAAACCAGAGGTAGATCCCTGGTGAACTCAGGGGCTAATGATGGGGGAATACCCAAATGGGTAGGCCCAGATTTGTGGGTTGGACCACAAGATCCGGGTGGCCCAGCGGCCTGCTTGGAGGATCATAACAGGAGGGAGGCCAAGCCTGCAACCCAGTGGGCCAACTTGACTCAGGTCCGGGATCGGTAGAAGACGACGGTGATGATGAAGATTGTTCTACAAGTAAGCTAGCTTCTCCCGCAGCCGTAGGATGTGATCTTAACCAACCCGGACACCCTGTAAAACCCTAGCAAACTGGATATATAATGCCGTCCAAGGGGAAACCCTAAGGAGAATCTCTTTTCCACCACCTATAAACTTTGCACCGGAGTCGATCTACGCTCATGCGCAACCCGCCATTGGCACACCTTGTACACCCCCATCAATTCAATACAATCTAGCAGGAGTAGGTCTTTACCGCGCCGAACCTGGGTAACTCGCATGTGTCGACCCCCCCGTGATTCCAATGTCGCCTTGCTCCGAATATCATCTAAGCCACAAGATGGCATCTGCCTTGAAAACCCCTCGGCAATTGTCTTTGCAGGATGGATAAGGAAAACCGTGATCCCTAATGGTAATATTAAGGGAAAATTGTAATTGTTACAAAGAATAGGTTTTGGTGATCCTAAGGATGCTAGTCATGTATGCAAACTTCAGCTGTCCTGTAGCGACCTTGCCTTTTAAATAGGCCAAGATCCCTGTGTTCTATGCTAGCCCCTGGATCGATAGTTAGCACCACAGTTCAAGATGTGATATCATGCAAATGCGTCAAATATCTATTACATCGAAGATCCAGAAAAGTAATTCCTTACAAGTTGCATAGCCAAAGGCTAGCATATTACAAGGTTCAGCAGCGAAAAACATAAATAGCTAGCATGGAGCCTCATCATCTTAATATGCCACAGGCAGACATGTTGGTTGCGGACTCAAAACCTATAGCATTCCTTACTCAAAGTCGGAAGAACCTGCAACAGTAAAAGCGTTGCAGCCAAAAATTGGTCAGTACAATTTGAACTGTACTGGCAAGTGACACCCGTAGAGTAAAAAAGGCAAACTTCTAACATCTAAATGCATATCTAGCTGGTGGAGTTGAAAGGCTCTTTGTGTAAAGCAAATTTTATCCTACTTTTCATAAAGTATTTTCATCTTCAACTTAACAATATGAGACACACCGTGGAACACTTCCAGTGTCTCATTTACCCGAGTTCACCCATCTAGTTTTATTTTAGAAATTGGAATGAATGAGATTTTTCCGTCAACCACCTTGCTTAGTTACTCAAAGTTGTCCATAATCGGGGACACGGCTAAGATATTAGTTTTAAATACTCTCGAGAGTTTGTGGCACTTTCCCCACTAGACTCAACTAACCCAAACTTCCCAATCACTCATTTAGTGAAAAGGAAAGGAGAGAGTCGAGACGAGATCTTTCAGAGGAGCTTTCCTAGACACACGTCCAAACAATACCCACCTACCCCTACATCAGCTTGTTTTTCCGGCCAACTCCACACAAATTACTTAATCAATACAGAGCCCATATGACTAGCGGCTGCACTGGAAGTAAACTAGACACGGAGTGACGTGAAATATCTAATACCCTGGGTGGCAAACCGCAAGTGCACGTACTCAGGTAAAACCATGGAAATAGCCCTGAGTAGCCACTCAACTTAAAACCACCGGTAGAGCAAAAACAAAGTCCACCCAGGCGATTCATTAATTAGTGTAATTTTTGCTTAACATCATCTACAAGAAAACCATTCATTTTTGCAGCAACTGATCCAATGAAGTAAATAGGTCACTAGTCAACTAATCATGTGGCTAGCCTAACAGGTTTGCATAGCATATAGATTTAATAAAAACTACCTATCATGCATACTACTGAAATAGTCTACAATGCAGATATAATAAAAGTAGTAGGTCATTTATGCTAGAGTATTACTTGCCTTATGAAAATTGCCGTTGCTCACACACTCTTTTCAACGTAACTCGTAGCTCTCTGTTCAATCTATACAGTAAAAACAGACAGCAATAAACAAACAATACAATAATCAAATAATACAAACATAAGAACAAACATGGGTAGCAACAAAGGTAAGTAGGTTGATGGTCCAGGATTTAATACATGATTCAATATGCAAAAAGAATCAATGCATTTAGGTTTGGGGTTTTCCATTTATGGTCAAGGGATGGTCTAGAGTCAAATTTTAATATTTAAAATTTAAATAGGTTTAAGGGGTGATATAAAAGTTCTAAGGTTGGTCCAGCTCAATATGGTTTACATACTGAACTTGGTCGAAAGGGTTTTATTACAAACTAGGCCAAGGTCTGCAAAACATGTTATAAAAGGGCTTTAAACAAATTTCAAAATTTCAAAGATGTAATTGTTCAAACAAATATAGGTTTTTGTTCTACTGAACAGAGGACATAGTTTGAGATCATTTTTAAAAAGTAACCAATTAAAAATAGTCTATAGATTTAAAGTTATGTCAAATTTGCTCAAATTACTCATTTGAATTTGAATAATTTTAATCAAGTCAAACAAAGAACTATTAGAGCGAAAAGATTCTATAGGTCAAGAGATTTTCAAAAATATAAAGTTTGCTAAATTTGGCCATACGGTTGAAAAGTTATGATGGTTTGAACTTACAGGGGTTTTTATGCAAAAACTGCCAATTCAGAAAATAGGCAGGTGACGTGGCGCTGACTGTGCTGCTCACACAGCGGCCACGCGGCGCAACGCGATTGGACAATACTAGTTCGGTAAAAGAATTAAGTCCGGGTCGTCAGATCGAGATCGGATGGCACAGATCTGCTCGACCCGAAACGGGCGGTGCTAGGTCACCGGAGCACGATGGCGACGGAGGCGATGGCTCGGCATTCACGTTCCCGATGATCTACTGCGTTCTAGGACACGCGGCTAGTACCTCGACGATCAGGACGGCGGGGCGAGCTTGATGGCGAGGTGGAGGTCTTCGGCTTGCTCTCCTCCGTCTTCTATTGCTCCCCGGAGTTGGAGACGGCGGCGGTCCGAGGCGGGCGTGGACGAACTCGTCAACCTAGCGACGAAAAAAGGGCCACAACATTTCAAAATGATGCACAAGGAAAAGAGAGGGAGGTTGGGGTGAAAAGAGAGGGCGGGGAGTCGCCGGAGCTGGCCGGAGTTAAGGTTTACCGACGGCGGCGATGCGAGCTTGAATCCCGGCGGCCTAGAGGCTCCTTTGCTAGGGTTTTTGGGGCAAAAACTGGAGGAGATCGCGGACCTTATATAGACGCGAGCGAGAGGAAGAAATCTTGTTTAAATCGGGTGGATTTCGATCCGAAGTTTGGATTCGGTACGGGGCAGTTTGCTTACGCTGGAGGTTGATGGAGATGACGTCAGCCATGATGTCACCGTGGGTCCCACCTGTCGGTGATGCATCTAAAATGCATACATGAACTTTGCACTATAATAGTTATATTCCATTCATATTTGCATCATATAAGGAGTATATTACTGTTATTTAATGATTTTTGGTAATTTATAATGATTTCCCCTTTATATGGAATTAATCCTGCGCAGGCAGAAAACCCCTATTTCTTTCTTTATTTGTTTCAGGACCTTAACGACGTCATAATGAGCTATAAATTTAGGGGGGTCATTATTTTGGAAGGAGAAGATTAAGGAGCGAAAGAAGTCAACGAACGGAGGCCGGAGGACCAAAAGGGGAGGTCCCACGCGGCTACAGTACCAGGCCGCGTGGGCCCATCCAATTTGGCCCTCGTGGCCCCGTTTGCGTCGATCCTTCGCCGTGAAGCATCCTCGTGACCTAAAAATGCCTATATAAAAGGTCTCTCGATGTTTTCCAGAGGGAGGCGGCGGAGAAACACAAAACCAGAAACAGAGAGACAGAAGGCTGCCGCCGGAGAAGATCGGAGGGGGGAAACGCCACCGGAACCACCTCCGGAGGTCTTCTCCATCCCCCCTCCGGAGTCTCCATCAACACCACCGCCAAGACCAGCACCATCTCCATCACCATCTTCATCACCATCTTCGTGATCCACTTCATCCCCCTCATAGTTTGAGATTGGTTGATCCCTAGCCATTGTCTAAGTGCTATTTTACATGTTTGTGAATTGCTACTTGTCATTGTTTTGTGGGGAGATCATAGTTTCAGATTGTGTTGTATCACTTGTACCATGGAATCATATCATGTATTGGCGTTGTGAGTAGTTCTCTCATGTTCCTGGGGGTATAGGACGAATTGGCAATGATTTATATATGACATGTGTTGGTATTTTGTCTAGTTTTTATCTTTGATGTAATTCTATGATGGTGTTGTGCGAACGTCGACTGCATATCACTTCACCTATATGTGCTCATAGGAGAACACTATGATGTAATGAATCGAGGAGGTCTTAGGGGGACATGTAAACCTGAGACCAAGTTATGAAGTTACTTTATGGGGTATTAGTATCGAGGACCTTAAAGATTAATGCTATGGTGGGACTTTATGTCTTAATAACTCTTGTGTAGTCATTTACTTGGCACCTTGATCCATCATAAGAGGTGTAGTTTATTTATTAGCTATTCCTAATTATGGCTCCGTCCAAAGAAGATTAAAACTTGACAAAATGTTTACCTTGTTGTTCTAGAAATATTTATGCCATGAAGTATAAGTAGCCCTTGGGAACTCTCTCCACCTATAAGAAACACACACTTGAGCTTATCCTCTTGCTGCATAGAGGATTGGGCTTTGTCTCTTTGAGAGCTTTCACTTGTCATATTACATTTTCAGCATTTTACTTTATTGCAAACTCTACAGCAAAAACCCAAAAACACTTGCATCATTTAATCATTTTAGTTTGTCTAGTGCATAGATAATAAGGGAAGGGACACTCTTATTTCAGAGGATAAATACTTATACCTTCTACTCCCCGTGGGATCGATACTATAATTACACATCGAAGACTTCAACGATCCCCTATACTTGTGGGTATCAAGATGTTTTCTGGCGCCGTTGCCGGGGAGTGTAGCGCTTAAGTTTTTATTCTTGTTTGCACTAGATTTTTATTTTCAGTTTTGCATTTAGTTTAGTTTACTTTCAGTTTTGCATTTATCAAAAAACCAAAAAAAAAAATACAATGGAGAAACTTTCTGGAATATCTATGGGGTATGTCAAAACTATGGGAGCTTACTATGAATATCGATCAACTAAAGAAGGAAATAGGATGCTTGAATTACTTGAACATCTCAATGATATGGCTATTAAGTTTTGTGAATTACATGATGCAACTTGCTGCTTTAGAAAAGACTATAAACACTTTCCCTATCTATGTAAGCACAACAGTGATCCTCTAATTGCTTGTTATCATGAAAATAAATTTTCATGCCCTGATATAGAACAAGTTGAGAAATATGTTGCTTATATTGCTGCCCATGAAATAGACTTTCTTATTGATAAATATTTTGCAACTAGTCATGAAGCTCGTGTAATGAAAGGACAAATTTCTATTCTTCTCCAACTTTGCAAAAAAGAGTTTAGTGATAATGTTTATGTTAAAGAAAGAATTCATGCTGCCATGGAAAGTATTAATAATTTGCAGGAAGAAGATGTTGAAAGCATGAGCTTGGAAGAGGAAGCATGTGAAGAAGATGACAAAAGCCTAAGCTTGGGGATGCCCATGCAGCCCCAAGAGGAGGACAATGAAGAGCAAGAAGATGAAGAAAATGATGAGCAACTAGAGAATGAAGAGAGGAAACATCCACCTTCACCACCTATGGATGAGGGTAACACTCAAGATTTTGCTGATGATAAACTTTGCTTTTATGATTCTAAAAATGATGAAGAACATGGTTTAGACATGCTATATGATGATGCTTTAGATGATGGTCCTATGCTTATTGATAATCCTCCATGTTTAGTTTTTACTACTTTATGTGAGGATAAAAATGATATACTTGCTGCTTGTGATAATACTCTCACTCATGAGAGTCCTACTTTATTTTTGAACTCTCCTATTCACACCATAGAAGAGGAAATTTGCTTTGATGATACTATGCCTCCTATATATGATGATTATAATGATGAATGTGATCTTTTCAGCCCACCTACTATTGAGCATAAAATTGCTTATGATTATGACATGACTCCAATTTATGATGATTACAATGATGACTATGAATGTTTTACTCCCACTATTACTAATGAGAAGAATTTTTCTTATGTGGAGAGTAATAATACTTTTATGATGATGAAGGAAAAGAATGATGTATGTGATAGTTACATTGTTGAATTTGCTTATGATGCTACTGAAAGTTTTTATGAGAGAAGGAGACATGACTTCATATATCTCAATAATACTAAGTCTTCTCTCTTTATATTGAAACTTTTGAAGTTCCACTTGTTTTATCCTCCTATGCTACTTGCTTTGTGTTTCAATGATTTATTTTCTTACAAGATCCCAATGCATAGGAAAAGAGTTAGACTTAAAAGTTAATGGTTTAATGTTTTGTGGTGTGTTCTTTATGCTTTAACTTCCAATTCTGTTTGAGCACAACTTTATATCCTTACAACATGTAAAATAACTTTACCTACTGTTTTCTAACAATTAGTCTAAGATTTTCACTTTATATAAAATTTGGGAAAGTAAATGAGAAGGATGAGTAATGGAGATGTTGGGGTCGACCTTGAACATGTTTTGTTCATGCCAATGGAACCATTGCAAAGTCTCTATCATTAAAACTTCTCCCAAAGCTAAAACTAAATAAAAAGAGTCAAGGTGTTTGTTTACTACTGTAACCACACCTTTGTATCTTATTTTTCATCTCAATGGCAAGCTTAATCTCTTTTGAAAGATAAGATTGAACAATAGTGATTTGCTGTCCAGAAAACAGATTCCTAAGCTTCACTGCGAAAAATATTAAAAATCACCGAAAAGGACTTTTGACCTGATATTTTTTGACACCATTATTCAGCTATTAATACACATTTCATTAGTTCAAAGTTTTCTGATTTGAGCAACGTAAGTGCCTCTGAAAATTCACTCTTTATGGGCTGTCCAGTTTTTGACAGATTCTGTCTTTATTTTGCATTACTCTCATTACTTGTGTTTTGTGTGGCTCTATTGATCAAAGAGAAAAGCACAACCATAGTAATATTAGCTAATGTTTAGAATCAACTCATGATATGTCTTTCCCGAACCTATGGATATTTAATTTATGGAGATACTAACCCCTCTAATCAAGTTTTATGATGAGTTATGTGTGAAGAGAACTTTCAAGTGGAAGAGTTGAGGGTGATAAACAAAGATCAAGAGGGACAAACACTCAAGCTTGGGGATGTTACCCCTAGGGTCACCCTACCTACAAGAATTTAAGCTTGGGGATGCCAAGCCACCTCACTCCAACAATCTTGATACCAAGTAAGTAAGCCTAGCTATATGGCTATAAAGAAAGCGCTTTACGGGAGGCAACCCGGTTGTTTTTTTTTTTTGTCCTCTTGCTGTAACAAGAGACTTAGTTTTTATTTTAGTTCCTGGATTTTTTTAATAAAGTGCCAAGTTTACCCATTTTGGTATGAAAAAAGTTAAAATTTTGCATGCGGAGATTTCATTCCAGCGCAAGTCTGTGCACGGTTTGATTTTTAGTTCCTATTCTGTAACTCCAAATGAGCTGAGATTTTTCCTGTAACTGCAACTTTTCATCCTCTGTATGACTGAAGTTTTTCAGAATTTTTCGACGAGTTTAAGTAGGAAAGAAAAATAAGTTTTGCTGCTACTGTTTTTCTGGACAGATTCTGTCCAATATTGTTTGATGTATGTTTTGAACTTTTAACTTGAATCTTGTTGATTCAATTGAGTTTATTAATAGGCATACAACATTATACACTTTATGGACATTCATATGAATTTTTTTCTTAGTATTATAAGCAGCAAGTAGTGCATTTGTCTATCATTACTAATGTCACCCCACAGAAAAGAAATGGGAGAAACAGTGTTTTGAAGTTTTTTCACAGGGATTAGAGGAGATGCACCAAGAGCTATCCAAGAATGGTGAAAGCCATAAGCTTGGGGATGTGAAGACAACCCCACTGGACCAACACACTCTCGGTTTGCACACGTCTGACTTCTGTTTTTCTATCAATGCACTTTATCGCATAAACTTGGATCGTCTTTTGTTTGTTAGTTTAGTTTTTATTTTGAGACCACCACTATCATTTATATATTAGAGAGCTACTGGAAGTTTAGGTTGAATTAAGTTGCATGCTTTTATATGATTGGGAAAAAGGGATATCTAAGTTGATTTTTAATGACACATATAGTTGCATGATTCATGAGCTTCTTTATGAGTAATAATTTGTAAATGCTTTATCATGAGCTATCTTTTATTCATGTTTTGATGATGTATGTTATTTCACCTTGTTTGAAATGAATTAGTTAGTTCTATGGACACTCATGCATGCATCTAGATGGTCATCTTTCTCCCTTTTGCTAGCCCAAAAATTCCAACAAGTAAAAACTTGTTGCCAACACCTTCAACCCAAGTTTTTCCAGTGAGTCCACCATATCTACCTATTAGCTTTATGCTATTCCAAGTATGTTTATCATGTTATTTGTGTTATCTATGCCTCTAAATTAAAATGATGATGTTATTTGTTGTAATGGGAAAAGTTGGTTAAAAAGCTCTCGCAAACTTGATGCACACTTTACTTTTATTGCATTCAATAAAGATGAACAATTGTGATTAGTATTATGATGATATTGGCTTGATAAATGTTTAAGGTTGGGAGTTAGCCCATATGTGCTGTCACATGCAAAGCTTTCAACATGTTCCATTATCTATTTAGTTGATATCATGTACTTTTGTCTATGGATGCATATCATGACGAAATAATGTGGAAATAGAGTTAAATTTAAATGAGTTTGTATAAATGGTTAGAGAGAATCCTGGGCCGCTAATCTAAGCCATGCATCATTCATGGTGGAAATTTACTTACATGCTATTTTGAACTCTCTGTGATACACCCTACAATAAAAAGCTATATCAAGTGGTAAATAAAGAGGGTGTTGAGATTGTCATTATGTTTGTTTGTCTTGTTGTTTGATATGGGCTTGATCCATATCATGGGACAAGAGGTACCCAGTTGAGACTGTTGATGATACCATTATTACTTACAATGATAGATAACTTAAACTTGCTCTGTTTCCCAAGTTGAGTAATCATGGTGTAGGTACTTGTATTCAAGGGGCATGAGACATCTAACCTTTACTTTATCAAGGCCACTACTCATATTTGCTTTCACATTCAACTTTAATCATTCAAGATGCTATGATAGGGGAATGAGAGCTTGAAACCAAGTATTACCATTGCATTCAATAACTTAAGTAGAATAGTTTGGAGGATAGATGAAACTTATGCATGCTTTACCTCTACTTATTTATACATCTTTTCCAAAGTGTCCACCTTTTATATTCAGATTTTCTACACTCTATGGACCACAAGTATGCAAAAGTAAGAATGTCCATAGTACTATCTTTTATGTTGCACTTTGTGAACTATCATTGATCATCTTTTCATTGAATACATGATATCACTTTATAAACTGTTTCCGTATTGCTACTTCTTTGAAATAATGAATCATTTGACTTTATGTAGAAGTAGCAATCATCTTGTATATCCATGTTGTGATTATATTGCAAAGTTCATGTTAGTTTTATCACTTTCATACTCGAGGACGGGCATGAGTTAAGCTTGGGGATGTTGGTGCATCTAAAATGCATACATGAACTTTGCACTATAATAGTTATATTCCATTCATATTTGCATCATATAAGGGGTATATTACTGTTATTTAATGATTTTTGGTAATTTATAATGATTTCCCCTTTATATGGAAGTAATCCTGCACAGGCAGAAAACCACTATTTCTTTCTTTATTTGTTTCAGGACCTTAACGACGTCATAATGAGCTATAAATTTAGGGGGGGGTCATTATTTTGAAAGGAGAAGATTAAGGAGTGAAAGAAGTCAACGAACGGAGGCCGGAGGACCAAAAGGGGGGTCCCACGCGGCTATAGTACCAGGCCGCGTGGGCCCATCCAATTTGGCCCTCGTGGCCCCATTTGCGTCGATCCTTCGCCCTGAAGCATCCTCGTGACCTAAAAATGCCTATATAAAAGGTCCCCCGACGTTTTCCAGAGGGAGGCGGCGGGGAAACACAAAAACAGAAACAGAGAGACAGAAGGCTGCCGCCGGAGAAGATCGGAGGAGGGAAACGCCGCCGGAACCACCTCCGGAGGTCTTCTTCATCCCCCCTCCGGAGTCTCCATCAACACCACCGCCAAGACCAGCACCATCTCCATCACCATCTTCATCACCATCTTCGTGATCCACTTCATCCCCCTCATAGTTTGAGATTGGTTGATCCCTAGCCATTGTCTAAGTGCTATTTTACATGTTTGTGAATTGCTACTTGTCATTGTTTTGTGGGGAGATCATAGTTTCAGATTGTGTTGTATCACTTGTACCACGGAAGCATATCATGTCTTGGTGTTGTGAGTAGTTCTCTCATGTTCCTGGGGGTATAGGACAAATTGGCAATGATTTATATATGACATGTGTTGGTATTTTGTCTAGTTTTTATCTTTGATGTAATTCTACGATGGTGTTGTGCGAACGTCGACTGCATATCACTTCACCTATATGGGCTCATAGGAGAACACTATGATGTAATGAATTGAGGAGGTCTTAGGGGGACATGTAAACCTGGGACCAAGTTATGAAGTTACTTTATGGGGTATTAGTATCGGGGACCTTAAAGATTAATGCTATGGTGGGACTTTATGTCTTAATAACTCTTGTGTAGTCATTTACTTGGCACCTTGATCCATCATAAGAGGTGTAGTTTATTTATTAGCTTAAAACTTGACAAAATGTTTACCTTGTTGTTCTACAATTGTTGTTCTACAAATATTTATGCCATGAAGTCTAATTAGCCCTTGGGAACTCTCTCCACCTATAAGAAACACACACTTGAGCTTGTCCTCTTGCTGCACAGAGGATTGGGCTTTCTCTCTTTGAGAGCTTTCACTTGTCATATTGCATTTTCAGCATTTTACTTTATTGCAAACTCTACACCAAAAACCCAAAAACACTTGCATCATTTAATCATTTTAGTTTGTCTAGTGCATAGATAATAAGGGAAGCGACACTCTTATTTGAGAGGATAAATACTTATACCTTCTACTCCTCGTGAGATCGATACTATACTTATACATCGAAGACTTCACTGATCCCCTATACTTGTGGGTATCAGTCGGCGAGACAGAATGACAGGAAAAGAGAGAAGGAAAGGCCGGGACGGCTGGGTTGATGCTGGGCTAGTTCCTGGGCCAGCTGCTGGGCTGGATCGGACTAGTCTAGGTGCCTTCGGCCCCTTTTTGATTTTTTACTAAAAACAACCATTTTCTATTTTCTGTTTTCCTTTATAAGTTTTGATTTAGGCCTACAAATCAAGTCAAATAAATTGGTAAATTTTGTAAAAACAAAATAATCATTTTTGATTACTTTGTAACCTTTTATAAAATATTTCAAAATTTTGAAATATTCAAATATTGCATAAAGGTCTATTTGACACCTTTATGTCATTTTACAAAATAGGGTTTTATAATCTCTTTTTTTAATCAAAATTAAAAATGAGAGCATGAGTAATAATATTCTTCATTATGAGAAATGATAAAATCATTTTCTTAATAAATTAATTTAGGACAAATCTTTTTATTAAAACAATAGTTTGATAAATCCTTTAAAAACGAATACTACTTTTAATCGTGGGCTTTATCCAAATTGAAATACTTTGCCAAAATGGTGTAAATAAAAACCAGAGAAACAAATAGTACTATTTCCCATTATAGAATATAATGAAATCAATTTTCATATTTTAAACGAGTTTCGACAAAAGTCATTTTAAATACTTTGAAACCTTTTCTATAATATTTCAAATCTTGTAGACTTTAAAGTCATATTTGGCAGCTTTATGTCTAATATTAAAAATAAGGATTTATGAAATCCTTTTGTTTCAAATAAAAACCATAAAATAATATGAGTAATATCATTCAAAATAATTTCCCATTTTCATAATAGAATAGTTTAGGATAAAACATTTTATAAAAGAGTATTTGGTAGACCCATTTAAATACAATTACTCATTTTACTTTGGACTATATAAACATTAGAAATACTTTACCAAAATGTTTTAGGGTTTATAGTAATCCCCATATAAATATTTTATCTCTACAATATTTTCAAAACTTTGATATAGAAGATTATTGGATATTTAAAATAATATACCTTTGAAAATGTCAATAATCTCTTCTATAAAAATGTTTTCTTGACTTTTGGAGACTTTCTTTATCTAATAACAAAACTTTTAAATTTTTGTGATTTTTAAAACATTCCAAAGTTTTGGGATGTTACACACTACCACCCTTAAAAGGAATCTCGTCCCCGAGATTCGAAGAGGCTAGAAAGAAATATGGGTTTGGGATCTCCGAGTTTAGGCAACTGGGTGGCCTACCACCCTTAAAAGAAACTTTTGTAGGCAGACTTAAAATCTTTCCTTCGGAATAGGTCCATCTGGTTACTCTTCATACTGGAGTCAACTATATCTTTGGGTCTTGCGGTTGTGCTTCATCTTCTTGAATTCAATTATACAACATGTACTGTTCCTCGTAGGGATTTGGGGATTCCTTCATCCTTAGATGATACCCTGGTATCCTTGTATCATAAGCTTCTGTACTGAAGGATCACTCTTTGGGTCTATCAGATGACCAAGATAAGAAAATTCACATTAGGTATTTCAAACTGTAATATCTTCGCAGGTTTCCATCTTTTGATTGACTCCCTTCAATGCAATACCACATCATTTCTAATGAAACTCTCATGGTAGGTCCAAACTTCTAGTTGAAGGGTCTCTTATTCTTCACGAGAGCTGAGGTTTATCCTTACCGTATATGTCACGTGTTGAAAACACTTGCCTTACATTGGGTTATAATATTTATTACCATTCTATGGTTTGGGCTTATCAACGTTGACTTTCTTATAGGTTTGTCACTCAGATTTACCAATCCAAATAGTGAGGTGTATAATATGAGTAGTAGGAAGGGTGATCAGTCCTATCCATATCATTATCTCAATATGTAGATAGGTCAATCACGTAATCTAACTCTCGGACATCCTCACTTGTCCGATAGAAAGTTTCCAATCTGTAAGAAAGACCTGAGCTAAACTATTGGTCCTTTGAACTATTGGGTTGCGAAAACTCCTACACACGCTAGTTCCCAAGCTATAGCTTCTTCTATGATTCTTCTCCTTCGTGTAGTAGGCTTTCCATACTATGCTTGAGTTGTTGACTCACTTGTTGCATCTTTGCATGGAGGTGGCTATCGGTCGTTGCAATCCAAGAGGTAGGTCACTTTGTTTGGGTTTAGCATGGATGAGTAGAGATAGAGGAATCTAACAAGAATCCTACCCAAACACAGCAGATCAAGTCAATTCATCTTACAAACAACATCTAACAAACATCAAGCAACAGGATTCAAACAAAAACAAAGAACAACCAATCAATCAATAAGTACAAGCAAACTTTTATAAAATTCGGAATTTAAGGTTTTGAAAGCTTAGTTAATACGATATAGGTTCTAAAACAATGCACTAGTACTGCCATGTCACATTTTGATAGGTCAATACTTTCAAACAATAACGATACTAAACAAATCTCGCATAACGGTACTAAGATAACTGTTGGTCTCTCTATTCACATCTTGAAGCACTTGATGTATTCCCGCGAGTTCGTGCACTTGCGCTTCTTCTTGCGAGTGTTCTTTGCAGGCTTGTCCTCATCGCTCGAGATGTGCTGGATCAACTCTTCTTCTTCCTCTTGCACCTGTGCCTATGCAGCTCCATTCCTCGCATTATCATCACCACCCTCGTCATCATCATCATCACCACTACCATCATTATTAGTATGCGGTGGCGGTGGAGGTGGAGGTGGGTTGAGCTATGCAAGTGCTGCTATCAGGTTATTCTTCTCCATGCTCTGCTGCTGCAAGTCATGGATGTGTTCTGCCATATGCCCAGTGAGAGTGTGCAACGCCTGCAGTTCCTGGGTTTGCGTGTCAATGACCACCTTGGCTTGGTCACGTAGCGTCATCTCCATGTCAACTCTCTTCTCCATATCTAAGGCATAGTACTCCATATCTTCCATGTGCTTCTCAATTGTAGGAATGTTCATCCTATCTCCATTAGTCTTCATAGGAATTCCATTCACATCCCTTTTTCCAAAGTTGCGGAGAAGGGAGTCCTCCGGGATGTCCTCGGAGTGAGTGTAGCACAAATGAGACAGGAGGTCCAGCATCGCTATATTGATTTCCTCCTCCCAAGTTGGGTAAGTCTTGGTGTAATCCATAGACTTGAAGTCTGGTGTAGTAAGATCAGCCCTCATGATGGTGCGAACTTCCCAACGTTCCACGCTGGGAACGTTGGTGTCCACCACTCTTCCCCTAAAGTAAGGCAAGGGCGCTGCAGTTTCTCCACGAGCTCAAATAGCTGTCTCCCAAAGGGGTGCTCGGACATCACACCAGCATAGGAAATCTTGGTGTATTCTCCCATCTATCATTTGAAGAGGAGATAATTATTAGATTCAAAATGAACATGGTAAGAATTTACAAGACGAAATAAATAGAGTAAAGCGAACTTTAAATAAATAAGTAGAGTTTCAAATTTAGCAAGGAGGTTTAATCCTAGTATTACTAACCAAACCAAAGGGTTTCGAACCTACAGGCAACACAATGCTCGGATACCATCTCTAGCGACCTTGCCTTTTAAATAGGCCAAGATCCCTGTGTTCTATGCTAGTCCCTGGGTCGATAGCTAGCACCACAGTTTAAGATGTAATATCATGCAAATGCGTCAAATATCTATTACATCGAAGATCCAGAAAAGTAATTCCTTACAAGTTGCATAGCCAAAGGCTAGCATATTACAAAGTTTAGCGGCGGAAAACATAAATAGCATGGAGCCTCATCATCTTCATGTGCCACAGGAAGACATGTTGGTTGCAAACTCGAAACCTATAGCGTTCCTTACTCGACGTCGGAACAACCTGCAACAGTAAGAGCGTTGCAGCCAAAAATTGGTCAGTACAATTTGAATTGTACTGGCAAGTGACACTCGTGGACTCATAGAGGCAAACTTCTAACATCTACATGCATATCTAGCTGGTGGAGTTGAAAGGCTCTTTGCGTAAAGCAAATTTTATCCTACTTTTCATAAAGTATTTTCATCTTCAACTTAACAATATGAGACACACCATGGAACACAACCAGTGTCTCATTTACCTGAGTTCACACATCAAGTTTTATTTTAGAAATTGGAATGAATAAGATTTTTCCGTCAACCACCTTGCTAGTTACTGAAAGTTGTCCATAACCGGGGACACGGCTAAGATCTTAGTTTTAAATACTCTTGAGAGTTTGTGGCACTTTCCCCACTAAACTCAACTAACCCAAACTTCCCAATAAATCATTTAGTTTAAAGGAAAGGAGAGAGCCGAGACAAGATCTTTCAGAGGAGCTTTCCTAGACACATGTCTAAACAATACCCTGTAGGGGTCGTTGCATAGAAAACAAAAAAATTCCTACGTAACAAGTGGAAGAAACCCCATGATCTAGATCTACTAGATGAAGGTAGCGAAGTGGAGATCCAATCTCTTACCCTTGAAGATCGAACAAACACGTTTTGTCGGTGCAGGGGTTGGCTAGTCGATCCCCGCAACTAGACTCATCTAGTCGCGAGGAGATGTATTATCCACGCGATCCAATCCGATGAAGCGCCGCAAGAGCAGCACCTCCACGGTATCCACATGTACGGCTCGATGTAGACTGCGCCTTCTTGATCCCGCAAGCAAGGAGGGAGTGGCTAGATAGATCTCAGCAGCACGACGGTTGTGGTGGTGTTGATGGTGGAGATCTCCCACGAGCAGGGCTTCGCCAAGCCGTGAGCGAGGGAGAGAGGAGGAGGAGGCGCAGTAGCCCCTAGGGCTAGGGGGTAGTGCGGCTTGAAGGTGGAGGTGGCGGTAGCCCTTCGGGAGGGGTGGTGCGGCTAGGGTATTGAAGCAGCCCCTCCTTGGCCGCACCTCTCCCCTTTATGTAGGTGGAGGGGGCCAAGGGGTGCGCCCCAAAAACCCATCTAGGGCCGGCTGCCTTGGGGAACTTGCCCCCAAAGCAAGCCGAGTCCTAGAGGAATTAGGGTTCCACCCCCCCCCTTTCCTTATGGGGTGCGGCCAAGTCCTAGTCTAACTAGGGCTTGGCCGATTGGGCCAAAGGGGCTAGTGCGGCCAGCCCATTAAGGCTGCTGCACCACCCTTTAGTCCATGTGGGCCCCATACGATGTGGGCCCCACTTCTAGACTCTTCTACAACCTTCCGGAACCTTCCGATACCCGGCCGGAATATTCTGGAACTTTTCCGACACCTCCTGAAACCACTTTCCTTACATGAATCTTATTCTCCGGACTCTTTCGGAACTCCTCGTGACGTCTAGGATCCCATCCTAGACACCGAATCAATATTCATTCATACCATCAAATATCTCAAGCCCTAGCTACATCGGAGCCTTAAGTGTGTGACCCTACGGGTTCGAAAACATGTAGACATGATCCGATCAATAATCAATAGCGGGACCGGGATGCCCATATTGACTCCTACATATTTAACGAAGTTCCTTATCGATTGAACCACGATGCCGGAGATTCTTAATCTCGTATACGATTCCCTTTGTCTCACCGATATTTAACTTGCCCGAGATTCGATCGTCGATATCTCCATATCTAGTTTCATCTCGTTACCTGGCAAGTTCTCTTTACTCGTCCATAATATAGGATCTCCGTGATTAACACTTAATCACATGGTTGCAACCTTTCTGATGCTATATTACCGAGAGGGCCCAGAGATATCTTTTCTGTCACAAGGAAGGACAAATCCCACTCTTGATTCATGTCACCCAACAAATACCATCGGAGATACCTGAAAGCCACCTTTATAACCACCCAGTTACGAAGTGACGTTTGATGTCCACAAAGTATTCCTCCGGTAAACGGGAGTGACATAATCTCATGGTCTAAGGAAACTATACTTGGCATATACAAAAGCGTTGAAAATGAAACTATATGACACGATCAATTGCAACTCTTTTATTATTGGGTCTTGTCCATCACATCATTACTCCTAATGATATGACTCCGTTATCAAGTGACTATAACAAGTCCATGGTTAGGAAACTCTAACCATCTCTTGACTAACAAACTAGTCTTGTAGAGGCTTACTAGGGACACCTGGTTGTTTATATTCCACACATGTATTATGTTTCCAATTAATACAATTATAGCATGGATAATAAACTATTATCATAAACATGAATATGCTAATAAACCATTTTATTATTGCCTCTAGGGCATATTCCCAACAGTCTCCCACTTGCACTAGAGTCAATAATCTAGTTTACATTTTCTCGATCCAACACTCATGGAGTCTCAGTGTTGATCATGTTTGCTCATGGAAGAGGTTCTTTCCGTGTTCTGTACTATACAGTCTTTTATGTTCTTTGCAAAATTGCTATTGTCACCTAAATTGACATTACTTTATCATCGCATGATAAACCTCCTATCATCACATGATAAACCTCATCATCATATGATGAATATAATATGTTTGGTTATAGAGTGAGATTTTCGTTTCCCTTTTATGCCTACATCACATATGATCAGTCAAAAGAACTTTCACATAGTATGTGCACCCGGAACTCACTCAATCTTGAAACAAAATTTCTCAAACCACAATATTATATCTTTTAATCATTGAATTAATCATATACTCCTATGTGTTGTAGACTCACAAATCGACAGTGCTATACTTTTCACTTCGATATTTCCGATCATGCTTTCGTTGCGCTTCTGCCTTTATGAGATTTCCAATCTAGTTTGGTGTCATGACTTCAACCAAGTCTACCAATCTCTAGATTCAATTATCTCATCTCTATGTTGAAATGACTCCTCATTTCTAACACGTTCTTCTAAACAAGAACTTGGTTCACATTTCATCAAATACAAAATTATGGTTCTTATATGTTTAGACCTATGAACAATTCATAGTGAATACTAACATATCCCCCAACCATTATTTTGTATCAAAAATAAACTTTATGTTTCACCTATCTTTAACAAGTAATGAACACTTCTCCACTTGTTCCATTTTGAACTCCTTCAAAAAATTTAGGCTAAACATCCTGACTCATTTATCGACAAAATACACATATATCTCCATAGATATTTGACATTCAAATTAACTGCACAAGTTATGCATTTGGTTCCTGAAATATTTACAACATTTATGAAATCTCCATTTCATATAAACAAGGTGTTATAAACTCCCACTCAAATATACATCATACACATATTAAATTGTGAAACCACTTTGGCCCCCACTCAGAAATATGTTATATCTATATTTGACCATGATTAACTAGCTCCCACTCAAACATATGTCACCACATATTTTGATCATGAAAAATAGTTTCTGCTCTAACTTAACATATGTCACCACATATCTTAATTAGATCCCACTCAGTTCTTTATGCACTTTCTCGATATTTTGGACACATCCAAAATTCTTAATTAACCTTTTAAAATTCGAGATCTCATATACAAAATGCAAGTACTTTGATAGCTTTAAGTTTTATTTATTCTCTACAAAACCCATTTTGAGGAATAAATATGTGAAACACCACTTTCACAAAATCAAGCAACAATTACTTTGTGATTTAAACTTAACATAGGATGACTCTTAGTCACTTTCGTATTTAAGGCTTCTATTTCTTCTTTGTAGTTTCGTAGGTATGTCTTGTTTCTCAAACATGAGAAGTAAATCATGAATATTATTTTGTAACCTGACAAAACTTTAATATTATTGAATCCTACTCCTTTAGACAAGCTAATCTGAAATTCAATGATCATCATCATTAATTCCTTCATGTGTCAAGTTTTAACCAACAGAGCACTTTACATATGTGCCAATTGATACATAAACAAGCAAGGTTTTAGCTTTACAATTTATTCCATCAATTATTTTATCCATGAAACCTTTTCACGATAAAACCACTAAAATACTTAGCACAACGAATAAATTGGTTTGCCCCTTTTAGTCTCATATTGTGGAATCACATTCATAGTCATACTTATGAATATACTACAACATTATTCGCAATAGTCTCTAATTATCTCATAATTAATGAAACCACCTTTTCTCATAACTCATATGAAAAATACATGCAAATCATACATAGACCCTTATTTCTAAACAGAGTGTTTATCAAATAAATCTAAATGCTATTATTAAAACCCCGAAATAAAACCCTTCTTTGAAAATATTCTAAACATTGTAATTTGTGATAACACTTCTCACAAGCCCGCATACTAACATATAACTCAAATATTTTGTCTCTTTTGATCAAATCATAAAGACTCAATTTTCTTGTTAACTTAATATCGTAAACTCCAGAATTTTATTTGATCTCATCAAATATCATAACTCGAATAAATACACCTATTTAATCATTTCATTTATGATGGAGTACACAAAATAATGACATCTAACATTTGTTGAAAATACAACAAACACTTGTGTTTATTTTCGGCAACTCCTGTCACTCTTCCAAAAGGTGGCATTTTAGTCATACTCCTTTCAATAAGTCGCATTGATAAAACATCAAAATGTTTATTCAATATTTAGCATGACTAAAACAATTGTCATTATTAAGTTTTGGATATTTTAGTATGTCACATATTTTATAAATGTTTAACTAATCATCATTTAGATTAAACTAAGGACAATAATCTCATAATCGAAACGTGATCACCAAAAAGGATTACTCATGAAAATAGAACAACCACTTGTCTTTAACATGAATAACCGTCTCACAAACCGAGACACACTAATTTAAAGATCACACTTAATTCGATTACAAAAACTCATTCGAATCCTCTAATCAAAAAGATAAATGTAGAAGTAGAACATCACCAGCATCAACTCCTTGATTGCCACTATCCTGCGATATTCACTCAGTCCCTCCATGCACTTCTAAACGGTAGGCCCTGTTTTCATAAAACAGCACAAGTATCAAATACTTAGCTCACCACAAGTGTAAACGGGACATAAAACATTTACAACTTGTATATCACTATATACCTTCTGCATTGACAACTTCTCCTGCTATAGGTTCCACTTTGACATGACGAAGTCGAGACACAAACTCACAGAAAGTGATCGAATCTCTTCGCATGACATAGTCTCTGACGTAATTCTTGAAACTGGGGGGAAGCGAGCGCAGCAACCCATCTATCACGAATTCATCCGTCATCAAGTAGTCCCAAACAAGCACTAGACGGTGATGAATCTCATGCATCTTCCTCAGGTGTTGTTCCAAACAAGTGTTTTCTTCCATCTTGAGTGAAAGAAACTCATTCAGATTCTCGAACCTCACAATTCTGACTTGTGCTATGAACCTATTTTTCAGCTCATCAACAATCTCATTGGCACGCAAGTCTTTGAATTGACTACTCAGGTCAGAATTCATGCAGGTGCACCACTCAACTTGTAAGTAAGTGGTTTCTTGGTGAAGCCATTCTATGTGCTCTTCCTCATTTGCAGAAGCGTTGGGTTTATCTCCTATCGGTTCTTCTAGCACGTCAAGCAAGTCATTGGCATGTAGGACTTCACACAAAAGCAGGTACCACTCCATAAAGTTTGACCCATCTAGACGCAGCGCCTCGGCCATGAAAAGACGACCATAGTCGGCCATGATCTACAAGGATTTTTGCAATGACATCTTAGGACTTTTGTTTATGATAATTTTAGTTCATCTTAATTGAAATTACTACATGAACTCCCACTAAACTCAACATATCTCTGGTTGTTTAGTGACACACGATCCAAATTCACTACACCACAACCGATCATCACGTGAGATGATGTAGCTTCAATGGTGAACATCACCATGTTGATCATATCGTCCATATGACTCGTGTTTAACCTTTCGATTCTTGTGTTCCGAGGCCATGTCTGTACATGCTAGGCTCTTCAAGGAAACCGTAGTATTTCCGCATGTGTAAATCTGGCTTACACCCGTTGTATGCGAACGTAGAGTCTATCACACCCAATCATCACGTGGTGCTTCAAAACGATGAACTTTTGCAACGGTGCATACTAGGGGAGAACACTTTATTATCTTGATATTAACATGAGATATCACCTTATCATGCTACCGTCGCGATCAAATCTAAGCATAACAATAAGGTGCATAAAAGGATTAACATCACATGCAATTTAAAATTGTGATATGATATGGCCTTTTCTTCTTGTGCGTTTGATCTCCATCTCCAAAGCACCGGCATGATCTCCATCATCACCGACATTGTGGCGCCTCCTCCATGGTTTCCATCAATAACTATTGCAACTAAAACTATTGCTACTCTTAGCGATAAAGTAAAGCAACTACATGGGTGATTCAATGACACGCAGGTCACATAAAATAATAGACAACCATATGGCTCCTGCCGGTTGCCGCACTCATCGACATGCAAGTCGTGAAAGATTACAAATATGATCATTGCATACATTATCACAAATCACACATTGGCCATACCACATCACAAACCCTGCCAAAACAAGTTAGACGCCCTCTACTTTGTTTGTGCAATTTTTACGTGGCTTGGGTCAACGAGATAGAACCGTTCTAATCTACGCAAAAACCACAATGGTGATATAGAAGTTGTTTATTTACTCATCCTTTTTAAAGGCCTTCCATTGCAGATCACATCTCACCATAGCTAGAGAAACAGACACCCGCCAGCCATGTATGCAATACAAGTTGCATGTCAATCGTGGAACAGGTCTCTCGTGCGTGAAGCAGTAAAGTTGGTCCGGGCCGCTTCAATCCAACCATAAAAAAAGATACGAAATACACGCGAGAAGGTAGCAACAAAAACATCAACGCCCACAACTCCTTGTGTTCTAATCGCACCAACATCTACGAATAGATCTAGGCTCTGATACCACTGTAGGGATCGTTGCATAGAAAACAAAAAATTCCTACATAACAAGTGGAAGAAACCCCATGATCTAGATCTATTAGACGAAGGTAGCGAAGTGGAGATCCAATGTCTGACCCTTGAAGATCGAACAAACGCGTTTTGTCGGTGCAGGGGTTGGCTAGTCGATCCCCGCAACTAGACTCATCTAGTCGCGAGGAGATGTATTATCCACGCGATCCAATCTGATGAAGCCCCGCAAGAGCAGCACCTCTACGGTATCCACACGTACGGCTTGATGTAGACTCCGCCTTCTTGATCCTGCAAGCAAGGAGGGAGTGGCTAGATAGATCTCAGCAGCACGACGGTTGTGGTGGTGTTGATGGTGGAGATCCCCCACGAGCAGGGCTTCGCCAAGCCGTGAGCGAGGGAGAGAGGAGGAGGAGGCACAGCAGCCCCTAAGGCTAGGGGGTGGTGCGGCTTGAAGGTGGAGGTGGCGGCAGCCCTTTGGGAGGGGTGGCGCAGGAGGTGGTGCGGCTAGGGTATTGGAGCAGCCCCTCCTTGGCCGCACCTCTCCCCTTTATATAGGTGGAGGGGGCCAAGGGGTGCGACCCAAAAACCCATCTAGGGCCGGCTACCTTGGGGAACTTGCCCCCTAAGCAAGCCGAGTCCTAGAGGAATTAGGGTTCGCCCCCCCCCCCTTTCCTTATAGGGTGCGGCCAAGTCCTAGTCTAACTAGGGCTTGGCTGGCTGGGCCAAAGGGGCTGGTGCGGCCAGCCCATTAAGGCTGCTGCACCACCCTTTAGTCCATGTGGGTCCCATATGATGTGGGCCCCACTTCTAGACTCTTCTAGAACCTTCCGGAACCTTCCGATACCCTGCCGGAATATTCTAGAACTTTTTCGACACCTCCTGAAACCACTTTCCTTATATGAATCTTATTCTCCGAACTCTTGCCGAACTCCTCGTGATGTCTAGGAACCCATCCGAGACTCCGAATCAATATTCATTCATACATCGGAGCCTTAAGTGTGTGACCCTATGGGTTCGAGAACATGTAGACATGATCAGATCAATAATCAATAGCGGGACCGGGATGCCCATATTGACTCCTACATATTCAACGAAGTTCCTTATCGATTGAACCACGATGCCGGAGATTCTTAATCTCGTATACGATTCCCTTTGTCTCACCGATATTTAACTTGCCCGAGATTCGATCGTCGATATCTCCATATCTAGTTTCATCTCGTTACCTAGCAAGTTCTCTTTACTCGTCCATAATATAGGATCTCCGTGATTAACACTTAATCACATGGTTGCAACCTTTCTAATGCTATATTACCGAGAGGGCCCAGAGATATCTTTTCTGTCACAAGGAAGGACAAATCCCACTCTTGATTCATGTCACCCAACAAATACCATCGGAGATACCTGAAAGCCACCTTTATAACCACCCAGTTACGAAGTGACGTTTGATGTCCACCAAGTATTCCTCCGATAAATGGGAGTGACATAATCTCATGGTCTAAGGAAACTATACTTGGCATCTACAAAAGCGGTGACAATAAAACTGTATGACACGATCAATTGCAACTCTTTTATTATTGGGTCTTGTCCGTCACATCATTACTCCTAATGGTATGACTCCGTTATCAAGTGACTATAACAAGTCCATGGTTAGGAAACTCGAACCTTCGCTTGACTAACGAAATAGTCTAGTGGAGGCTTACTAGGGACACCTTGTTGTTTATATTCCACACATGTATTATGTTTCCAATTAATAAAATTATAGCATGGATAATAAACTATTATCATAAACATGAATATGCTAATAAACCATTTTATTATTGCCTCTAGGGAATATTCCCAACATACCCACCTACCCCTACATCAGCTTGTTTGTCCGGTCAGATCCACTCAATTCACTTAATCAAGACAGAGCCCATATGACTAGTGGCTGCACTGGAAGTAAACTAGACACGGAGTGACATAAAATCTCTAATACCCTGGGTAGCAAACCACAAGTGCATGTACTCAGGTAAAACCATGGAAATGGCCCTAAGTAGCCACTCAACATAAAACCATCGGTAGAGAAAAAACCAAGTCCACCCAGGTGATTCATTAATTAGTGGAATTTTTGCTTAACATCATCTACAAGACAACCATTCATTTTTGAAGCAACTGATCCAATGAAGTAAATAGGTCACTAGTCAACTAATCATGTGGCTAGCCTAACAGGTTTGCATAGCATATATATTTAATAAAAACATCCTATCATGCATACTACTGAAATAGTCTACAATGCAGATATAATAAAGCTAGTAGGTCATTTATGCTGGAGTATCACTTGCCTTTTGAAAGGTGTTGTTGCTCACACACTCTTTTCAACGTAACTCGTAGCTCTCTGTTCATTCCATAAAGTACAAACAAATAGCAATAAACAAACAATACAACAATCAAATAATACAAACATAAGAATAAACATGGGTAGCAACAAAGGTAAGTAGGTTGATGGTCCAGGTTTCAGTACTTGATTCAATATGCAAAAAGAATCAATGCATTTAGGTTTGGGGTTTTCCATTTGTGGTCAAGGGATGGTCTAGAGTCAAATTTGAATGTTTCAAATTTAAATAGGTTTAAGGGGTGATATAAAGGTTCTAAGGTTGGTCCAGATCAATATGGTTTACATACTGAACTTGGTCAAAAAGGGTTTTATTGAAAACTAGGCCAAGGTTTGCAAAACATGTTATAAAAGGGCTTTAAAATTTTTTCAAAATTTCAAAGTAATAATTGTTCAAACGAATATAGGTTTTGGTCCTACTGAACAGAGGACATAGTTTGAGATCATTTTGCAAAAGTAACCAATTTAAAATAGTCTATAGATTTGAAGTTATGTCAAAATAACTCAAATTACTCATTTATAATTTGAATAATTTAAACAATTCAAACATACAACTATTAGTGCTAAAAGATTCTACAGGCCAAGAGCTTTAAAAAAATATAAAGTTTGCTAAATTTGGCCGTACGGTTGAAAAGTTATGAAGCTTTGAAATTACAGGATTCTTTCTGCAAAACTGCCAATTCATAAAATAGGCAGGTGACGTGGCGCTGACGTGGCGCTGACGAGGCGCTGACTGTGCTGCTGATGCAGCGGCCACGCAGCGCAAAGCGATTGGACGGTACCGGTTCGGTAAAAGAATTAAGTCCGGGCCGTCAGATTGAGAACGGACGGTCCATATATGCTCAACCCGAAACGGGAGGTGCTAGGTCAACGAAGCACGGTCCCGATGATCTACTGCATTCCAGGACACGCGGCCAGTACCTCGATGATCAGGATGGCGGGGCAAGCTTGATGGCGAGGTGGTGGTCTTCGGCTTGCTCTCCTCCGTCTTCTATTGCTCGCCGGAGTTGGAGACGGCGGCGGTCCGAGGCGGGCATGGACAAACTCGTCAACCTAGCGATGGAAAAATGGCCATAACATGTCAAAATGATGCGCAAGGAAAGGAGAGGGAGGTTGGGGTGAATAGAGAGGCGGGGAGTCGCCGGAGCTGGCTGGAGTTGAGGTTTATCGATGGCGGCGATGCGAGCTTGAATCCCAGCGGCCTAGAGGCTCCTTTGTTAGGGTTTTTGGGGCAAAAACTAGAGGAGATCGCGGAACTTATATAGACGGGAGCGGGAGGAAGAAATCACGTTTAAATCGGGTGGATTTCGATCCAAAGTTTGGATTCGGTACGGGGCAGTTTGCTTGCGTTGGAGGTTGATGGAGATGACGCCAGCCGTGACGTCATCGTGGGTCCCACCTGTCGGTGAGACAGAATGAAAATAAAAGAGAGAAGGAACAGCCGGGGCGGCTGGGTTGCTGCTGGGCTGGTTCCTGGGCCGGCTGCTGGGCTGGCTCAGACTGGTCTAGGTGCCTTCGGCACCTTTTTGATTTTTTATTCAAAACCACCATTTTCTATTTTTTGCTTTCCTTTAAAAGTTTTGATTTAGGCCTCCAAATCAAGTCAAATAAATTGGTAAATTTTGTAAAAACCAGATAATCATTTTTGATTATTTTGTAACCTTTTATAAAATATTTCAAAATTTTGTAATATTCAAATATTGCATAAAGGTTTATTTGACACCTTTATTTCATTTTACAAAATAGGGTTTTCTAATCTCTTTTTTTAATCAAAATGAAAAACGAGATAATATCGTGAGTAATAATATTCTTCACTATGAGAAATGATAAAATCATTTTATTAATAAATTAATTTAGGACTAATCTTTTTATTAAAACAATAGTTTGATAAATCCTTTAAAAACAAATACTCCTTTTAATCATGGGCTTTATCCAAATTGAAATACTTTGCCAAAATGGTTTAAATAAAAACAAGAGAAACAAATAGTACTATTTTCCATTATAGAATATAATGATATCAATTTTCATATTTTAAACGAGTTTCGACGAAAGTCATTTTAAATACTTTGAAACCTTTTCTATAATATTTCGAATCTTGTAGACTTTAAATAATTTATAAAGTCATATTTGCAGCTTTATGTCTGATATTAAAAATAAGTTTTTATGAACTCCTTTTGTTTCAAATAAAAACCATAAAATAATATGAGTAATATCATTCAAAATAATTACCCATATTCATAATATAATAGTTTAGGATAAAACTTTTTATAAAGAGTATTTGGTAAACCCATTTAAATACAATTACCCATTTTACTTTGGACTATATAAACATTAGAAATACTTTATCAAAATGTTTTAACGTTTATAGTAATCCCCATTTAAATATTTTATCTCTAAAATCTTTTCAAAACTTTAAAATAGAATATTATTGAATATTTAAAATAATATACCTTTGAAAATGGCTATATTCTCTTCTATTAAAATGTTTTCTTGATTTTTGGAGACTTTCTTTGTCTAATTACAAAAGTTTTAAATTTTTGTGATTTTTAAACATTCCAAAGTTTTGGGATGTTACATGTCCAGTCATGGGTTGAAACATCAGAGCTGGAATCTTCAATTTAATAGTGTGATCAAAGGATTTTGGAGGTGTCCAAAATAGTTGAAGAGAACTGCATTTACAAGAAAGTGAGTGGGAGTTAAGTAGCTTTTTGATCTCATATGTGAATGGCATATTTGAGTGGGAGCTAAGGAAAATTCCCTCATCTTATATGCGGATGGCATATTTGAGTGGGAGCTAGATATTGTCGCAACACTGGAACATGGGGTTCCCCTAGTGTAGCCAAAGCGGGTCCACCAAGAAGACGGACAAGGCAAGGAATCAGGATCGGCAGGCAGCCGCCCCGCCTACCCCACGGGTACATTGACCAGCACGACATCGACAACCAGGGCTGAAGGACCGGGAGACCTCCCAGGGTCACCCTCTACACGACAAGCAACGCAGAGGACTCGGGGCCCGAACGCCGGGCAGGAGGCCAGGCTCGCTCCCGGGTGTCCCCTCCGTACCGCTGCGAGGATAAGCATGCCAGCTCAGGCTGGAAGCTCCTAGAAGACTTGGGCGCCAAGGAAGCAAACGCGCCGAGCGGGGACATGGCCGGTGGGGGTGTCAGCCCCTGTCGACCCCGCTTTCCAAAAGGTGGGCAACCACACCAACCCTCCAGGAGGAATACTTGGACGAGAAGAGGCCACGTCGCCCCCTAAAAGACCACCGGGTTGTTTTCCCGCTGAAAACCCCCACGCTCCTCGGATGCTCCTATGGGATCCCCTTAGCCTATAAAAGGAGGACCCAAGCATGGCAAAGGGCGAGGTGGGAGCGAATAGAGGTGGGACCGAATGGAGGTTAGACCAACTAGAGAGCAAGGAAAGACTAGCTAGGGAAAAGGGTGAAGGCGATAGGTGATCTCCTCCGGGTAGGATCTTCTCATCTCCTACCTCTAGCTGCAACCTTCCGGGTGTTCACCCGCCACCACCACCTTGTAAGCCACACAATGATAAACCTCTCAATCCAGACATGCAGGAGTAGGGCTTTTAGCCTCCGGGTGGCCTGAACCTGGGTAAACTCCCTGCGTCCCTGTGTTGTTCCCTAGTACGTAGATCGGAAGAACTTGGTGAGGTACTCTCGAGGAAGGTGTCTTCGGCCTCCTTTGCACCCCGTGCTGAACCTAAAAAGGGGGTATCCTTTACTCCCGATATCCGTGCTCTGAGACACGACATCTGGCATGCCAGGTAGGGGGCACAAGCGCTATATCCATCTTCATCAACCTCAAGTTCTTCTCCAAGATCTGCGTCGAGTTCGTGTTCAAGGTCTACGGCAAGCTCCTTCCCTTCGTCAAGATCTGCACCAAGCTCGTCTTCAAGATCTGCGCCGGGCCTTTTCCTCTCCGGACGGAACTGCTTCTTCCTCAGGGCAGGGCAAACTGCTGCTTCCTCAGTGCACAAAGGCCATGTCGAGAACTCAGGAGAACCATGGTGAGGCGTCACGACGGTCGACTCAGGCCAGCTGGGGCTAGGGGAAGCCCTGGGCGCGGCTCGGGCGCTTCTCTCCATCCCACCAGAGCAGTGCAAGGGCGATCCCCGTGCAAGGGCACGGATCACCAGTTTGGAAAGTTTGTTGGACTATGCCCACCACTGCCACGCTCCCGCGAGTTCTGCACCGACCGCTAGCCTTGGCACCGTCGTCCCTGCGCGAGCACCCCCGGGGGAGGAACGTACCAAAGAACCCCGGGGCAAGAGGCCCATGGATTCTTCCCAGGAGGGTGCCGCATAGAACTCCAACCCCAGGAGCCGCTCCCGGGAGGAGATGGACGGTCAGACGAGCCAGCACCTCAAGCCCTGTTGCACGCCATACCTGGCAACCGCCCTTGATCTTTATCACTTGGAGCAAGAACCAGGGGAGACGCTACGCCACTACGTGTGGAGGTTCCGGGGCGTCGTCGACCACATTCCCCCGACAGACCTCCAAGAGATCTTCGGCAACACCGTCTTCCACGTCAACGTCCGTAGCGTAAAGATGCGCGAAATCTGAGTGTGCATGTCTTGAATACCCTGGAGGAGCTATGGAGGATGGCCGACCGGTGCGTGCAGGCTGAGGAAGCCTCCATTCTTCCTCCCCGCGAGGCTCCCTGAAGCCAGCCACATGATGCATCCCGGTGGCCCATGGCGTCAAACAAGTGTACCCAGAAGAAGCAAGTGTCACTCCGAGAACTCTATTGAGTAATAAAAGATAATTCATCCTTGACCAAAGCTTGTAGTACGCAAAAGCTATTCACTTCGCGAGAATGAAAATCATGCATGAATCGGGAAACATGTCTTGACCGTCGAAGCGGGCACCCCAGGGTGGCTACTCTCCCGGGGGTAGAAAAGCAGCAAGAGGCCTGGTACTCCCCAGGGACGTGCGGGCCAAATGGGTGAGCGACCTTCTGGGAATCGGTACGGCTCGTATGTGCATTCCTGATTAGTCAGGGCCCTGTGGGTAAGCTTACGGCCCAGACAGGTCCCCCGGGACGTGGAGAAAGGGAAAACATGATAAGACAAGCAAGAGAAAATGCTAGCGAATTAAGATGACATCGTACTTTCTAAGTATTAGAGCATGGGTCTGGCAAGAGCATGAGATCTGACGCAGTGCTTATTAAATTTGGGGCATGAAGTGCTCGAATGTTTTGCAGAAAGTCTAAGCGCGAGGGAACATCTCTGACGCTAAGGCATTCGCGGAGGCGTCTACCCCCTGAAGGGATGCGTCGGAAGGAGAGAAGTCCTGGAAGTTAGGCATAACGACATTCGTATTGGCCTCCAGGAGCGACGCCATCACCCGAGCCGCCGTGCGCTGACTGGCCCCGTTCCGGTCGTTGAGGAGCCGGCGAGTGGTTTTGTTTTTGAGGATTCTGATGTGGGCAGCTGCTTTCGAGATGAATTCCGCCACGGTGGGCAGGCTCTGACAATCCGGCGCCAACGCTGGCGGCTCAGTGGCCGGGTCCAACTAATTCATCCGCGCCGTAATGTCTGCGCCTGCGGCTGCTACGCCTGCGAATCCACCTTCCAGTTGGCGGCGGCACTCCGTGAGATCTGAAGACGCCGAATAATGGTCCTCTGCCATCTTGAGGTGCTTTCCCTTCAGTTCCTCCAGCTCCGAGCCCTGCGTTTCCAGGGACCCCTCTAGCTCGGCAACCCTCCGGTCGTCCAGTTCGCTCTTCTCCCGCAGGGCGCGGACTTTCTCCTGTTCGGCGAGGAATTCTTTCCGGATCTCCAGAAGGGCTAGGTTGGCCTCTATCTCCTTCAGCTGCAAGAATTTGATACCCTTATCCTTCTCAGCAAGCTCCCCCTGGTGGACTTCCTCCTGCTTCTTCCGGCGCAATTCCGCCTCCTGCTCCACCTCCTGCCTCCGGAGCTCAAAGGCCTTGACCTCCTTCGACAGTGCGGCCTCTCGGGGCGCCAGCTGTTGCTCCTGGTCGGAGATATCCCTCATACGCTGATCGGGCTCGGCCTTCCAGTTGTCACCTTTCTTTTGGAGGCCTTTCCACAGGCCAAAGATCATCTTCCACTGGTGGTTGAGCCTCTCAGATCCCTTCAGGATCAAACCCTCTATTTAGGAGCTAGCTTCCGTCAGGGCTTTCTCCCGGGTGCCTATCTCTCGGGACAGCTGGCTTATTCCCTGGAGCATGGCGTCCATGGTGTTCGCCCTGCTGATCGTAACCCCAGGCGCCTTTCCTTGTGCGACCCCCGAGGCGTTAGCTCCACCGTTGCTCTCCTTGGAGAGATCCGCCTTGATTGCAGCCAGCTCCACTATTTCGGTGCCCACCCCTGAGCATGTCGAGTACTCTGTGAAAGCCCTCAACTCCGCTCCGGTCATCCATGAGCTCTCCAGAAGGTCCGGGGCATCGGCAGGGCCCGACATTTCATCCTTGTTCTGGCTGTGGGAAGGCCCCCTCGGCACGCTCGGCTTCCGGGTGCGCCGTCATCCCCGCCCAGGGGATGACCTTAGACACCTCATGTTCCTGGCCAGCAGCATCTTGGTCGCCTGGCGGGGACCCTCCCACCACTGAAGCATCTAGCCAACAGGATACGACGCCGGGTGAGCGAAGCAAAGCATGAAAACTACTCAGAAGGACAAGACTTACCCACTGCTTCCGGCGCGCTCGCGGCGCCTGACCGCGGATGGGCCGGGGAGGCCACGGGCATGCTCCCCACACCACTCTAGCAGCGGGACTCCATCCCCGACTGAATAAGAGGGTTTGCCCCTCCCCTTCCATGGCTTCCAGCACTGGTGGCCGTATCATCCTCGGCCACATCTCGCGGCCTCTTGTTGGCCCCCGGGAGAGGTTGATCCCTGCAACAACACTCGGTCATCCTTCTCGGGGCAATAACTCGGCAGCAAGCACAAGAGCGACGTTCAAGGCAAAAAGGCAAACGAGAAGGGAACTCACCAGCGACCTCGCTTGCATCCCAGCGACGCGGGGACTTCCACTGATCCGCCCCCGGAGCCGGCGGAGGATTCGTGGAGTCTCAGGGGCTGCACGCTCGTTGAAACGGAGGGCTCCTGGGCCGGAAGTGGACACGTGAAGGGCGCTCCACTCTGTGGCGCCAGCTCGAAGGCGTAATCGTCGACTTCCATGTCCGTGGCGGTGCCCTCTCCACCGACCATGACCACAGGCGGCACCGGGGGGCTCGAGGCTACGACAGCTTCAGGGTGGTGACCCGGGGAAGACACCTTCGCCTGCTTCCCCGTGTCATCATCTTCTTCATCGTCATCGTCGCCTTCTTCTTCTTCGTTGTCGTCTTCATCATCATCGACGACCTCTTCGTCATCGTCAGCCTTGCCGTCGCCTCCCACCTCCGTCTCCTTGTAGCCACTTCCCTCACCGGAGCCGGAGGGATCCTCGTCGGATTCCTCTTCCTCGGTGGACCCCAAGACCTCCCTGTCCTCGTCGGATCTGAGGGGAGCTTTGGCCTTTCGGGTCCTCTTCTCGACAGGTCTGGGCCGGGAATCGGTCCTACCTACCAGGCCCAAGTCGTCGCACCGCGGCATTGACGCCAGGATCTTCGCCTTCCGCAGTTCCTCACACAGGGGCTGATACCCTGCCCCGGGAGCAAAGATAGTCCTCATGGTGGTTTGAAGTTGGGGAACCTCCATGTCAGGGCTCCTCAGGCGCGACGAATCCCTGGGGCCCCGGAAGTCCCAGACTGGGTGAGGCCTCTTCTGCAAAGGGGCCAGGCGATGGCAGAGAGCATGGGCCACGATGGCGGCCCCGGTGTAGCGCCCCGACCACGGAATTATGCAGAGAGGCTATGTAACCCACAGGCTATGCTACACAATCGAAGGGCATGGGATTACCGCTCCCACGCAACACTCCGATCATGGCATAAACACTGGCATAGCTATCAAAGCATAATAATGAGATCGAGACTTGTGGAACAACTGGCACATCGCAGACTCTACGACACAAAGATTCATATAGCAACTCATATAAGAGAAAGATACAAATATTACACACAGAAGGTCACAGACCCAACAATTCATCAGGCAGAAGCGAAGTAGTTGTCTAATACAGCAAGACCCAAATATATGGCCTAAGAGGCCTACAGATAAACAATCCCAGCCAGCTTGTTCCACGGTCCCAAGCTGCCACCTGGGAACCCCGAACTACTTGTCGACGTCCACGAAGAACCCACCTGTGTGCTCGGTGTTGTCCTCCTCTGAAATACAAATATAAAGGCAGCAAAGAGAGACTGAGTACGACGTACTCGCAAGTTTAGTAGGGCGATATAGGCCCAATGCTGACGGAGGCTCTAAAGCTGTATATGTATTTATTTTGCATAAAGCAAAGTTTCCTTGATAAAAGACATAAATGACTCAAAGGCATCATCTACTCAAAATATTTTTGAAAGGGGATAAGAGAGTAAACTTTTCATCTTCAGTTCTCGTCGAACCAACTTGTAGCCACAATCATCTCTCATCTCCACCAAAGGCACCCCCTCGAATCACCCTCGAGGAAATGAACCTTTTGTCATACGTTGTAGTTGCAACCTTTAGCTGCCAAGTTTTAATTAGGTTAAAGTTGTTTATGACCCCGTAAATCCATTCCCAAGGTGTCCATAACCGTGGACACGGCTTTTCGAAAAGATTAACACTACAGGGGTGTACTAATTTACCCATTGGTACCGTCCGGCTCACCTGATTGGCCCTCTTCCGGGGAAAGCCGGCGAGTGGGCGCGGTTAAACCTTTACCTCGCGTGAGACTATCCAAGAGTCATCTGTGGTGACAGGGCAAGTTTACCCAGCCTATTTCAGCCCCTGCCCCCATCGCCACAACCTAAACACAAATCCTCCGCAACATTTTCTTTTCCACTCACACGCAAATGAAAAACTGAACTAGAGGACCCTTAGATACGCCTGCACAAGTTATTCAGTTAGTAAGGAGCCCATACTCCCACCAATGGCAGCACGCTCAAACCTTGAGTCCGAAGACAGGAACTCGCACCTAGGGGCAAGAGTGAGGCAAAACACCATCCCCGATGGCAACTCACCCAAGCCTTCTAAGCAAATTAATTAAGTACCAACGACAACCACCATGTCCGAACATTCCATCAACAACATCATTATGGAATTTAATCAACGGACATAAATAGAAACATGACTAAGCATGGCTAAGCAGAGCTAAGCATATAAGCTACAACAATTTTATCTTTGTCTCCGGCCAACACATCAACCCTAGGGTTCATAGGATGGGAAGCATGTGATGGTTTGGGGAAAAACATGCAATCATAGGATATTCTTACATTGACCAAAATAGACATTGGAACCGAATGCAATATTATGGTGGATAAAATAAGTTTATAAAACATTAGGATGCTAGATGCCAAGAAGGTTAGGTTATCTCTTGCCTTGCTGCCGGGGCGTGTAGTACTGCTCGTCGGGGTAGTTAGGGGAACACTCGACTCCGGAATCTATCGATACCCAAAAATAATACAAAATAACGAATAAATCACACGAAACCAAGGTGCAATGCACAGTCACATGATGACATGACAAGATTATGCAAAGATATCATTAAATAATTTAAATAGCAAAATTAAATGGAGAGCCAAATAATTAGTGCAATTATTTGGAAGCAACCCCATATTTAACTTAATGACCACATTGTTCATACTTTTGTTAAATAATTACATTATTAGAGAAGTGGGTCAAATATGCACAAACATGATATGAATGGATAGGGTTGGTCCTTCCGATCATTTTGGTACCTTATTTGTAATTTTCTGAGTACCGAAGAATAAATAGCGATTTAAATAATTAATTTAATTTAATTCCTTTAATCACTTTATGTATAACATCAAAAAAATATTTGTGATCATGATTTGGTATTATCATAATTTGATAGCATTTGAGGTGATGATCACATTGATATTTTATCCTTAATTTTTGATTGAATATTTCACAAGTTATGAATTTTTCCGAATTAGGTATTATTTGTTGCCATTTTAATAATTCATAATTAAACAGCAAGATTATAATTCCAAAAGACTATTTCAATGATTCTAACATGTAGGGTTTGTTTTTCTGAACATTTTGAAATTTGATTTGTCGAATTTGAAGCATTATTCAAATAGTTATGATTTCTTTTATTTAATCTTTAAAATCCAAAAAAGAAAAACAAGAATCTGGGAGGCCGGCCTTTAGCTCGGCCAGGCCGACCTCAAGGCCGGTTGGTACCCGAAGTGGCCAGCCTTTTGGCCGGCCCAGGCTTGGGAGCAAGGCCGGGGGTGTGGCCAAAGCGGCCGGCCCAGGCCGAGAGCAAGGCCGGGCTCCTGCCCAAGCCAACCAGCCTCGTGGCCGGTCTGGCCGGAGCCCAGGCCGGGCACGCGTGCACGGTGACGCCGGCGGCCGACGGACGGCGAACGGCGGCGGGAGAGGGAGAGAGGATGCGGGAAAACGCGCGAAGGGAAGCTAGCTCACCCAGAAGCACGCGTGCCTGGTCGGTACGGCGAGGGGATGGCCGGCGGCGACGGAATCGGGCCGGCAGAGCCCGGCCGAGTGCGGACGGTGTCGACGACGGAAACGTCGGAACCGAGCTACACCGGCTAGATTCCTTGCTCCAGGAGGGGGAAGAGGACAAGGCGAAGCTCCCTGTCCGCTTCGATCTACACGGGAGGTACCGGAATGACGGGGGCGTGGTCGACCGAGGCGGCGGCCGGAGTGGAGCTCGGGCGGGAAGAGAGGAACGAGACGAGGGAGAAATCAAGTGGGGAACGGGGTGAGGAGCAGGTGGGGGGGTCCTCGTGCTCTTGTCCACCGGGCGGCATGGGGCGGCGACATGGGCGCGGAGGAGGTGGCGGCATGGCGCAGTGCCATGGCCGCCACTATGCGGGAAAAGGAAAAAAATTCACAAAACCCCCTGCCTCTATTTTCTGTATTTACAAAAGGGTCCAGTAGCAGTTTAGTGGATTTTATTTAGGCCCTAAACCATTTTTATAAATTCCAGAAAAATTCATGTGGGCTCCACTTGACCTTTAGGTGCTCCATAAAAATTGGGGTTGCAATTGAAAAAGTTTTGGACAACCTTTGTTCACAGTGTTTAAATAAGGGCATTTTTGATATTTTCCATAATTCATTTATTTGAAGTATTTAAACATTTCCAAAAATAATGAAAATATTCATGGAGGCCCTCACAATAATATTTAAGGTCCCCATGATTTTAGTTTGAATTTTTGGAAAGCTTAATTTGGTTTCAAAAATAAGAATTGTTTGGCACCAATTTGAACTTTCCATTTAAAACATTTGCTTGTTAATAATTGGATGTTAACAATTTGTTCTAAGATGTTATTTGGAACTTCCTAAACAATTTGGAAGTTCATTTATTTGGTTGCCAAGTTGGCATTGCATAAGGGTTTGGTGTTTGGGAAGTTTGCTTTGCTTCCCCATTTAAGTTGCTTGCATTTGTTGATTGTTAGAAGTAGGAATCTTCATATGCATGCCATGATGCAAACATGATAGGGAAAAAGTGGAAAAATTATTCGTATTTTTTATTACCAAGCTGGGGCTGTTACACCCGTTGACTCCCTGCTTCCTTAGAAGACTGAAGTGGTCCACCACCGCCGAAAAATCCGCATCCTGCGGACTCAGACTCCTCCACGTTGACATGTTCACCGGGTGCTCCTTCAGCTCTTCGAGGTGTGGCAGGGTGTCGTCGTGGTGAACAGACAGATGCCATAGGATGGCTTGAGTTGGGGCCAATGGACGCTGGTGGAACCGGGGAGGGATGGTGCGTAGAATTACGCACACGCAAGGCACAAACACATACGCGATTTACCCAGGTTCAGGGCCCTCGTGAGGAGGTAAAACCCCTACTCCTGCCTGTCTGTCTGTCTATGGATCACAACCCGGGTTACAGAGGTGCTCCTCGAGCTATATGTCAAGAACTAAGATAACTCGGGCTAGCAGAAGAAGCTCAACCTCTCCTTGTCTCTAGGGTTCCTCTCTCTTTTCTCTCTCTCGTCCAAACTCTATCAATCCGCAGTCCAACCTCCCTTTCCTACGAGGGCCTCGAGCACCTTATATAATGGTGCCCAAGTTATAGTGTGACACAAACTACTATGGCCATCCCTGGCCGGCGTCAGCCCCTGGTCGCCATGTCTCCTCTGTCCTGGACTGGACACTCCCTCCATGCCTGTGCACTGCTCCCTCGTACCGCCCTGGTCAGCGGTAAGGTGGAGACATATCACATCGTACTTGCGGCGTGATGCTTGACCATGCTCCGTGATTGGAGGGACTGGACACTTGCCTTGACCCTCGACCGAGATAAGGTGCCTCCTCTTTATCCGGTATAACCATGCTAGATAGTCTTGACTCAGTTTGCTCTCCCCTGTACATACGAGGAACTATGAAGATAATCCGACATACCTTGTGTATGTCGGTCCTGATATGTCGGTTTATACCAGCATGGCTATCTCGATCATGCCGTTCCACATTATGTCGATCAACATTGACCCGGTCAACTACACTTCATTCCTTACTTTGACCCTATCCGGGGGTCGCCCCCCGACATTAGTCCCCGAAGCTGGCGCGGTCCTGCAGCCTCGGATGAAGGGCCATTGCAGGTTTACCCAATAACAAGAACTTAAATGATCACCGACATATCATATGCCGGCTTAGCTTATATGTCGCAAATTGATTGCCATCCAGACCTGATATCCAACCCTAGGTCGGTATTGCTCCGACATACGGAAGAACTCCTCGTCTCCTCCGAGTCTCTGGTCAACGTACGTGGCAGAGCATCTCTGCGAGAGGCATAGGTTCCCGTGCACAGATGGACGTGACCATAGCAGACGTGCCACACATGTCATGCGGGTCCCACCCGTAGTTACGTCCGCGTAGGCACTCGAGTGCCTTGACTGCGCCGCAGGAGCATCGCCTCGAGTCCCGCACGATTAACTGCGGCACACCGGGCGGTTGACCTCCTGTGGCCGATCGTGCGGCTGATCGTGGGGCAGTTTCCCCCGCCAGTTACGGAGATCGTGCGCAGCGGATCCAGGGCGCACGATCTCCCCTCGCCGTTAAATAGGAGGGAGGAGGTAAATTTTCCCCCTCGCATTCGCATCTGCTCTACATTCTCCATTGCCACCGCGCGGAGCTCTTCACCGCCGCAACGCTCCTTGTGCGTCGACGCCGCCGCCGTAGCCGAACTCCACCGACGCGCCGCACACAGTATGTGATGGTGGATATCAATAAGTTGGGTGGTGCCCCAAGCGAAGGCGGAATTGTAGCTAGTAGCAGTTTTCCCTCAATTAAAGAACCAAGGTTTATCGAACCAGTAGGACTTTGAAATCAACAACTAGGTGAATATTGAAGATCTTTGGCGCATAACCTTCAACAGATGTGGACCTGCACACACTCAACCAAAATACTTTGCCCCCAACGTCGGAGAGGTTGTCAATCTCTCCGGTCTCGCAGAACACAAAACGGTTAATTGTATGATGAAATAGATAAAAGTGACCAGAGGAGTAATGATGATTAAAAGCAAGTAAATGAGGTTGAAAACAATGTAAAAAGATGGACCGGGGGCCATCTTTTTACTAGTCGAGTCTCTCAAGTAAATAAAATATGCATGTGATGGGTGAACGAATTACAGCTAGGCAATTGACAAGATCATGACACAAACCCAATTTAGCTATGACAAAAAGGAAATGATAATATTTATGGAGGAATCACGATAAGGAACAAAAACCGTTGAGTCCAACTGCATCTTTGTCTAAATAGTCCACCGTGGGATCGCTATCCAGCCTGTCACTCAACGGTATTAAGTTGCAAGCAACAGACAATTGCATTAAGTAAAGTGCATGAAGTTAGCAATACTAATATCAAAATAGACATTGACACCGCTGTTTACCCTTAGTAGCAACAGCACACCCTCGCCCTTAGACATTTCTGTCACTCGTGCCTAGGAACAAAAGGGGGCATGAACCCACTATTCAGCATAAATACCCTCTCTTTGAGATACACACAATCACTTGGCCAAAGTAACTACGCACATCGGAGAGCATGCAAGAACATAAATTACTCATATAAGAATCATGCACAATCTGAACATAACTTCATAATCCATCGGATCCCAGCAAACACATCACATAGCATTACAATAATCGATCTTGATCATGTTAGGCAGCTCACAAGATCATAAGACATGAAGCACAAGAGAGAGAGACTACCATCTAGCTACTGCCATGGACCCGTAGTCCAAGGTGAGACTACTCACAAATCATCCCGGAGGAAGGCATGTCGATGAAGAGCCCTCTGGGATCGATCTCCCCTCCGGCAGAGTGCCGGGATCAGCTTCAGATTGGACCCCAAACCAGGGTTTTCGGTGACGGCGCGTCGGGGTCGAGTTTCTGGAAAATAATCGCCACCTCGATGTTTTTAGGTTAATTGTGATTTTATAGGAGTCGTTGGGGGCCGAGGAGGTGCCCACAAGGCAGGGGCGGGCCCCACCCGCGGGTCACCCCTGGGCCACGGCTGGCACCCGCGTGTGCCCTGTGGGGCGCCTCCGAGGCTGCCCTTCGGACTCCGTCTTTGTCTTGGCGTAAAAATAATCCCTGTAAATTTTCGTCCAATTCCGAGAATATTTCCAGAAGTACATTTCTGAAACAAAAAGACAGCAAAAACAGGGAACTGGCACTGGGCATCTTGTCAATAGGTTAGTCCGACAAAATGCATAAAAATGATAGTAAAAACATGCGACAATATCACAAAACTATCATGGATCACTCAAAAATTATAGATACGTTTGAGACGTATCAGCATCCCCAAGCTTAACTCCTACTCGTCCTCGAGTAGGTAAGTGATAACAAATAATTTTGATGAGACATGCTACCAACACAATCTTGATCAAGATAGTAATGCAAAGCACATGAAGTGAATAAGGTGATCCAACACAATTGTCTATAGTTGACATTATGCAAACAATGATTAACAAACGCTAGCTAACAACTGCTAGAAACTTTTCATTAATAAGTGCGTTGGAGACATGGAATCATATATAAGGTTTAGAAAGAAGAATTGCGAATTACGTCTCCAATGTAAAGTATCAATCATTCTTCAAAGCATGTAACTAGTCATTCATGAAAATAGCCAAGCTCAAGTCAGGTGTCCTAATCCATCTACTTCATAAATCAACTGTTTCGAAGTCTACTCATCTAGTGCAAGTAAGAAGTGGCTTTGGCACCATGATGTTATGGCAAAGAGAACAATAATGGAGGTTTGGAAGGTCAAAAAGAAAGGCTCAAACAGTGGACAAGGTAAACACAAGACAGAAGGAAGTCCCGTTGTTGACACTGTATGAGGAGTAGTGATTGCCATGCAACGGATGCACACAGAGCTATAAGTGTATGAAAGCTCTCCAATGGAACTAGTGGGGGTGCATCCAACTTGCTTGCTCATGAAGACCTAGAGCTCACTTGAGGAGGCTCATCCTTCGAATATACAAGCCAACTTCTATAACGTTAATTCCCCACATAGTTATACAAATGAAAACATGAAAACTCTCTATAATGAATAAAGGATAGTAGTGCTACCCCCTCTCTCTTTTATATTTCTCTTCTTTTTTTTAATTGTGGCCTCCGTGGCTCTTTTAAATTTTCTCTCATTGGTCTCTTTTGGACTCTTTTATGTGGCCACTTTGGACTCTTTTAAATATGCTCACAGGTAGGGGCAACACTCTATTTTTTACAAGATGATCATCACACTTTTGGTACTCTTAACTGATAAGACTAATACATGATGTATAAAAGAAGATATGCATGATCGAGCGTAGTGTGGAAAAATGTAGAACATGTGGCAAGCCACGCTGCACACTAACTCAAATGATCAAGCAAACTATATGGCAATGAAGAACGACATCAAGTCATAATGATGATGGATGTTGCATGGCAATGTATCTCGGAACGGCTATGGAAATGCCGTGGTAGGTAGGTATGGTGGCTGTTTTGAGGAAGATAGTTGGCTTATGTGTAGGAGAATAGGATGAAGTTCTCCCACGGAGTTGGATGTACTCGCGAAGTATGCACCAATCTCAATGTGAGAGAGGGCATTGCGCAGCACCGAAGAGTCTAGCAAAATATGGAAGTGGAAGTGCCAAAAACCAAAGCACACAATGCATTTCGTATATTGCAGACAACTAGCAGTTTCAATGTTCCACAAATGGTTAGAGACACCCCGAGAGAGATCGTGGCGGCGACACAAGTGCCCCGTTGGCTTCCCCGACCGTTGCAGTAGCTACCCACTAGGGACTTATTTTCAACTTAGTAGAATTCATGACACAATAGCATTGTTGACTTAGGTTGTTTAGTTCAGAAAAGTACAGCTCCATGCTTTAATAACACCTCTCCACTAATCAGCTCTAACACCATTAAACAACACATTTTAACTATTAGTTATTTTAGTTCCTCAAAACAATTTAAGAGTGTCAAATTATCCACATAGTGATCTACAAGACTATGCAGGTTTTTTCTATTTCATACTACTGCCACATGCATAGCATTTTTCCGATCTAACACATTAACCAAGCAACAAAAATAACTCTCCAACAAATATAAGTGAAGAACAAGAGAGTTTAACTTAACAACTAGCAGCTCTAAACAAGATAAAAGCTAAAAGCGAGAGCTTACTAGAAAACAGACAGTAGCTAAGAATAATCAAAAAGATATAAGCGAAGTAAAGGAGTATTGAAATGAAAAAGCGGAGCGTGTCTCTCTCCCACACAAATAAAGATAGGATCCAACAAAGATATGACCAGCAAACAAACAAATAAAACTGAAAGTAAAAAGACGCTCCAAGCATAGCACATAATATGTAAAGTGATAAAAACGAAGTTCAACGAAGACGACCTTATGATAGTCGATGAAGATGAGCGGATGCCTTGGGCATCCCTAAGCTTTGACTCTTGATAGTTCTTGATATTCAGAGGGGGTGCCATGGAGGCATCCCCAAGCTTTTGATCCATCCTTGATTTCTTCATATTCCTCTCCTTTGGAACTTAAAAACTCCCTTCACACAAAACTTCTCATAATTTGATTAGAGGGTTAGTCCTCATAAATTAAAACGCACATGTGTTCAACTCATGACAAATTGAAAACCAACTTCATTAAACATTAGCTACTGTTTACTAAGCCTCAATGTGGCACTCCACCCCTAGAGTATCACATATGATGATGGTAAAGAGACAAATGCAAAATAAAAGCAGAATCTGTCAAAATCTGAACAGTCTGTAAAGATCGAATTTTTCGTGGCACTTGTGCAGCTCAAATAAAAAAACTTAAAACTAACGAAGGATATATAAAAGCATCAGTCTTGCTGTCAAAAATTATCAGAAAAAGATAAAATTCCGGCGATTTTTGGATTTTCGTGCAACAGGCGCATAGAATCTGTTTTTTGACAGCAACACAATACCTCGCACTTTCAATGCATTAGAGGCTAAACTTGGCACAAAAACCAAAAGAAAAAGATACAATGAAGTTGATACAGAGGTAATAACTTCATGACTCAAGAAAAGCAAAAAACAAACTGAAAATAAAAGATGGGTTGCCTCCCAACAAGCACTTTTCCTTAACGCCTTTTAGCTAGGCTTGAGATTTTAATTATACTCTCATTAGAATAAGAATTGAAACACAAAAGAGAGCATCAAGAAGCAAATATCAAACACTTTTAAGTCTAACCCACTTCCTATGCATAGGAATCTTGTAAGAAAATAAATCATTGAAGCATAAAATAGCATAGGAAGGCAAAGCAAATGCAACATTAAAACCTTCAACATAAAGAGGGGAAACTCCAAAAGATGAAAATTTATATAACCATGCTCCCCTCTCTCATAGTAATTTTCAGTAGCATTATTAACAAATTCAACGATGTAGCTATCACATAAAACATGCTTTTCATGATCTACAAGCACATAATTTCGGTCCATCTCAAAAATAGTGGGATCAAACCCACTTTCAATTGAATTATAATGTTTATCGTCAAATAACATAGGACCATCGTCAAGAGCATTATCATATAAACTTTCTAAGCACAACTCTTCATTAACATGTATCTCAATGGTAGGAACAAATAAAGTATTATCATAGGATTTATCAATATAGCACTGATTATCATATATAACAAGATCATTTTTATCAAAAAGGGATGTTTCAAACGAATCAATAGGATCATAGCATTCAATCTCCTTTGGTGAGCAAGGAGGACAATCAAATAATGTATGAGTTAGAGAGTTACTCTTATTAGAAGGTAGGCATGGGTAGCTAATCCATTCTTCCTCCTTTTGTTCGTCACTCTCCTCTTTTTCATCCAATGGGCTTACAATTTAAGAAATTTCTTCTTCCATAGGCTCCTGCACGGCATTAGTCTCTTCTTCTGGGGGAGATAAACCCTTAAGATATTCAGTAACATAACAATTTTCATCTTTGTAATTATCCATGCAATAATTAAGAATAGCAAAACTTTCAGATTTATAAGGAGCATCATCATCATTTTCAATCAAAAAAGAAATTTCATAAGCACCCTTCCACGCAATAAATTCTTCAATAGGTTCCACATCATAAAAATCATAGTTTCCCTTAGCATAAGATGCTAAGGTTTCATTATCATTACCAGCACATTGAAAAGGAAGGTGTTTAAAATTCATGCTACAACTAGACTCATCACAGCAATAAGATATATCATAATTTAAGCACAAGTCTCTAGCATAATTATTCCGAGTATTAATTATTTTCCATAAGTGTATCCCTTTTTGTGACAAGCGGTATTCCTTATAATATTCTTGTTGATCCTGCGTGAACCCGCCTTGCCAATAAGATCTAGTTTCAAAGAAGTTAACCATTGAAAACAACCAAAAAACTAAGCATACTAATAAAACAGGATAAAAGACTACACTAATTTTTTTTGGGTTTTAAAATTTTGAAACAGGAAAATAAACTAAACGAGACATAAAGCAAGCAAGACAAAAACAAAGTAAAGAGATTGAGAGTATGAGACTCCCCATTATGTAGCTCCAAAGTCTCCGGCAACGGCGCCAGAAAACTGCTTAATGGTGGATATCGATAAGTTGGGTGGTGCCCCAAGCGAAGGCGGAATTGTAGATAGTAGCAGTTTTCCCTCAATTAAAGAACCGAGGTTTATCGAACAAGTAGGACTTTGCAATCAACAACTAGGTGAATGCTGAAGATCTCTGGCGCTTAACCTTCAACAGACGTGGACCTGCACACAGTCAACCAAAATACTTTGCCCCCAACGGCGGAGAGGTTGTCAATCTCTCCAGTCTCGCAGAACACAAAGCGGTTAATTGTATGATGAAATAGATAAAAGTGACCAGAGGAGTAATGATGATTAAAAGCAAGTAAATGAGGTTGAAAACAATGTAAAAAGATGGACCGGGGGCCATGGGTTCACTAGTGGAGTCTCTCAAGTAAATAAAATATGCATGTGATGGGTGAACGAATTACAGCTAGGCAATTGACAAGATCATGACACAAACCCAATTTAGCTATGACAAAAAGGAAATGATAATATTTATGGAGGAATCATGACAAGGAACAAAGACCGTTGAGTCCAACTGCATCTTTGTCTAAATAGTCCACCGTGGGATCGCTATCCAGCCTGTCACCCAACGGTATTAAGTTGCAAGCAACAGACAATTGCATTAAGTAAAGTGCATGAAGTAAGCAATACTAATATCAAAATAGACATTAACACCGCTGTTTACCCTTAGTAGCAATAGCACACCCTCACCCTTAGAAATTTCTGTCACTCGTGCCCAGGAACAAAAGGGGGCATGAACCCACTATCTAGCACAAATACCCTCTCTTGGAGATACACACAATCACTTGGCCAAAGTAACTACGCACATCGGAGAGCATACAAGAACATAAATTACTCATATAAGAATCATGCACAATCTGAACATAACTTCATAATCCATCGGATCCCAGCAAACACATCACATAGCATTACAATAATCGATCTTGATCATGTTAGGCAGCTCACAAGATCATAAGACATGAAGCACAAGAGAGAGAGAGACTACCATCTAGCTACTGCCATGGACCCGTAGTGCAAAGTGAGACTACTCACAAATCATCCCGGAGGAAGGCATGTCGATGAAGAGCCCTCCGGGATCGATCTCCCCTCCGGCAGATTGCTGGGACCAGCTTCAGATTGGACCCCGAACTAGGGTTTTCGGTGACGGCGCGTCGGGGTCGAGTTTCTGGAAAATAATCGCCGCCTCGACGTTTTTAGGATAATTGTGATTTTATAGGAGTCAGAGGGGGCCGAGGAGGTGCCCACAGGGCAGGGGCGGGCCCCACCCGCGGGTCACCGCTAGACCGCGGCTGGCACCCGCGTGTGCCTTGTGGGGTGCCTCCGAGGCTGCCCTTCGAACTCCGTCTTTGTCTTGGCGTAAAAATAATCCCCGTAAATTTTCGTCCAATTCCGAGAATATTTCCAGAAGTAATTTTCTGAAACAAAAAGACAGCAAAAACAGGGAACTGGCACTGGGCATCTTGTCAATAGGTTAGTACGACAAAATGCATAAAAATGATATAAATTACAGTAAAAACATGTGACAATATCACAAAACTAGCATGGATCACTCAAAAATTATAGATACGTTTGAGATGTATCAGTACGCCGCCGCGGTACGCCGTAGCGCCTCGACCTTCGCCGCCGCGGTAAGTTTTCCCCTTTTCCCTTTCTTCTTGCTTCCTCCGCCGCCGTGACGCATCACGCGTCGTCGATAACCTCCCCGCCGAAGCGCTGCCCATTGCAGTGCCATCTTCTTTTCTTTCTCCCCCGCAGAAACACATTGCTCACCGTCGGTGAACACTTTGCAGCATGCCACCGCGTCGTCATGGGCAACCGGTGGTCGCCGCCCCAACGCGCCGCCCAGAATTCTTCCCAAGACACCACCGCCGTCGAGCTCGTTGAGGGGAGGGTGGTGGATGGATCCACCAGAGCCGCCTGGGAGGGCTCCGACGTCACCCAAGCCGAGATCGATTGGCTGATCTGGCCTCGGCGCATCCCGACAGGAGTGACATGTCGGCTTCCCGGCCCCGAGCTTGCGCCGGTAATTCAACCCGGTGAGTATGTCATCTTCGTTGCCCATTTCTAGCGCGGGTTCGGGCTCCCCGTTAGCAAGTTCATGAGCAACTTCCTCATCAAGTTTCGCCTCCAACCTCACCATCTTCTGGCTAACGCCTTCACCACGCTCTCCACCTATGTCTCCTTTTCGGAGGGTTATCTCGTCCTCTGGCCCACCATCAACCTTTGGTCCAAATATTTCCAGTTCTGGAAACAGGTTCTTCTGGATCCAGAAAACCCCGGTGCACCCAAGGTCATGACCCAGTGCAGGGCCGCCACCGTCATACCTTGGCGCACCTCCATCTTGCCTCGTATCCAAAGTCTGGAGTCATGCCGGAAATGGCTTCGGTCTTTCTTTTACGTGAAGAACTCGACCAACGTCGATCAAATCAGCTTACCGAGATTCGCTATCGGTCCACCCACTGCGCACCACAACTGGGGGTACGACTCGAAGGAGCTGATTCAGGAAGTCAATGAAATCCACCGGGTCATCGAACAGCTTAAAGAAGAGGGGATGTCGGCCGAAGACCTGCTGGCGACATTCATTAGTCGCCGGGTCTCCCCTCCCCAACGCCGGGTTCACAAGATATGCCACATGAGTGGCCCACTCGATCCAACCCGGACAAGCACATATGAGCTGAGCAAGGCCCATATCCGGAGGCGCGTGAAGGCCATAGCCTGGACGCAGATGACGGATGACTGGGAATGGGGAAAATAACCCTATAGCCGAGACAACCTTCCGCCCATCGTAAGTAACCTGAAACCTCAGCCGACATAAGTTTCCTGCCGACATAAACCCTTATATCGGTGCACTATTTTATCCTTTGTACTAACTAAACTCTTCGTGTCTGTCATGCAGAGATTTGCATGGCAGAAGGCTGAGGATGGACCAGATCCATCCGTCAAGTGGGGTAAGGATCTCGTTGTCACCGACACGGAAGACCCGGACAAGGAGGATTACATGTCGATCCCCGATGCCGGCCCTGGTCCTGCTACGGGTAAGACTCGTGCTTCAGAATCCCTGCAAGATTGGTCTGACGATGATGACGACTGTCACATTCTAGAGCTACTTGACCCTCACTCAACAGCATTCTCATACTCGGTGCCCTTGACATCAGCTGACCCGGACGACCAGGGGCACGATGTGCCGCCCCTTGCTGTTGGAAGCCGAGATCCGCTCAGGAAATGCACAGGAACCGGGTCCTCAGATGCCGGGCCCTCAGAAGCCTCAGGCCCCCCGAGGAAGAAACAGAAGAAGAAGGTGGAGAGCAAGCCACGCCAGAGACCAACCACCATTGCGTAAGATATTTTTTGTCGTTCCTTTGACCGAGATAACGTATTGTCTTATTCCACTCCGGGGACCCCCTGGAGTTCACACAGAGCGCATCCTCCATCTGGTCACTGATTGTGACGCCGCCGCCGTCTGGGCCTGCCGATACCAGTGTGCCTAGCCCACCAAGGACGAGCCCACTGGCAAACCCCCCAGCTCCAGGATCCGGAGCCGAAACCGGAGGGGGATAGAACATCCTAGGAGCGGAGGCCATGGGTACGGTCAGAGTCGACATCTCTGCGCCCGACCGAGATGAAGATGGCGGTGTCAACTCCATGGACACCGAGACAGAAAATGCTAAGACTCCGGAAGAGCCGAAGAAACCTCAGCGGCAACAGCCGCAACAGCAACAATAGCAGCAGCAACAACAGCAGCAGCGACAACAGCAGCAGCAACAGCCACAACAACCACCGCCGACACACCAGCGGCAACCGCCACAGCCGCAGCAGCGGCCACCACCGCCACCGACACAGCTGCAGCAAAAGCAGCGACCGTAGCCGAAGAAGACTGCACCCTCTGCGACCGGGAACACCTCGGCCAAAGTAATACAGCCCAACCCGGATAGACAGTTGACCGTGCAACTAAATCAAAGTACAACTTCCACCGGCACTGGCATCCAGACCACCACAACTAGTTGGGGGTTTGCTCCGCTGTGAACTCTGAGCGGGAAAAGCTTGGGCTCGCTTGAGCAGTACAGCATGGATTGGAATTCTGCCGACACGGGCGAGGTGACCTCGCGGCACCAAGCAGGTCCGAGTCTTCTCTCCCAAAAGATATTCGCGGTGAAGGCTGCCATCCTTGAAGCCGATAAAGCTGCCGAGGTAAACACCGCCGAGTAAAGATTCTTCGGTTAGCCTTTTCCATAATAGATATCCACTATCCCCAGTCCTCGTGATTCGGGTCGAGTAGTTGAAACTCGGTCGAGTAAAGATTACTCGGCGCGAATCTTCACAAATAATACTATTATTTCCTTTTTCCAGTCTTGCACGACCAACTGGACTCGGTTGCACCACAAACTTCTGTTGGCGCACAGGAAGCTCTCTGACAAGTACAAGCAGCTGCATGCCGAGCTGAATAGCAAAGGTAGGCTTTTCTCCTGCCGACATAGCAACTATGCTCAACTGCCTTGATCTCATTTCTAACTTCTTTTCTTTTGCCGACATGAATTGTCGGGACGGAGGCTAAGGTTGAAGAACTGCTGAAGTGGATCTCCGCCCTCGAGAGTAATTCACACTCTGTTCTTTACCTTATACTTGCATCAATTTTTGTATGCTGACTCTGCCATTTCGGCACAGCCGAACAGAAATCCCATGCGGACTGCATCACTGTCCCGGAGCTAGCCGCCAAACTGAAGGAGCGTGACGATGCACACAAGGCCGAGCTCAAGAAGGAACGGGACGATGTATCCTGGCTGCAGGCTGAGCTTGAAAAGGCGCAGAGTCACAGTGCCGAGCTTGAGAAAACTGCCGCCGAGGAAAAACGGCTCCGGGTAGATGAGGCCTAGAAACTCAAGGAATCACATGAGCAAGCCGAGCTCCGTGCTATCTCGGCCCAGCAAGAACTTCAGACCCTAAAGGACCGAGATATGGTTGGCGGAGCTCACCAGGATCAACTAGGAGATGGACAGTAAGCCTCTTTCACCCTTCTGTCTTCACCCGACATCCAATGTATGTCGTCATGTAGCTTACTCCGGTGTTAGCCATCCTTTTCTCAGGGAACTTCCCCACTCTCAGCCTGCCGCAAATAACATTACTCGCAAGGCCCGATAGAGGAGAGCCGAGTCAGGCCTGATCTCGGAAGAGTGGAACATTGAAGACCACCGGACGGCCTTGAATGTGCGTATGTCGCCTCTGAAAGCTGTCGGAGTTGGTCTCCTTGATGCCGCTATCTGCATGTACCGGGTTCTTTGGGCAAGTGCCCAGACCCCGACCTCGGTTGATGAGATATCCAGGTGCCTGTAGGCCTGCGAGAAACGGCTCAAGGAGTGGCGGGCATCTGCCGCCCGAGTTGGTGCAGACGAGGCCCTGATCTACGTCCTCTCTTGGTATGAAGCGGTTAACCTCGACGCGCTCTGATACGTCTCAAACGTATCTATAATTTTTGAGTGATCCATGCTAGTTTTGTGATATTGTCACATGTTTTTACTGTCATTTATATCATTTTTATGCATTTTGTCGGACTAACCTATTGACAAGATGCCCAGTGCCAGTTCCCTGTTTTTGCTGTCTTTTTGTTTCAGAAATTTACATCTGGAAATATTCTCAGAATTGGATGAAAATTTACGGGGATTATTTTACGCCAAGACGAAGACGGAGTCCGAAGGGCAGCCTAGGAGGCGACCCACCGGGCACACGCGAGTGCCACCCACGGCCTGGGGGGACCCGCGGGTAGGGCCCGCCCCTGCCCTGTGGGCACCTCCTCGGCCCCCTACGACTCCTATAAAATCACAATTAACCTAAAAACGTTGAGGCGGCAATTATTTTCCAGAAACTCGACCCCGACGCGCCGTCACCAAGAACCCTAGTTCGGGGTCCAATCTGAAGCTGATCCCGGCACTCTGCCGGAGGGGAGATCGATCCCGGAGGGCTCTTCATCGACATGCTTTCCTCCGGGATGATTTGTGAGTAATCTCACCTTGGACTACGGGTCCATGGCAGTAGCTAGATGGTAGTCTCTCTCACTTGTGCTTCATGTCTTATGATCTTGTGAGCTGCCTAACATGATCAAGATTGACTATTGTAATGCTTTGTGATGTGTTTGCTGGGATCCGATGGATTATGAAGTTATGTTCAGATTGTGCATGATTCTTATATGAGTAATTTATGTTCTTGCATGCTCTCCGATGTGCGTACTTATTTTGGCCAAGTGATCGTGTGTATCTCTAAGGGAGGGTATTTATGCTAGATAGTGGGTTCATGCCCCCTTTTGTTCCTGGGCACGAGTGACAGAAACGTCCAAGGGCAAGGGTGTGCTGTTGCTACTAAGGGTAAAACAGCGGTGTTAATGTCTATTTTGATATTAGTATTGCTTACATCATGCACTTTACTTAATGCAATTGTCTGTTGCTTGCAACTTAATACCGTTGGGTGACAGGCTGGATAGCGATCCCACGATGGACTATTTAGACAAAGACGCAGTTGGACTCAACGGTCTTTGTTCCTTGTCGTGATGCCTCCATATATATTATCATGTACTTTTTGTCATAGCTAAATTGGGTTTGAATCATAATCTTGTCAATTGCCTAGCTGTAATTCGTTCACCCATCACATGCATATTTTATCTACTTGTGAGACTCCACTAGTGAACCCATGGCCTCGATCCATCTTTTTCATTGTTTTCAACCTTATTTACTTGCTTTTAATCATCATTACTCCTCTGGTCACTTTTCATATTTTATCTATTTCATCATACAATTAACCACTTTGTGTTCTGCGAGACCGGAGAGATTGACAACCTCTCCGCCATTGGGGGCAAAGTATGTTGGTTGAGTGTGGGTAGGTCCACGTCTGTTGAAGGTTAAGCGACAGAGTTCTTCAACATTCACCTTGTTGTTGATTTCAAAGTCCTACTAGTTTGATAAACCTCGGTTCTTTAATTGAGGGGAAAACTGCTATTAGCTACAATTCCGCCTTCGCTTGGGGCACCACCCACCTTATTAATATCCACCATCAAGCAGTTTTTCTGGCGCCATTGCCGGGGACTATGGAGCTACAGCAAGGGGAGTCTCACACTCTCAATCTCTTTACTTTGTTTTTATCTTGCTTGCTTTATATAGTTTATTTTCCTGTTTCAAAATTTTAAAACCCCAAAAAATTTAGTGTTGTCTTTATTTTCGTTTTGTTAGTATGCTTAGTTATTTACTTGTTCTCAATGGTTAACTTCTTTGAAACTAGATCTTATTGGCAAGGTGGGTTCACAGAGGAACAACGGGAATTTTATAAGGAATACCGCTTGTCTCAGAAAGGGATACATTTATGGAAAATAATAAATCAATTGAACAATTATGCTAGAGACTTGTGCTTTAAATATGACATATCTTATTGTTGTGATGAATCTTTATGTTGTTTGAATTTTGAACACCTTCCTTTCCAATGTGCTTGCAATGATACTGAAATCTTAGCATCTTATGCTAAGGGAAACTATGATTCTTATGATGTGGAACAAATAGAAGAATTTGTTACTTGGAAGGGTGCTTATGAAATTACTTCTTTGCTTAAAAATGTTGATGATGCTCCTTATAAATCTGAAAGTTCTGCTATACTGAAATATTGCATGGATAATTACAAAGATGATAATGCTTATATTACTGAATATCTTAAGGGTTTATCTCCCCATAGAGGAAGAGACTAATGCCATGCAGGAGCCTATGGAAGAAGAAATTGCTGAAATTGGAAGCTCATTAGATGAAAAGGAGAAGGAGAGTGACGAACAAAAGGAGGAAGAATGGAGTAGCTACCCATCTCTACCTTCTAATGAGAGTAACTCTCTAACTCATACATTATTTAATTGTCCTCCTTCCTCACAAAAGGAGAATGAATGCTATGATCCCATTGATTCATTTGAAACATCCCTTTTTGATAAAAATGATCTTGTTATATATGATAATCCGTGCTATATTGATAAATCTTATGATAATCCTTTATTTACTCCAACCATTGAGATGCATGATAACGAAGAGTTGTGCTTAGAAAGTTTATATGATAATGCTATTGACGATGGTCCTATGTTACTTGATGATAAACATTATAATTCTATTGAAAGTGGGTTTGATCCCACTATTTTTTGAGATGGACCGAAATTATGTGCTTGTAGATCATGAAAAGCCTGTTTTAAGTGATAGATATATTGTTGAGTTTGTTCATGATGTTACTGAAAATTATTATGAGAAAGGAAAATATGGTTGTTGGAGTTCTCATGTTACTAAGACACCTCTCTTTTTGTTGCAAGTTTTGAAGTTGCACTTGCTTTGTCTTCCTATGCTACTAGCTTTATGCGATTATTTTTGTACAAGATTCCTATGCATAGGAAGTGGATTAGGCTTAAATATGTTTGGTATTTATTTCTTGATGCTCTCTTTTGTCAACCCTTATTCTTATTAGAGCATCATTTAAATCATTGCGCCTAGCTAAAAGGCGTTAAAGAAAAGCGCTTGTTGGGAGGCAACCCATATTTTATTTTCAGTTTGCTTTTTTATTTTCTTGATTCATGAAGTTATTAACTCTGTAGAAACTTCATTGTATCTTTTTCTTTTGGTCTTTTGTGCCAAGTATAGCCTCTAATGCATTGAAAGTGCGAGGTATTGTGTTGCTGTCCAACAACAGATTCTGTGCACCTGTTGTACGAAAATCCTAAAATCTCCAGAATTTTATCTTTTTCTGATAATTTTTTACAGCAAGCCTGATTCTTTTATATATCTTTCGTTAGTTTTAAGTTTTTTGATTTGAGCTGCAGAAGTGCCTCGAAAAATTGATCTTTACAGACCGTTCAGATTTTGACAGATTCTGCTTTTATTTTGCATTTGTCTCTTTACCATCGTCATATGTGATACTCTAGGGGTGGAGTGCCATATTGAGGCTTAGTAAACTGTAGATAATGTCTAATAAAGTTGGTTTGAAATTTGGCATGAGTTGAACACATGTGCGTTTTAATTTATGAGCACTAACCCTCTAATCAAATTATGAGAAGTTTTGTGTGAAGAGAGTTTTTAAGTTCCAAAGGAGAGGAATATGAAGAAATCGAGGATGTATCAGAGCTCAAGCTTGGGGATGCCCCCATGTCACCCCCTCTGAATATCAAGAACTATCAAGAGTCAAAGCTTGGGGATGCCTAAGGCATCCCCTCATCTTCATCGACTATCATAAGGTCGTCTTCGTTGAACTTCGTTTTTATCACTTTACATATTATGTGCTATGCTTGGAGCGTCTTTTTACTTTCAGTTTTATTTGTTTGTTTGCTGGTCATATCTTTGTTGGATCCTAGCTTTATTTGTGTGGGAGAGAGACACGCTCCGCTTTTTCGTTTGAATACTCCTTTGCTTCGCTTATATCTTTTTGAGTATTCTTAGCTACTGTCTGTTTTCTAGTAAGCTGTCGCTTTTAGCTTTTATCTTATTTAGAGCTGCTAGTTGTTAAGTTAAAACTCCGTTGTTCTTCACTTATAGTTGTTAGAGAGTTGTTTTGGTTGCTTGGTTAATGTGTTATATCGGAAAAATGATATGCATGTGGCGGTAGTATGAAATAGAAAAAACCTGCATAGTCTTGTAGATCACTATGTGGATAATTTGATACTCTTCAATTGTTTTGAGGCACTAAAATAACTAATGGTTAAAATGTGTTGGTTAATGATGTTAGAGCTGATTAGTGGAGAGGTGTTATTAAAGCATGGAGCTGTACTTTTCTGAATTAAACAACCTAAGTCAACAATGCTAATGTGTCATGAATTCTACTAAGTTGAAAATAAGTCCCTAGTGGGTAGTTACTGCAATGGCCGGGGAAGCCAATGGGGCACTTGTGTCGTTGCCATGATCCCTCTCAGGGTGTCTCTAACCATTTGTGGAACATTGAAACTGCTAGTTGTTGCAATATACGAAATGCATTGTGAGCTTTGGTTTTTGGCACTTCCACTTCCATATTTTGCTAGCCTCTTCGGTGCTGCGCAATACCCTCTCTCACATTGAGATTGGTGCATACTTCGCGAGTACATCCAACTCCGTGGGAGAACTTCATCCTGTTCTCCTACACATAAGCCAACTATCTTCCTCAAAACAGCCACCATACCTACCTACCAAGGCATTTCCATAGCCGTTCCGAGATACATTGCCATGCAACATCCATCATTACATTATGACTTGATGTCGTTCTTCATTACCATATACTTTGGTTGATCATTTGAGTTAGTGTGCAGCGTGGCTTGCCACATGTTCTACATTTTTTCCACACTACGCTCGATTTTATACATCATGTATTAGTCTTATGAGTTATGAGTACCAAAAGTGTGATGATCATCTTGTAAAAAATAGAGTGTTGCCCCTACCTATGAGCATATTGAAAAGAGTCCAAAGTGGCCACATAAAAGAGTCCAAAAGAGAGCAATGAGAGAAAATTTAAAGGAGCCACGGAGGCCACAATTAAAAAAAAAGAGAAATATAAAAGAGAGAGGGGGCAGCACTACTATCCTTTATTCCACACTTGTGCTAGTAGCACCTACACTTCATTATAGAGAGTTTTCATGTTTTCATTTGTATAACTATGTGGGGAATTAACGTTATCGAACTTGGCTTGTATATTCCAGGGATGAGCCTCCTCAAGTGAGCTCTAGGTCTTCGATCATGAGCAAGAAAGTTGGATGCACCCCTACTAGTTCCTTTGGAGAGCTTTCATACACTTATAGCTCTATGTGCATCCGTTGCATGGAAATCACTAATCCTCATACAGTGTCAACTACGGGACTTCCTTCTGTCTTGTGGTTACCTTCTCCACTGTTTGAGCCTTTCCTTTTGACCTTCCATACCTCCATTATTCTTCTCTTTGCCATAACATCATGGTGCCAAAGCCACTTCTTACTTGAACTAGTTGAGTAGACTTCGAAACAGTTGATTTGTGAAGTAGATGGATTAGGACACCTGACTTGAGCTTGGCTATTTCCATTAATGACTAATTAGATGCTTTGAAGAATGATTGATACTTTACATTGGAGATATAATTCGCAATTCTTCTTCCTAAACCTTATGTATGGTTCCATGTCTCCAACACACTTATTCATGAAAAGTTTCTAGCATTTGTTAGCTAGCGTTTGTTAATCATTGTTTGCTTAATGTCAACTATAGACAATTGTGTTGGATCACCTTATTCACTTCATGTGCTTTGCATTACTATCTTGATCAAGATTGTGTTGGTAGCATGTCTCATCAAAAATTATTTGTTATCACTTACCTACTCGAGGACGAGTAGGAGTTCAGCTTGGGGATGCTGATACGTCTCTAATGTATCTATAATTTTTGAGTGATCCATGCTAGTTTTGTGATATTGTCACATGTTTTTACTGTCATTTATATCATTTTTATGCATTTTGTCGGACTAACCTATTGACAAGATGCCCAGTGCCAGTTCCCTGTTTTTTGCTGTCTTTTTGTTTCAGAAATTTACTTCTGGAAATATTCCCGGAATTGGATGAAAATTTACGGGGATTATTTTTACGCCAAGACGAAGACGGAGTCCGAAGGGCAGCCTGGGAGGCGACCCAGAGGGCACATGAGGGTGCCAGCTGCGGCCTGGGGGGGACCCGCGGGTGGGGCCCGCCCCTGCCCTGTGGGCACCTCCTCGGCCCCCTACGACTCCTATAAAATCACAATTAACCTAAAAACATCGAGGCGGCAATTATTTTCCAGAAACTCGACCCCGACGCACCGTCACCAAGAACCCTAGTTCGGGGTCCAATCTGAAGCTGATCCCGGCACTCTGCCGGAGGGGAGATCGATCCCGAAGGGCTCTTCATCGACATGCCTTCCTCCGGGATGATTTGTGAGTAGTCTCACCTTGGACTACGGGTCCATGGCAGTAGCTAGATGGTAGTCTCTCTCTCTTGTGCTTCATGTCTTATGATCTTGTGAGCTGCCTAACATGATCAAGATCGACTATTGTAATGCTATGTGATGTGTTTGCTGGGATCCGGTGGATTATGAAGTTATGTTCAGATTGTGCATGATTTTTATATGAGTAATTTATGTTCTTGCATGCTCTCCGATGTGCGTAGTTATTTTGGCCAAGTGATTGTGTGTATCTCCAAGAGAGGGTATTTATGCAAGATAGTGGGTTCATGCCCCCCTTTTGTTCCTGGGCACGAGTGACAGAAACGTCTAAGGGCGAGGGTGTGCTGTTGCTACTAAGGGTAAAACAGCGGTGTTAATGTCTATTTTGATATTAGTATTGCTTACATCATGCACTTTGCTTAATGCAATTGTCTGTTGCTTGCAACTTAATACCGTTGGGTGACAGGCTGGATAGCGATCCCACGGTGGATTATTTGGACAAAGACGCAGTTGGACTCAACGGTCTTTGTTCCTTGTCGTGATGCCTCCATAAATATTATCATGTCCTTTTTGTCATAGCTAAGTTGGGTTTGTGTCATAATCTTGTCAATTGCCTAGCTGTAATTCGTTCACCCATCACATGCATATTTTATCTACTTGAGAGACTCCACTAGTGAACCCATGGCCCCCGGTCCTTCTTTTTCATTGTTTTCAACCTTATTTACTTGCTTTTAATCATCATTACTCCTCTGGTCACTTTTATCTATTTCATCATACAATTAACCACTTTGTGTTCTGCGAGACCGGAGAGATTGACAACCTCTCCGCCGTTTGGGGCAAAGTATTTTGGTTGAGTGTGTGTAGGTCCACATCTGTTGAAGGTTAAGCGCCAGAGATCTTCAACATTCACCTCGTTGTTGATTTCAAAGTCCTAATGGTTCGATAAACCTCGGTTCTTTAAAGTGGAAAACTGCTATTAGCTACAATTCCGCCTTCGCTTGGGGCACCACCCAACTTATTAATATCCACCATCACGCTCCAATCTATGTGCGCCGGTTCAAAATGGACAACAGATCCGGAACTCGTCAAGCGTCGCCGGGATAGGGCGTACTCCTTCATCAAGTATGCCCCGACTCATGACTTCATCAAGGGCCCCCCGGATTCCGACGATGAAGAAGAAGAGGGGAGCGAAGATGAAGAGGAGGTTGATGAGGAAATCGAAGCCGATACGGCTCCCAACAGTGCCGCCGGCACAGCCGCGGAGACTGCAGCCGAGGTAGCCACCGAGACTCACGTTCCTCCTATAGATCCGAGTACTTCTGGTGCTGCAGTTTAAACTTAGAAAAACTCAAATCGTTAAATCCCCGGGATGCCGGGTGCAGATGTAATATATAATTTTAAGCTTTTAGGGTTGCTACTCTATTTGGCAAGTTCTAACAAGATTTGCTGAATGCCGGATCATTTTGAATCGAGTCCTCGAGTTTACTTTCTTGTTTACTATACTTTGCAACCTTAGCTCTTGTCTACCATTTTGGTGTTCGATAGTCGAGTCACAAGATCACAGAAACATAGCATACAATACTTAAAAACTTTGAGATAAGGCTTAAAACCATCCGACATAAAAGTAAGGAACAAAGCACAGGATTAATAAACAACACATGCCGGATTTCCCTTGGGCCAAGTCCCCGAGTTTGTTTTCTTGTCTACTAGGTGTTGCGATCCCAGCTCTTGTCTACCATTTTGGCGTTCGACAGTCGAGTCACGAGACCGCAAAACATGGCATACAATACTCCAAACTTTGAGATATGACCTAGAGCCATCCGACATAAGAATAAGGAACAAAACACAAGGTTAATAGCAATAAAAATCGGATCGCTCCTGGGCCGAGTCCCCGAGTTTGTTTTCTTGTTTACTACACTTTGCAACCTTAGCTCTTGTCTACCATTTTGGTGTTCGACAGTCGAGTCAAAAGATAACCAAGACATAGCATACAATACTTAAAAACTTTGAGATACGGTTTAGAGCCATTCGTCATACGGGAAATAGAGATAAATACAGAGATAAACACAGATTTTCAAGCAAGGCAGTCCCCGAGTCTCTTTCGGGGTGCCGACATTTCATTGCAGGGTACCGAGATACATACATTGTGTCCATAAGAGTAAAAAGGGCGAAGCAGGGCTACATTCCAGGGTCATTTGGTCTCCTCTCCGGATCTGTCCATCTTGTTTTTTACCTGCTTCTGAGCATCTATAAGATAATAAGCATCATTATGCAGAGCCTTGCTCACAATAAACGGCCCTTCCCATGGAGGTGACAATTTGTGCATGCCGGCGGTGTGCTGCACAGGCCTAAGCACCAAGTCCCCCTCGCGGAACTTGCGATGGTTTACCTTCCGGCTATGATAGCGTTGGAGGTTCTGTTGATATATTATTGACTTGGACAATGCCAACTCTCGTGCCTCTTCGAGTAGCTCGAGATCATTCTCCCGAGCTTCCTTAGCCTCGGATTCTGTATACAATGCGACTCTTGGCGAGACATGCTCTATGTCGGTCGGCAGGACCGCTTCTGCTCCATAGACCAGAAAGAATGGCGTGTAGCCAGTAGAGCGATTCATCGTAGTTTGGAGACTCCATAACACCGCCGGTATTTCATCCAGCCAGCAACCTGGAGAACGTAGCAGTGGCTCAATCAACCGGGGTTTTATGTCGATAAAACTAGTGCGTTTGATCTTTCAACTTGTCCGTTGGACTGAGGATGCGCAACCGATGCCAGGTCTAGCCTGATCCTCTTTTCCTCGTAGAACCGAGCAAAGGCTCCTACGGTGAAATTGGTGCCATTATCCGTGATAATGCTATGCGGGTGACCATATCTCAGAATAATATCTTTCAAGAAAGATACAGCCGTGCGGCCTTCAAAATTCCTTATTGGCTTCACCTCTATCCACTTGGTGAACTTGTCCACCATCACCAGCATGTGATTCATGTTACCTCTGGCTGGCTTGAATGGTCCCACCATATCCAGACACCAAACAGCAAATGGCCATGTAATGGGAATAGTTTTGAGTATTGAAGCCGGCATGTGAATTTTGTTGGCAAATCTCTGACATCCTTCGCACTTCCGGACAATGTCTTCTTCTTGCTGCAAAGCACTAGGCCAATAAAACCCATATCGGAATGCCTTAGCCAACATGGCTCTTGAAGAGGCGTGATGACCACACTCTCTTTGATGAATATCTCGAAGAATTTCTTCCCCTTCTTCTGGCTCGACACAGCGCTGAAGTACTGTGGTTGCACTTCTCTTGTACAGCTCACCGTTGATGATGGTAAAAGCTTTGGATCGCCTTTGTACCTTGTACAGCCGAGACCACATCACTTGGCAAACTGCCATCCATCATATATGACATGATGGGTTGTGCCCATGCTGGCGCAGGACGAACATTGAGGATAGGCTCGTCGATCTCCATTGCTTCAACCGACATTGTCACACCCGACATAGGCTGACAAGTCCCCGGGTTCTGCCAAGTAGTCCCCAAATTCTCCCAAGCAGTCCCCGAGTCCTGCAAAATGCACCCGACATCCACGTCCATCGGGACGACATCGGGTTCCAGATTCTTCGGGATAAATATTGACTCGGACTCAGGTGATGGCTTTCGAAGATGTTCCAGTGATACGTGATACGTCCATTTTGCATCACTATTTTACATCATAATTTATCTTTATTTATTGATATATCTTATATTATGATGCAATACTTATGTTATTTTGTCTTATTTTAGATGTTTGGCAATTATTGGGGATGGATCTGCTGGAGCTGGAAATCAGCTAAAAAAGTACCTATCAAGATACCTGACGTCGGAAGCTCAGAAAATTCTAGAAAAATTATGAAGTCAATATTTTGGAGAATAATTCACGGAGCCGAAAGGGGGCACAGAGTGGAACTCTAGGGGGCAAGGGCGGCCCGCACCCGCAGGTCCACCCTTGGCCGCGGCAGGGGCCCGCCCCTGGCCCCTGTGCCCCCCTCCGGCTCCCCTTCGGCGTATTACTCACCCCTGACCTAAAAACATCAGGGGCATCGACGAGGAATTTTTCCGCCACCTCTACGAGGCGGAAACCAGACAGAGAGAAGAAGGGCTCCGGTAGGGAGAAATCTGCCGGGGAATTTCCCTCCCGGAGGGGGGAATCGCCGCCATCGTCATTGATAAGCCCCAAGAGCAGGGGATCACTGTAGCACCTCTCAATGTGGAAGTAAGGTATCGATCCGCAGGAGCAAGAAGGAAAAGTTATCTATTCCCTACAACTAAAGTGTCACAAGTTTTAGTTGATTATGCACTAAACAAGTTTATAGAACAAGGTGGTTGAGTTAATGGATGGAAGTTTGATGTAACAAACCAGGAGCGTGAAAGTGTTCCAATCCTATACAATACAAGAGGACAAGACAAAGGTGTAAACGGTGCTTGGAAATAAGGCCTAGTGATCATACTTTCACTAGTGGACACTCTCAACAATAATAATATAATTGAATACATAAATATTTTCTCCTCATTATGCTACTCTGAATTAATTTCTGGTTGGATAAAGAACACCAATCCACTGTGTAGGGCTATAAAAGCACACCTTAAAGTCGCATTCCACATCTAGGGAACCCCACACTGCCAACTTGAGTGCCCTAAATAGTACTAGACAAACACCACAATTTCATAGAGACATCCACCACAAATAATAACTCATGATAAGTATTCATGTAATCTTTATCCTAAGAGCCACACACGGTGCACACACTGTCAACTTCACACCATGGGACAAAAGGTGACTCCGGAAATCACATCAATAAAACCACTTGAGTAGCATAATTCATAAGATGATGAAGAGTAACATCTATGGATTCAACTAGATTACAAAACTCATGATCACATAAAGATCACACAATGAGAGAGAGAGATAAACCACATAGCTACCGGCATGATCCCTCAGCCCCGAGGGAGACTACTCCCCCTTCATCATGGAGAAGGTGGAGATGTCATTGGGGGAGATGGAGACCACCCCGGCAGCGCTCCGCCGGAGTTTCCCCCCTCCAATCTGCAGCTTCTGATCTCCGTTTCGGTGTTTCTCTGTTTGCCGCCTCCTCCCTCTGGAAAACATCGGGGGACCTTTTATATAGGCGTTTTTAGGTCACGAGGATGCTTCAGGGTGAAGGATCGACGCAGACGGGGCCACGAGGGCAGAAATAGGTGGGCCCACATGGCCTGGTATTGTAGCCACGTGGGGCCCCCTATTTTGGCCCTCCGGCCTCCGTTCGTTTGCTTCTTTCGCTCCTAGGTATTCCTCCTTCCAAAATAATGATCCCCGTAAATTTTCAGCTCATTTGGACGTCGTTTGGATCCCTGAAACATCAAAATATAGAAAATAGGGTTTTCTGCCAGTGCAGGGTTAATTCCAAATAAATGGGGAAACTGTGAATTATCCCCCAAAATCATTATAAAACAATGATATAACCCTTATATGATGCAAATATGATTGATATATGAGAATTATAATGCAAAGTTCATGTATGCATTTTACATGCATCAACATCCCCAAGCTTAACTCATGCTCGTCCTCGAGTATGAAAGTGATAAAACTATCATGAACTTTGCAATATAATAACAACATGGATATAAAAGATGATTGCTACTGCTACATAAAGTCAAATGATTCATTATTCAAAGAAGTAGCAATATGCAAACAGTTTATAAAGTGATATCAAGTATTCAATGCAAGGATGTTCAATGATAGTTCACAAAGTGTAACATAAAAGATAGTAATATGGACCACATGTATGCAATATGATAAGTAAGAACATCCTACATAGGTCATAGAATGAAGATGAAAATCTGAATATAAAAGGTGGACACTTTGGAAATGATATATGAATGAGTAGAGGTAAAACATGCATAAGTTTCATCTATCCTCCAAACTATTCTACTTAAGTTATTGATTGCAATGGTAATACTTTGTGTCAAGCTCTCATTCCCCTATCATAGCATCTTGAATGATTAAAGTTTAATGTGAAAGCAAATATGAGTAGTGGCCTTGATAAAGTAAAGGTTAGATGTCTCATGCCCCTTGAATACAACTGGAAACCAAGCAAGTTTAAGTTATCTATCATTGTAAGTAATAATGGTATTATCAAGAGCGTCAACTGGGGTACCTATTGTCCCATGATATGGATCAAGCCCCCACATCAAAACAACAAGACAAACAAACATAATGAACAACCTTAATACCCTCTTTAATTACCACTTGATATAGCTTTTTATTGTGGGGTGTATCACAGAAAGTTCAAAATAGCATGTAAGTAAATTTCCACCGTGAATGATGCATGGCTTAGATTATCGGCCTAGGTTTCTCTCTAACCATTTATACAAACTAATTTAAACTTACTCTATTTCCACATTATTTCACCATGATAGGCATCCATAAACAAAAGTACATGATATCAACTAAATAAATGATGGAACATGTTGAAAGCTTTGCATGTGACAGCACATATGGGCTAACTCCCAACCTTAAACATTTATCAAGCCACAACCATCATAATATTAATCACAATAGTTCATGTTTATTAAATGCTATAAAAGTAAAGTGTGCATCAAGTTCGCGAGAGCTTTTTAACCAACTTTTCCCATTACAATAAATAACATAATCATTTTCATTTAGAGGTATAGATAACACAAATAACATGATAAACATACTTGGAATAGCATAAAGCTAATAGGTAGATATGGTGGACTCACTGGAAAAACTTTGGTTGAAGGTGTTGGAAACAAGTTTTTACTTGTTGGGATTTTTGGGCTAGCAAAAGGGAGAAAGATGACCATCTAGATGCATGCATGAGTGTCCATAGAACTAACTAATTCATGTCAAACAAGGTTAAATAACATACAACATCAAAACATGAATAAAAGATAGCTCATGATAAAGCATTTGCAAATTATTACTCATAAAGAAGCTCATGAATCATGCAACTATATGTGTCATTAAAAATCAACTTAGACATCCCTTTTCCCAATACAATAAAGGCATGCAAGATATTTCAACCCATATTTCCAGTAGCTTTCTCATATATAAATGAAAGTGTGGTGGTCTCACAAAATAAAAATCTAGACTAACATAACAAACAAATAAAAGACGCTCTAAGTTTATGCGATAAAGTGCATTGATAGAAAAACAGAAGTTAGACGTGTGCAAACCGAGAGTGTGTTGGTTCAGTGCGGATGTTCTCCACATCCCCAAGCTTATGGTTTTCACAATCCTTGGATAACTCATGGTGCATCTCCTCCAATCTCTGTGAAAAAACTTCAAAACACTGTTTCTCCCGTTTCTTTTCTGTGGGGTGACGTTAGTAGAGATAAATAAATAGGTTTCTTGCTCAATATAATCCATGGGCTAAAATACATATGAATGTCCAGAAAGTGTATAATGTTGTATTCCTACTCATAAACTCAATTGGAGCAAAAATATTCAACTTAAAAGTTCAAAACAAGCATAAAACAATACGGGACAGAATCTGTCCAGAAAAATAGCAGCAGCAAAACGTATTTTTCTGTCCTACTTAAGCTCGTCTAAAAATTCTGAAAAACATTCAGGCATATAGAGGATGAAAAGTTGCAGTTACAGTAAAAATATCAGCTCATTCGAAATTACAGAATAAGAATGAAAAATCAAACTGTGCACAGACTCCGTGCAGGAATAAAATCTCCGAATAGAAATAGCAACTTTTTCAAACCAAAATGGGTAAACTTGGCACTTTATTAAAAATTCCAGAAACTAACCTAAGAAAACAATCTCTTGTTACAGCAAGAGGACACCAAGAAAATAAAAACAACTGGGTTGCCTCCCGTAAAGTGCTTTCTTTATAGTCTTTTAGCTAGACATAATAGTTTTAATGATGCTCACATAGGAATAAGAATGGAATGCAAAACAGAGCATCAAGAGAAAAATATGAAACACATTTAAGTCTACCCCACTTCCTATGCATTGGGATCTTCTAAGAAAATAAATCAATAAAGCACAAAGTGACTAGCATAGGAAGGCAAAGCGAGTGCGACTTCAAAATTTTCAACAAAAAGAGAGAAGACTTAATATTTTTGAGATAAATGAAATCATGTCTCCCTCTCTCATAAAAGCTTTCAGTGGCATCATTGATAAACTCAACAATATAGATATCCCATGAAACATTCTTATCATGATCCATATGCATAAAAGTATCAACATTTTCCACATAAGCAAAGTTCTTCTTATTAATAGCAATGGGAGTAGCATCATTGTAAAGAACTCGAACATGACAGACAAGTTGTATATTAATTGGATGGTTTTGGGCAATCCTTCCAAAACTATGACAAGTTTCAGGAGGATGATTGTAATTATTAGCATCATCATTTTCAGGATTAGTACCAAAGAGATTTTCAATATCAAAAGTACTATGCTTTTTCCAATCATGATCACTACTATAAGTAACAGGCATAGGATCATCATCGAAATCAGACTCATTAGCAACAACTATAATAGGAGCAACATGCTTAGGGGAAGACACCGTTTCCTCTATCCTTTTACTCCTCCTCTTCTTCTTCTTTCCCTTCTCAGGAGGGAGAGGCTTGAAAGGAGGCTTCTCCACATACCCTGGTTTATTGTTAGAAACAATAGAGGAAAGGGATTCCTCCTTTTCATTAGTAAGAGTAGGACAAACATTAGTCCTTTCATATTTTGGTAAAGCAATTCCATCTTTTATAATATTTTGAATGTAAGTGTTGTCATGGCAATTATTAACACAATAGAGATAACATCCATGCAACACGCTATTCATATCAAAAGCACTCATATCTAACGAAGAAGTTTTTCTTGATAACTCTTCACACCCCAAAAATAATGTAAGTTCATCATGCTGATTAGGAGTGATCATGTTATCACAAAAGTCTCTCGCAGTACTTATATTAGAATCTGAGCATTGGAATTTGAAATGACCCTCTTTATAGCAAAGTTCACAAATAAAAGGATAGGTGTCACAAACCTTTTTAGCAAGATCACTTAGAGCTCTGTACCATGTTGTAGTTTTTTCATTCCTATAATTAATACAATATTCCTCTTCAATTTTATTCTTTTCACAAGGTCTAAGTGCTCCACAATAATTAACATTCTTATAGGAAATAGTACTTTCAGAAATTTGAGCATGTTTATTGCAATCATCAATAACAGTTTCGGTTTCCAAGCAAGTGTCTTTAGAAGGTTCATGATACATGTCCCAATTCTCTTTAGGAATATAAATATGAGAAGCAAAAGTTTTACAGCAATCAACAATAATTTGAGAATTAAGACCAAATTTAGCACTGAGCTCATGGAAACTAGTAGTTTTACTGAAAGACTCAATGCAATCATACTTATAGTTTATACCTGATTCTTTACCTTTGTTGTTATCCCAATCTTTAGTATTGCGTTGAATTGTTTCAAGAATATCCCATTTAGCTTCAACCTTCTTGCTTGTGAAAGAACCTCCTGAACAGGCATCCAGATGATCCTTATAATGACCTGAAAGCCTTGCATAAAAATTAGTAATAATTATTTCCTTAGGAAGCTCATGGTTAGGATATTTGAGTATTAATGCTTTCAGTCTTCCCCAAGCTTGAGCAATGCTTTCTCTATCATGAGGATACAAATTGAAAATGTAACACCTATCTAGATGCACTTCATGAAGAGGATAAAACTTAGAGTAAAAGAGAGATTCAAGCTGTTTCCAATTCGAAGGGGGATCATCCAGCATCCTATACCACTTCTTTGCTTTGCCCTTAAGTGAAAATGGAAATAATTTCCTCATGACATATTCCCTTGATAAACCTGCAACCTTAAACAGCTCACAAAGTTCTGTAAATTTCAACAAGTGATCATGTGGATGGATTGTTCCATCCCTTGCATAACATTCATCCACAACCATTTTAATATATTCTGTAGGTACTTCAAAAGGAATACTTTCAATAGGTGGTATTAGAATATCACAAGTATCCTTAGAATTATCACATATAGGAGACAAAGTATTATCAAGGTAAATTTTTTTCTCCAAAGCTGGGGAACTAAAAAGATCATTTTCATATAAACTAGCTTCCCCAAGCTTAGACTTTTCCATAGCATTAGGAATAATGGTGTTCAAAGAATTCATGCTAATAGCATTGCCATCACTATTATGCGAACAAACTCCCATTGGTTTAATTATCTCTTCAAAAGCATCATCAGAGTCATAAAATCAAAGTTTATCATCAGCCAAATTTTGAGTGTTGCCCTCATCTATAGATGGTGAAGGTGGATCTTTCCTCTCTTCAGTCTCTAGTTGTTCATCATCTTCTTGCTCTTCATTGTTGTAGCGACCTTGCCCTTTAAAAATGGCCAAGATCCCTGTGTTCTGTGCTAGTCCCTGGATCGAATAGCTAGCACCACAGTTCAAGATGTAATATCATGCAAATGCGTCAAGTATCTATTACATCGAAGATCCAGAAAGTAAAACATTACAAGTTGCATAGCACAAGGCTAGCATGTTACAAGGTTCAGCAGCGGAAAGCATATAATAGCATGGAGCCTCATCATCTTCATGTGCCACAGGCAGACATGTTGGTTGCAGACTCGAAACCTATAACGTTCCTTACTCATCGTCAAACGAACCTGCAACGATAAAAGCATTGCAGCCAAAAATTGGTCAGAACCATTTGAATGGATCTGGCAAATGATACTTGTGGACTCATAAAGGAAAACTTCTAACATCTACATGCATATTTGGCTGGTGGAGTTGACAGGCTCTTGCGCAAAGCAATATTTTATCCTATACTTTCAAAAATCATTTCTTTCTTTACAAAACTTAGGAGACATTCCTGGGCGCACCAGTGTCTCAAATCCCCCCCCATGTTCTCCCATCAAATTTTAATTTACAAATTGGAATGAATGAGATTTTTCTGTCGACCACCTTGTTTAGTTACTCAAATTGTCCATAACCGGGGACACGGCTAAGATCTTAGTTTTAATTACTCTCGAGAGTTTGTGACACTTTCACCACTTGACTTCATCAACCCATTCTGTCCTTGACCTTCTTGAAGTGAAAAGGAAAGGTGAAGATGAAGACGAGACCTTTGGGAAACAGTCCCCTGTTCCTCTGGCAGACCCATACAAGACATTCATCCGCTGCGAACTGCCGGAATCAGGTTCCTAGAACTTACTTAGTCAAGGCAGAGCCATAGTACCAAGTGGCTGCACTGGAAGTAAACTAGACACGGAGTGACATGAAATCTCGAGGCCCTGGGTGGCGAGCACAAGTGCACGTACTCAGGTACCCGCAGAACTGGGCCTGAGCAGCCACTCAACTTTGAACCACCAATAGAACAACTCCAAATCCACCCAGGTGATTGATTAATTTAGTAGAATTTTTCTTAACTCATCTACCACAAAACAATTCATTTTTGCAGCAAGCCAATCTACTAAATTAATATAGGTCACTAGTCATCTAATTCATGTGGCTAACCTAACAGGTTTGCATAGCATATAACTTTATTGAAAACAGCTATCATGCATGCTATTGGAAAATAGTCTACAATGCAATATAGTAAAATAGTAGGTCATTTATGCTAGAGTATCACTTGCCTTTTGAAACTTGTCGTTGCTCACACACTCTTTTCAACGTAAGTCGTATCTCTTCGTTCAATCTAAACAATATAAACAAACAACAATAAATAATCATCCAACAAACAATAAAACAAGCACAACATCAAACATGGACAACAATAAAACAACAAGGTTGATGGTCCAAGTTCATCATATAATTCAATATACAAAAAGAATTATTGTAATGAGGTCTAGGTTGGTCAAGGTCCAAGGTTTACAATCTGGATATGGTCAAATTGCAAACTAGGTCAAAGTTTGCAACACAAGCCACTAAAAGACTTTAAAGCAATTTCAACATTTTCATGATGAAATGGTTCAACTAAAATGGGTTTTGGGTATACTGGACAGAGAACTAAGTTTTAAAACATTTTCCAAAAGAACACAAATAAAACAATAACAAAAACATTTTTAATACTCCCAAAAAGGCATAAACACAATTTTATATAAAACAATGATTCAACACATTTTATAAAATTTTGGGAAAGGTCTTACTGGACAGAGGGCATCTATACAAAACTAACCCAATTGGATTTGCCCAAAAATCTATTTTTAAACTAAAGTTATGCCAAAATTACTCAAATTACACATTTGAAATTTGAATAATTTAAACTAGGGCAAAACTGAAAATTAATATGTTTAAAATAATCTACAGATCCTGAGGTTTTCAAAAATATAAAATTCATTAAATTTGGCCGAGCCATTAAAAAGATATGATGGTTTTAAGGTTCAGGGGCTTTTCTGCAAAACTGCCAAATTAAATCAATTCGGCCGAAATTACAGAAAATGGGGGCTGATGTGGCGCTGATGCGGACGCTGACTGTGCGCTGACTAGGCGCCACGTGGCTAGATCTGATAAGCCGATACCGATTTGGTTAAGGGGATCAAAATGGACCGTTGGATCTAGACCCAGTGGTCGAGATCTAAACAGGAGGGGACTGGCCGGAGTGCACGGCGGCGAGCTCTGCTTACCGGCGGCAATGGCGGTGGCTGCGGGGTCGAATCCAGCAGCCTGGCGGCACTTTATCTAGGGTTTTCGGGGGGAAAAAGGAGAGGTATGGCCGGGGTTTATATGGACGCGGTGGATTGGAACAAATCCCACGAGTTTCGCTCGGATTTGATCGCCGAACGGAATCGTGTATCGGGTGGTTTTTGCGTACGTAGGAGGTTGAACGCGGTGACGTCACCGCTTGCGTCATCGTGGGCCCCTCTGGTCAGAGAGAGAGAGAGAGGAAACAGAGAGGGGAGAAAGGCCGGATGCGGGGATGCAGCTGGGCCGAACTTGGGCTTGCTAGGGGGGGGGGGGGCTGGCTAGCCGGTTCTTTCTTTTTTTTTTAACAAAACTTTTTCCCTTTTTCTTTTTCTGTTTTCAAAACTAAAATAAAACCAGTCCAAAACCTTTTGGAAAAATTTGTAAAATACTTTTTAGAGAGCTTTTCAAATATAGAATAATATGGCACTTGTCTTGCCAACAAAATAAAATAAAATATTTGAAATATCTAAACATTGCATAAAGGCCTATTTGTCACCCTTATGTCATTTTAAATAAATAGAGTTTTATAATTCTTTTTGAACTCAAGTAAAATCCAGAAAATTTGTTTGAGTATTATCATTTAAAATAGTAAACTCAAACAAATAATTTGGGACAAAACATTTTATTTAAAAAGATTTTGATAAATCCTTTTAAATACCATGCCCATTTAATTAGTAGGCTTTGGCAAAAATAATTAAAATACTTTGTCAAAATGTTTCTAGGTTTTTAATAGAAATCCAAAATACTAATTTATTTCCAAAACTTTAAATCTTGAAATTAGAAGACAAAAGAATATTTAAAATAATATCCCTTTGAATAAAATAAAATAATCTTCAAAGATGGTTTTTCTTGATTTTTGGAGACTTTATCTATTCAATAATAAAAGTTTTAAATTTTTGTGATTTTTAAAACATTCCAAAATTTGGGATGTTACAAACCTACCACCCTTAAAAGGAATCTCGTCCCCGAGATTCGAAGAGGCTAGAAAGAAATGGGTTTGGGATCTCTGGGTTTAGTCAAATGGGTGGGCTACCACCCTTAAAAGAAACTTTTGTGAGTAAACTTGAACTCCTTCCTTCGAGGTTGGGTCAACCGGTGAATCTTGTCGTCACACTGGAGTCAACTATATTTTACACTCATGAAGTGCTCCATCTCTCATAGGTGGGTGTCTCTTTAGATAACTTCGGTTACCAACCTCTTTAATATGGCTTGACATATTATGTCTTCCATCCATGTGATGTCTTCGGCAATCTTTTCTTCTCTAGGTTGGCATCCTTCAGTGCAAACAAAGCGTCAATTCTAACGAAACTCTCATGGCAGGTCAAGACTTTCTTTGTTGGATCACTTCTTCTTCACGAGAGCTGGGGTTTGTTCTCACCGAAAATCTTACGTTTCGGCAACTTTTGCCTCACATAGGGTTATAATATATTATCCTCCTACGGATCAGGCTTATCAACGTCGTCTCTCTTATAGGTATGTCACTCAGATTTATCAATCCAAATAGTGAGGAAAATAACATGAGTAGTAGGAATGGTGATCAATCCATCCTGCACCCGTATCATTTCCTCAATATGTAGATAGGTAAATCACATATTCTAACTCTCGGGCATCCTTACTTGTCTAACAGAAAGTTTCCAATCTGCAGGACAACCTCAACTAAACTATCGATCCTTTAAAACTATTGGGTTGCGTAAACTCCTGCACTCGCTAGCTCACAAGCTATAGATTCTTTGGTGATCCTTCTCAGTGGGAAGCACGCTTTCCTTGTCATCTTAGCTTGTCCATTCTAGCGTCATGTCTTCATCCCTGATATGACGAACAGGCTTCACAACAATAGCTATTGTTTCGTTTAAGCTTTGGTATAAGGTAGTCGATACTAGTTTCATTCATCCTCACATAATATGGTTATTACTTCGCCATTACATGACTCTTACATCATAATGCTCATTTCCTCATACATAATTCTAATGAAAATTTAGTTGAGCAAGGCATTCACACGACGTCTCTTTCGACTTGGGCAATCATCGGTGAAGTGTCCTGTCTCTCTGCAGCGATGGCAAAATACTGTTGACATATCTCGGGGCTCTTCTGGGCATTCTCTTTCATAATGGCCCATTTTCTTGCAATTAAAACATTTCGCATAGTTTTTGTCTTCCATCGGACATTTATTCGCGTAATGCCCCTTGTCCTTGCACTTGTAACATGTCACCTGACTGAGGTCCCTGTTAGCCTCATGGTTGTGGCACTGCTGGCCATTTCCATTGTTGTGACCATTTTGTACTTTTCCTTTGGCTCCTCCATTGCTTAATTTGAATCCACCACTATGGCTGATACCGTGATGACGGTGGTCATCATTAGTTCTGTGATGGTTTACAAGTCCCTTCTTGAGAGGATTTAACTTGCTCTCTTCTTCAGTCTTCCGTTCGAGGCAGTCGCTGGAATAGTGTCCCATCTTCTTACACTTATAACACTGTACAAGACTAAGGTCCTTCTTCTTCTTCTTCTTTGGTGTTTCTACAGAGAATAGATCCTTGTAATCTACCTCATCATAATCTACCTCAACGGTTGGGAACCTTGTTGTTCGTTTAAAGGGGCAATCTCGAGAAAAATGACCTTCCTCTTCACATGAATAACAACACTTGGTGGTGACCATAGATGAGTTAGGATGAGTACTAATTATAGCTTCACCTTCCATCTTGTCATGAATAATAAGTCCCTTCTTATACAGTTTTGGCTTGATCCCATCACCATCCTTCTTCTCTGAGCAATCCCATGAATAGTGACCCATTTCCTTACATATGAAACATGTTATATGGCTAGTATCTCGCTTGAGTTCCTCCTTCCGTTTCTGTACTACCACAGACCTCTTGAGAATTTGTTGCATTCCCGCTTTGACTTGTTGACTGACTTCTTGCACTATGGGATAAAGCTGGCACTGAGCTGGAATGTGATTTGTTCCTTCACATAAAAAGCAGGTAACCTGGATTTTGGAGCATCCTTCATCCATATTGTTTGCATCATTATGGGGCCACTCATCAGGACACTCTTTGGGTGAATGATCAATCTCCCCACAGATTTTGCAGGCTCTGGGTCCTGTCATAATATTCTCCTTGGACTCTTTGTGGCCATCTTCCATCTGTGGTAACCTGTTGTTGTTTCTTGCCATATACTGAGCCATCATCTGCACTAATTGAGTCTGGTTATCTAACATTCGTTGCATTCCTGTGGGTAACTCATTCTTGGGGTTGTTGGCTTGACTTTCTTTCATCACTTGAGTCATCTGAGTCTGGGCTGCTACCAGCAACTGAACTGCATAGGGCACCTTGAGGTGGCTATCTTTCCCATCATGGTTGGCATGTGGGTGAGACATCTAGTTTGGTTTAGCAGAGATGAGTAGATATAGAAAGATACTAAGGGAAGCACTAATACCCATACACCGCATATCAAGACAAATCATCTTACAAGCAACATCTAGCAAGCATCAATCAACAGTAAAACAACCAATAGAGATAAAAACAACTCCTCCTGCTTAATTTTTGAAATTATAGTTTGGATAACCAACAAACACAACAAGGTTTTTCAAAATAGACACGATAGTACTGCCATACCACAATTTGGTAAGTCAATACAATATTACGATAACGCTATTCGGGTAAAATGGTGGTCTAGTCTATCTCTTCCTTTAGTGCTTTAGCATTCTCTTCTATTTCTTTGAGTTCGTCGAGGTACTTCTGGTGTTATGAATTCTAATTTGAAGTCTTCTATCAAGGCACTTGATGGCTTCTCATACTGGTCATGTTTATCTTCAACGCCTCCGGAAACATTTCTAAGTTATGGTCATCTATAAATAAGATAAGATAACTTAGATAGCAATTAGGTGAGAAGGTTACAAGAAGATATTATGAAAGTTTTTGGATGAATAGAAAATAACTTTATGCCTATGGTCTTTCTTATTTCTAATCCAATCCTAGGGTTTCGAACCTACAGGCAACACAATGCTCTGATACCATCTGTAGCGACCTTGCCCTTTAAAAATGGCCAAGATCCCTGTGTTCTGTGCTAGTCCCTGGATCAAATAGCTAGCACCACAGTTCGAGATGTAATATCATGCAAATGCGTCAAGTATCTATTACATCGAAGATCCAGAAAGTAAAACATTACAAGTTGCATAGCACAAGGCTAGCATGTTACAAGGTTCAGCAGCGGAAAACATATAATAGCATGGAGCCTCATCATCTTCATGTGCCACAGGCAGACATGTTGGTTGCAGACTCGAAACCTATAACGTTCCTTACTCATCGTCAAAAGAACCTGCAACGATAAAAGCGTTGCAGCCAAAAATTGGTCAGAACCATTTGAATGGATCTGGCAAATGATACTTGTGGACTCATAAAGGAAAACTTCTAACATCTACATGCATGTTTGGCTGGTGGAGTTGACAGGCTCTTGCGCAAAGCAATATTTTATCCTATACTTTCAAAAATCATTTCTTTCTTTACAAAACTTAGGAGACATTCCTGGGCGCACCAGTGTCTCAAATCCCCCCCATGTTCTCCCATCAAATTTTAATTTAGAAATTGGAATGAATGAGATTTTTCTGTCGACCACCTTGTTTAGTTACTCAAATTGTCCATAACCGGGGACACGGCTAAGATCTTAGTTTTAATTACTCTCGAGAGTTTGTGACACTTTCACCACTTGACTTCATCAACCCATTCTGTCCTTGACCTTCTTGAAGTGAAAAGGAAAGGTGAAGATGAAGACGAGACCTTTGGGAAACAGTCCCCTGTTCCTCTGGCAGACCCATACAAGACATTCATCCGCTGCGAACTGCCGGAATCAGGTTCCTAGAACTTACTTAGTCAAGGCAGAGCCATAGTACCAAGTGGCTGCACTGGAAGTAAACTAGACACGGAGTGACATGAAATCTCGAGGCCCTGGGTGGCGAGCACAAGTGCACGTACTCAGGTACCCGCAGAACTGGGCCTGAGCAGCCACTCAACTTTGAACCACCAATAGAACAACTCCAAATCCACCCAGGTGATTGATTAATTTAGTAGAATTTTTCTTAACTCATCTACCACAAAACAATTCATTTTTGCAGCAAGCCAATCTACTAAATTAATATAGGTCACTAGTCATCTAATTCATGTGGCTAACCTAACAGGTTTGCATAGCATATAACTTTATTGAAAACAGCTATCATGCATGCTATTGGAAAATAGTCTACAATGCAATATAGTAAAATAGTAGGTCATTTATGCTGGAGTATCACTTGCCTTTTGAAACTTGTCGTTGCTCACACACTCTTTTCAACGTAAGTCGTATCTCTTCGTTCAATCTAAACAATATAAACAAACAACAATAAATAATCATCCAACAAACAATAAAACAAGCACAACATCAAACATGGACAACAATAAAACAACAAGGTTGATGGTCCAAGTTCATCATATAATTCAATATACAAAAAGAATTATTGTAATGAGGTCTAGGTTGGTCAAGGTCCAAGGTTTACAATCTGGATATGGTCAAATTGCAAACTAGGTCAAAGTTTGCAACACAAGCCACTAAAAGACTTTAAAGCAATTTCAACATTTTCATGATGAAATGGTTCAACTAAAATGGGCTTTGGGTATACTGGACAGAGAACTAAGTTTTAAAACATTTTCCAAAAGAACACAAATAAAACAATAACAAAAACATTTTTAATACTCCCAAAAAGGCATAAACACAATTTTATATAAAACAATGATTCAAAACATTTTATAAAATTTTGGGAAAGGTCTTACTGGACAGAGGGCATCTATACAAAACTAACCCAATTGGATTTACCCAAAAATCTATTTTTAAACTAAAGTTATGCCAAAATTACTCAAATTACACATTTGAAATTTGAATAATTTAAACTAGGGCAAAACTGAAAATTAATATGTCTAAAATAATCTACAGATCCTGAGGTTTTCAAAAATATAAAATTCATTAAATTTGGCCGAGCCATTAAAAAGATATGATGGTTTTAAGGTTCAGGGGCTTTTCTGCAAAACTGCCAAATTAAATCAATTCGGCCGAAATTACAGAAAATGGGGGCTGACGTGGCGCTGATGCGGACGCTGACTGTGCGCTGACTAGGCGCCACGGGGCTAGATCTGATAAGCCGATACCGATTCGGTTAAGGGGATCAAAATGGACCGTTGGATCTAGACCCAGTGGTCGAGATCTAAACAGGAGGGGACTGGCCGGAGCGCACGGCGGCGAGCTCTGCTTACCGGCGGCAATGGCGGTGGCTGCGGGGTCGAATCCGGCAGCCTGGCGGCACTTTATCTAGGGTTTTCGGGGGGAAAAGGAGAGGTATGGCCGGGGTTTATATGGACGCGGTGGATTGGAACAAATCCCACGAGTTTCGCTCGGATTTGATCGCCGAACGGAATCGTGTATCGGGTGGTTTTTGCGTACGCAGGAGGTTGAACGCGGTGACGTCACCGCTTGCGTCATCGTGGGCCCCTCTGGTCAGAGAGAGAGAGAGGAAACAGAGAGGGGAGAAAGGCCGGATGCGGGGATGCAGCTGGGCCGAACTTGGGCTTGCTAGGGGGGGCTGGCTGGCCGGTTCTTTCTTTTTTTTTAACAAAACTTTTTCCCTTTTTCTTTTTCTGTTTTCAAAACTAAAATAAAACCAGTCCAAAACCTTTTGGAAAAATTTGTAAAATACTTTTTAGAGAGCTTTTCAAATATAGAATAATATGGCACTTGTCTTGCCAACAAAATAAAATAAAATATTTGAAATATCTAAACATTGCATAAAGGCCTATTTGTCACCCTTATGTCATTTTAAATAAATAGAGTTTTATAATTCTTTTTGAACTCAAGTAAAATCCAGAAAATTTGTTTGAGTATTATCATTTAAAATAGTAAACTCAAACAAATAATTTGGGACAAAACATTTTATTTAAAAAGATTTTGATAAATCCTTTTAAATACCATGCCCATTTAATTAATAGGCTTTGGCAAAAATAATTAAAATACTTTGTCAAAAAATTTCTAGGTTTTTAATAGAAATCCAAAATACTATTTTATTGCCAAAACTTTAAATCTTGAAATTAGAAGACAAAAGAATATTTAAAATAATATCCCTTTGAATAAAATAAAATAATCTTCAAAGATGGTTTTTCTTGATTTTTGGAGACTTTATCTATTCAATAATAAAAGTTTTAAATTTTTGTGATTTTTAAAACATTCCAAAATTTGGGATGTTACAATTGTCCTCCTCTTCGGGCTGCATAGGCAACCCCAAGCTTAGGCTTTTGTCATCTTCTTCACATACTTCCTCTTCCAAGCTTATGTTTTCATCATCTACTTCCTGATAAACATTAGATATTCCTTGGGCATATCTCTTCCTTGTGTCAACAACATAGATATTTTCATCAAATTCATATATGCATTTATTAAGGAGATTAGTGATAGCAACTTTACATTTAGAAGCTATAGGGCAGGTTTCATGTTCATCAATGAAGGTGTTTAATTCATATGCCCCCGTGAAAAGAACGAATTGCTCTACTTCTTTCATCCCTAAGTGAGCATAATTTCCTGTATGATAAGTTGCAATAACAAGTTCAACTTTATTGGAAGGGCATTGGAATTCAAAGTGTCTACAGTATTCAGAGCAACAAGTTTGTTCCTTATGACAATTAAGCAGTTTACTAGCAATTATATTTAGAACCCCCATGAACATTCCCAATCTTTTCCCTTCATATGATTCTCTAAATCGAGCAACTTTCCAGGCATTTTTAGAATAGTTTTCCATTTTTTAATTTTTTTTTTGGGTTTTATGATAAATGCAAAACTGAAAGTAAAACTAAACTAAATGCAAAACTGAAAGTAAACTAGAGTATATGCAAAACTGAAAATAAATATCTAGTGCAAACAAGAATAGAAACTTAAGCGCTACGCTCCCCGGCAACGGCGCCAGAAAAGTACTTGATAACCCCCAAGAGCAGGGGATCACTGTAGCACCACTCAATGTGGAAGTAAGGTATCGATCCGCAGGAGCAAGAAGGAAAAGTTATCTATTCCCTACAACTAAAGTGTCACAAGTTTTAGTTGATTATGCACTAAACAAGTTTATAGAACAAGGTGGTTGAGTTAATGGATGGAAGTTTGATGTAACAAAACAGGAGCGTGAAAGTGTCCCAATCCTCTTCAATTCAAGAGGACAAGACAAAGGTGTAAACGGTGCTTGGAAATAAGGCCTAGGGATCATACTTTCACTAGTGGACACTCTCAACAATAATAATATAATTGAATACATAAATATTTCCTCCTCATTATGCTACTCTGAATTAATTTCTGGTTGGATAAAGAACACCAATCCACTGTGTAGGGCTATAAAAGCACACCTTAAAGTCGCATTCCACATCTAGGGAACCCCACACTGCCAACTTGAGTGCCCTAAATATCACTAGAAAAACACCACAATTTCATAGAGACATCCACCACAAATAAACTCATGATAAGTATTCATGTAATCTTTATCCTAAGAGCCACACACGGTGCACACACTGTCAACTTCATACCATGGGACAAAAGGTGACTCCGGAAATCACATCAATAAAACCACATGAGTAGCATAATTCATAAGATGATGAAGAGTAACATCTATGGATTCAACTAGATTACAAAACTCATGATCAAATAAAGATCACACCATGAGAGAGAGAGATAAACCACATAGCTACCGGCATGAGCCCTCAGCCCCGAGGGAGACTACTCCCCCTTCATCATGGAGACGGTGGAGATGTCGTTGGGGGAGATGGAGACCACCCCGGCAGCGCTCCGCCGGAGTTTCCCCCCTCCAATCTGCAGCTTCTGATCTCCGTTTTGGTGTTTCTCTGTTTGCCGCCGCCTCCCTCTGGAAAACATCGGGGGACCTTTTATATAGGCGTTTTTAGGTCACGAGGATGCTTCAGGGCGAAGGATCGACGCAAACGGGGCCACGAGGGTAGAAATAGGTGGGCCCACACAGCCTGGTACTGTAGCCGCATGGGGCCCCCCTATTTTGGCCCCCGGCCTCCGTTCGTTTGCTTCTTTCGGTCCTAGGTCTTCCTCCTTCCAAAATAATGATCCCCGTAAATTTTCAGCTCATTTGGACGTCGTTTGGGTCCCTGAAACATCAAAATATAGAAAATAGGGTTTTCTACCAGTGCAGGGTTAATTCCAAATAAATGGGGAAACTGTGAATTATCCCCAAAATCATTATAAAACAATGATATAACCCTTATATGATGCAAATATGATTGAAATATGAGAATTATAATGCAAAGTTCATGTATGCATTTTACATGCATCAGTCATCGCCATCACGCCAAGCATCATCGGGATCATCATCAACATCATCTCCACCATCACCACCGTCATCCCATCTCATCTCGCTGTAATAATTATCATTGTGTTGCTATTAGTTCATCGGAATTGTATCCCGGGCATTGATTACCACTTGTAGTTGATGTTTGTGAGTTTTACCGGTGAATTATCATTACAACCAGATTGAGGTACTTGTGAGTAGTTCGTTTGGTTCTTGAGGACTTTGGGAAAGCCTAGTTGCTAGTAATTGCATAATGTTGACTAATATTTAATGGTTTGATTTATGTTGTGGTGTTATTCCTCTAGAGGTATCGTGTGAACGTCGACTACATGATACTTTACCTTTCAAAGGGCCTAGGGGAATGCATGGTGTATTTAGTTTGCTTATGGTAGTGTAACATCCCAAAAATTTCAAAAAATTGCATTTCATGCATATCATGGCATCATTGTTGCATTTGTGCATTTGTGTTTGTTTATTTATCCTAAAAACAAAAATATTTTCTTTTATATTTCTTCTTATAAGAAAATGCCAATAAAGGCCTTTTAATGCCAGTGGCAAACTTGTAAATAAAAAGTCTTCTAAATATTTTGCAAATAAGTTTTTCTGGTAGATAATTTAATTACAAATTTATTTCATAATTTTTGGGCTTTTATTTTAAAAGTTATTAACCTTTTTCAGAAAAGGTTTTAAAAAAAAAAAAAAAAGGGGGGGGATGACGTCATGCTGACGTCATCGTCGTTTTCTCTCCCGTGGTGGACTTTCATGGCCGAAACGGCCGCACCCAACCCCTCCCGATTCCGGCCTTCAAGCCGCGCCCCTCCCCCTCCACCTTGCCCCTCTTAACCCCCTCCATTTCCTCTCCCGTTTGCCCCACACCACTTCACCCGGGAGCCCCTAGGCTGCCCACACGCGAGCTCGCCGTCCCGCCACTTGCCGCCGCCGTCGACCACGGTTTCCGGCCAACTCCGGCGTCTCCGTACCCTCTCGATAACCCCTTTCTCTCTATCTCTTTGCCGCGCACCATTTTGACATCTTTTGGCCTCGCTTTGATCCCCAGGACGACGAGAGCTTCATCGACCGCGCCCGGCCGCCCGCGGGAGCAACTCCGGCGAAAGATTGCTCGGGAACCAGGACGCCTCAACGCCGACGACCTCGCCAACACGTTCGCCTCGTCCTCCCCTCTGCAAAGGTACCGGAAGCCCCCTCCCTCGCCCTCTGTGCACGCCGGAACGCGCCGTGCCGGCCCGCCGCCGCCGCTCGGGCTAGGGTTCCGGCCGTCCCGCGCCGCCCGATTTGGGCCTCTCTTTTTCGGTCGTTGGATCTAGATCCTACGGCCGGGTTTTATTTTAGATACCGAACCGGTACGGGCCAATCACGGAGCGCCACGTCGCTTGTTCTTTTTCCTTTTTATCTGTTTTTCTGTTTTTAGGCAGAAAATCATCCAAACTTTGAAATTCCATATCTTTTGAACCACAACTCCGAATTTAGTGATTTTGATGTCTACGGATTGAGAAAAATGAGTAGAATCCAGTAGTATAGTTTTTGTTAATTTTTGTATCGTGCATAAACTTGTTATTTACAGATTTTGTATTAACTTGTTTAGGCTATAAAATGAGTTTTACAAATCCTTTTTGAGTGATTCAAGTTGCTAAAATCTTGTTTAGATGTCCTCTGTCCAGTAGCATGTTCATCATATTTTATTAAAATGTTTTTATGCAGAAACTTTAGAATTTGTGTGTTTGCCCTTTTTTAGGTGTTTTGGAATTTATTCCTATTAAGTAATTTATTAAAAATTGTTTGTGGCATCATGCATATAGAACAACCAGAGAACTAAAAGTTATATTACTTTTGTGTTATTGTAATTTTTGCATACTCATGCATGGCATATTTTTTGTATTGTCACTTGTGTGAATTTGTATGTTTATTTGTGTGTTTTGTATTTTTGTTAGATTACTCGGAGGGTCACGAAGACTTTGGTGGTTGCTACTCTTGCTCCTCTTGTTGCCAAGGCAAGTGGCACACTTGCATATTTTGTCCTATTATTTTGATATATGCATGTGTAGTAATACTTGGAAAATAGCATGATAGGCTTATTAGTATTGCTATGCTAAAAACTGTTTAGAATAGTTTCTCCCTTTACTAGATGGTCTAGATGCACCTATTATAACTTGGTAGAATTATAGAAATGCTATGCAAAATGTTGTTTTTGTTAAAAGTAAAAATTCTACTAAGTTAAAGAACCTCCTGGGTGGATTTTGGCATTGCTTGGTGGTTTATGGTTGAGTGGCTACTCGGGACCATGTCTATGGTGTTTTTCACCCGAGAATGGCTCACTTGTGGACGGCCACCCAGGGACAAAGAGATCAACGTTACTCCGAGTTTAGTGAGCTTACCGTGCAGCCATATGTCATATGGGCTCTGGCTTGACTAAGTATGTAGTATGGAACCGGCCCGGCCTGACAGGTGGTGGTAGAGGAATGTAGGTGGAGCGCGTCAGGACGGCAGTGGTCGGGAAAATACTTCGGAAAAGTCTCGTCTCCATCCTCTCCTTTCCTTTTCACTTCAAGAAGGTCAAGGTCAGAATGGGTTGATGGAGTCTTATGGTGAAAGTGCACAACCTCTGCAGAGTGTCAATCTAAGTACTTAGCCGTGTCCCCGGTTACGGACGATTCTGAGCAAGCTGGACGAGGACGTCGACGGAAGATCTCATCATTCTAATTTCTCTAAGTTAAAATTTTGATGGGACAACAAGGGTAGTTGAGACAATGGTTGTCATACCATACCTGTCTCGTATAGATGAAAAGTGTTTTGAAAAGAGATAGGGAAAAATTGGCTTTTTGCAAAATAGCCTTCAAACCCCACAAGCCAAATATGCATATAGGTTATTAGAGTTTTCCTCTATGAGTCCACAAAGTGTCGCTTGCCAGATCCATTTTATATGGTTCTGACCCACCTTGTTGATATCTGTTATCAGGTTGTTCTGACGATGAGTAAGGAACGATGTTGGGTTTCGAGTCTTCAACCGACATGCTCGCCTGTGGCTGCATGAAGATGATGAGGGCTCCATGAATAAAGTTATTTCCGCTGTTTACTCTTTGAGCTAGCCTTGAGCTATGCGAAGTTGTAATCGAATATTTTCCTAAGTACTTGGATCATTCGTGTAATAATTGATGCACTGTTGTGATATACATCTTAACTGTGTGTGCAAATGATTCGATCCAGGGGTTTGCACTATACACAGGGATCATGCCTATATTTTAAGTGCAGGTCCGCTACAGATGGTATCAGAGCACTGTGTTGCCTGTAGGTTCGAAACCCTAAGTTTGGATAGAAATAGGTGGACCAAAAAAAATTATTTTCTAAGTTATAAAGTATACAAAATTTTAGTATGCCTCTTTCCTTAAGTTTCACTCGTAACTTCTTGTCTTATGAATTTTTGTATCTCATATCTTGTTTCTTATACTTAAGGATGACGAGCTTCAACTTCAGCACCGCCGATGACTTCAAGGACACTCGTTTTGGTGGCTATCTCCTCGAGCTAGTTGGACTGTTGGAGCTACCCGTGCCGACGATCAAGGGCAATATTCTGAAGAAGTTCAACAAGGAAGGCTGCTGGGGAATCAAGGCCATCCAAGCTGGACGACAGACCGAGCCCCAGACTGATGCCATCGAGATCAAGCTGATTAGCGACTCCATGGAGAAGGGACTCAACCTCATCATTCAGGACCTGATAGCACGCCTTTGCGGACGTCATCACCGGGAGCTGAGGGGTCACTACCTCCATCACTTTGGGAGACGGTCCGAAGCGGGAGAGCCTTATGACATCGATGTTGAAGATAGGTGCAAGTTTAAGCCCGTATGTAGGTATCTTCAGGACTTAGAGAATCACCTCAATGACCTCCATGAAGATAGACGTTCCGAGCTTTTGAAGAATGATGAGCTATGTGCCCAACTCAAGGAGAGTGAGAAGAAGATCCAGGCTCAAGAAGAAGAAGCCAAGGCCCAGCAGGAGTTGTTCAAGGCACAGGAGAAGAAGTTCCAGAATCAAGAGAAGAGAAATCAGGCGAAGAACAAGGAGATAAGGACCTTGAAGATGGAGCTTGAAAGCAATGAGGTGGAGCTAGAGGCTGACCACGACTTGATTGAGCGACTTCGTGCAGAGAAGAGAGAGCTGCAAGAGAAGAACTCCGCTCTGGAGAAGGAGTTGAAGGAGCTCAAGATGGCGCTTGACAAGGAGGGAATCACTATTGAGATAGTGGAAGAGGATGAGGATGCCATGGTCGAGTAGACTAGTTAGTGAGACTACCATTCTTCTACATCGACGCTACCTTTCGTTTTCATATTGACCTACCAACTTGTGGTATGGCAGTACCATCGCTTTTGTTTTCAGAACCTTGGTGTGTTTTGCTTTCCGAATAATCTGTTCGTTTTATTAAAAAGTTTGTGTTGAGCTCATGTGGTTGTTGTTAAATTTGTGTTAACTGTTTGTATGGGTAGAATATTTCTTTAGTTCTTTCTGTCTATACTCATCTATTCTTAAACCACAGATGCCTCCTCGTCGAAATCCCGAGAACAACAACAACAACAACGATGCTATGTTTCAACAGATGATAGCAGCACAGACTCAGCTGATGACAATGATGGCACAATTCATGGCCAATCAGCATGCGCCGCCACCGCCACCACCCCCGCCACCGCCACCACCCCCACCAGTGGACAGACTTGCCAGGTTTCTGAGGCTTAGGCCTAACAAGTTCTCAACTGCAACTGAACCTATTGTGGCAGATGACTGGCTTCGTTCTGTGCACAAGGACTTGGTGACTTGTGAGTGCACTGACACTGAGATGGTGAGATTCACAGCTCATTTGTTGGAGGGGCCAGCAGCTCAATGGTGGGAAACATATCAAATCACCCACCCTCTGAATGGCTTGACTTGGGAAACCTTCAAGGAAGGCTTTCGTAATGCCCATATCTCTTCGGGCATTATGAACTTGAAGAAGGAAGAGTTCAGGAGTCTGAGACAGGGAAACAGGACACTTAAGGAGTACATGGATGACTTCTATGCTTTGTCTCGCTATGCACCTGAAGACATTGACACGGATGGCAAGAGGAAAGAAAAATTCCTCAAGGGACTATGCGACGAGCTGAAAATCCCTTTGACCGTCGCATACGCCCCAAATTATCAGGCCCTCTTGGACCAAGCCATCGCACTGGAAGATAATATTAAGAAGGAAGAAAACAGGAAGAGGAAACTGAGTACCAACAAACACCATTATGAACCCTCATTCAAGAAGCACTTCTCGCATGATATGAGCCATGCACATAAACATGGGAACCACCATAGTGGAGGGAGCAGCCACAAACATCATGGTCATAACCACACTGGTGGATTCAAGGGAAGCAATGGAGGCTACAAAGGAAATGGACATGCTGGCCATAATCATAACCATGGACAGCATCGCCCAAATCCAGAGCAAAAGAGGGATATCAGCCAAGTGACTTGTTACAAGTGCAAGAACAAGGGCCACTATGCAACCGAGTGCCCAGAAAAGAAGGCTGAAGAAGCTAAGCCCAACCCTTTCCAGAAGGGACATGTGAACCACGTCAATGTGGAAGAAGTATATGATGAACCCGATGCTGTGATTGGTACGTTCTTGCTTAATTCATTTCCAGCATTAGTCTTATTTGATACTGGAGCATCGCATTCATTCATTTCAAGAGCTTTTGTAAACAAACATGGGCTAGCAGTTGAAAATATTGGGAAACCTCTTAAAGTAAGTTCTCCTGGTGGAGAAATGATAGTGAACTCGGGGTGTAGACAACTAGTTATTGAAGTTGGAAAACATCCGTTCCCCGTGGACTTGATTGTCCTAGAAACCCAAGGTTTGGATGTCATCATCGGGATGGATTGGATGACTCGTTTTGAAGGGATTATTGATTGCGCAAACAGAACAATCACCCTCACCACACCAGAAGGAAAGAAGATAAGGTTCCGATCAAAGTTTGAACTAAAGAAAGTTAGGCTTAATTCTCTTAAGGGGGTTAGCCTAGGAGATGTCCTTATAGTGAAGGAATATCCAGATGTGTTTCCAGAAGAACTACCGGGAATGCCACCCGATAGAGATGTTGAGTTCCTCATTGAACTAAAACCGGGTACGGGACCAATTGCTAAAAGACCATACCCAATGGCCACAGATGAATTGAAAGAGCTCAAGAAACAGCTTGATGAGCATCTGCAGAAGGGATTTATTCGTCCAAGTTCCTCACCATGGGGAGCACCAATCCTATTTGTGCAGAAGAAGGATAGTACGCAAAGGCTAGTCACAGACTATCGAGCACTGAATGAGCAAACCATCAAGAATAAGTACCCACTCCCCAAAATCAATGATCTCTTCGATCAATTGGAGGGTGCTTGTGTCTTTTCTAAGATCGATCTTCGATCAGGGTATTTCCAGATGAAAGTTAGAGAGATGGACATACCCAAGACCGCTTTCACCACTAGATATGGTCTGTATGAATACACGGTGATGCCGTTTGGTCTGACCAATGCCCCGGCATATTTCATGAACATGATGAATAAAGTGTTTATGGACTTTTTGGATAAGTTTGTTGTTGTATTCATCGATGATATCTTAGTCTATTCCAAAAGTCATAAGGAGCATGAAGAACACTTACATTTGATATTACAAAGGCTCAGAGAGCATAAACTATATGCCAAATTCAGCAAATGTGAATTTTGGTTGGAGCAAGTTGGATTCCTAGGACACGTTGTGTCTAAGGATGGAATTGCGGTGGATCCTGAAAAAGTATCTGCGGTGACTAACTGGGAACCACCGAAGAATGTTGGAGAAATCCGCAGTTTTCTAGGTCTGGCAGGCTACTACCGGAGATTCATTGAGAATTTCTCCAAGATTGCCAAACCTATGACTGAATTGCTGAAGAAGGGTAAGAAGTATGAATGGACAGAAGATTGTGAATCTAGTTTTCAAAAATTGAAGAAGCAGTTAGTATCCGCCCCTGTTCTGTGTCTGCCAGATATAGAGAAGGATTTCCAAGTCTATTGTGACGCTTCACGTCATGGCTTGGGAAGTGTGTTAATGCAAGGAGGCAAGGTTGTGTCATATGCTTCAAGACAGCTTAAGAAGCATGAAGTAAATTACCCCACTCATGACTTGGAGTTAGCTTCAGTGGTACACGCTTTGAAGACATGGAGGCAATATTTGTTTGGAAATCGTTGCGAAGTGTTCACTGATCACAAAAGTCTGAAATATATCTTTACCCAGAAGGAGTTGAATATGCGTCAGAGAAGATGGTTAGAACTTATCAAAGACTATGATTTGAGTATACAGTACCATCCCGGAAAAGCTAATGTAGTGGCTGACGCTTTGAGCCGCAAGGTCTATGTAAATGGACTTACGGCAGGAGAATTACCTGAAGACTTATGCAAAGGATTTAAGGACCTTAGGTTGGAAGTGGTACCTGAAGGATTCCTAGCGTCATTAGAAGTGCAACCACTTTTGATGGACAAAATCAAAGAAGCTCAGAAAGGTGATAAAGTGATGGAAGAAATCAAGAAGAATCTGAGTAAAGGCAAGGCCAAAGGTTTTCGAGAAGATGAACAGGGTATCATATGGTATGAAAAGCGTATTTGTGTCCCTGAAGATGAGGATCTTAGGAAGTTGATACTTCAAGAAGCTCATGACTCACCATATTCTATACATCCGGGTAACACTAAGATGTATATGGATGTGAAAGAAAGGTTCTGGTGGAACAATTTGAAGAGAGATATTGCTGAGTACATTGCCAAGTGTGATGTGTGTAGTCGTGTTAAGGCAGAACACCAGAAGCCAGCAGGATTACTTCAACCGTTACCAGTGCCAGACTGGAAATGGGAACAAATTGGGATGGATTTCATCACAGGTTTACCTCGAACCAAATCGGGATATGATTCGATTTGGGTTATAGTGGACCGTTTGACGAAGGTAGCTCACTTCGTGCCCGTGAAGACCACCTATACAAGTGCCAAGCTAGCAGAAATCTATATGAAGAGAATTGTTTGCTTACACGGAGTTCCTAAGAAGATTGTATCTGATAGGGGTACCCAATTTACCTCTCATTTCTGGAAGCAATTGCATGAATCACTTGGAACCAGGCTGGAGTTTAGCACAGCTTTCCACCCACAGACTGATGGACAAACAGAAAGAGTAAATCAGATTTTAGAGGATATGCTGAGAGCATGTGCATTGGACTATAAGTCGAGTTGGGATGATAACCTTCCATATGCTGAGTTTTCTTACAACAATAGTTTCCAAGTCAGCATTGGAATGTCTCCATTTGAAGCCCTGTATGGAAGAAAATGCACTACACCATTGCTTTGGAGTGGTGTAGGAGAGCGTAGTCTATTTGGACCAGATATAATTAAAGAAGCAGAAGAGAAGGTGAGATTGATCAAAGATAGACTGAAGGTTGCCCAATCTAGACAGAAGAGTTATGCTGACTCCAAACGAAGGGAGATCGTTTATGAAGTAGGTGATAGAGCCTATCTTCGAGTGTCACCACTTCGTGGTGTAAAGAGATTTGGGATCAAAGGAAAGTTGGCACCTCGGTTTATCGGGCCTTACAAGATCTTGTCTCGCAAAGGAGAAGTAGCTTATGAGTTGGAACTACCGGAGGTTTTATCAGCTGTCCATAATGTTTTCCATGTGAGCCAGTTGAAGAAATGTCATCCGGAGATGGCAGAAACACCACTGAGAGATACAGTGCCGCTAGAAGAAGTTCAACTGGAGAGTGATCTTACTTATGAAGAAAAGCCCATAAAAATCTTGGAGACAGCAGAAAGGGTCACACGAACAAAGACGATAAAGTTTTGCAAGGTTCAGTGGAATCATCACACAGAGGAAGAAGCAACTTGGGAAAGAGAAGATGATCTCCGAGAAGACCACCCTCACCTATTTGCTAGCCAATCCGAATCTCGGGGACGAGATTCATCTTAAGGGGGTTAGGTTTGTAACATCCCAAAATTTCAAAAAATTGCATTTCATGCATATCATGGCATCATTGTTGCATTTGTGCATTTGTGTTTGTTTATTTTTCCTAAAAACAAAAATATTTTCTTTTATATTTCTTCTTATAAGAAAATGCCAATAAAGGCCTTTTAATGCCAGTGGCAAACTTGTAAATAAAAAGTCTTCTAAATATTTTGCAAATAAGTTTTTCTGGTAGATAATTTAATTACAAATTTTTACAAATTTATTTCATAATTTTTGGGCTTTTATTTTAAAAGTTATTAACATTTTTCAGAAAAGGTTTTAAAAAAAAAAAAAGGGGGGGATGACGTCATGCTGACGTCATCGTCGTTTTCTCTCCCGTGGTGGACTTTCATGGCCGAAACGGCCGCACCCAACCCCTCCCGATTCCGGCCTTCAAGCCGCGCCCCTCCCCCTCCACCTTGCCCCTCTTAACCCCCTCCATTTCCTCTCCCGTTTGCCCCACACCACTTCACCCGGGAGCCCCTAGGCTGCCCACACGCGAGCTCGCCGTCCCGCCACTTGCCGCCGCCGTCGACCACGGTTTCCGGCCAACTCCGGCGTCTCCGTACCCTCTCGATAACCCCTTTCTCTCTATCTCTTTGCCGCGCACCATTTTGACATCTTTTGGCCTCGCTTTGATCCCCAGGACGACGAGAGCTTCATCGACCGCGCCCGGCCGCCCGCGGGAGCAACTCCGGCGAAAGATTGCTCGGGAACCAGGACGCCTCAACGCCGACGACCTCGCCAACACGTTCGCCTCGTCCTCCCCTCTGCAAAGGTACCGGAAGCCCCCTCCCTCGCCCTCTGTGCACGCCGGAACGCGCCGTGCCGGCCCGCCGCCGCCGCTCGGGCTAGGGTTCCGGCCGTCCCGCGCCGCCCGATTTGGGCCTCTCTTTTTCGGTCGTTGGATCTAGATCCTACGGCCGGGTTTTATTTTAGATACCGAACCGGTACGGGCCAATCACGGAGCGCCACGTCGCTTGTTCTTTTTCCTTTTTATCTGTTTTTCTGTTTTTAGGCAGAAAATCATCCAAACTTTGAAATTCCATATCTTTTGAACCACAACTCCGAATTTAGTGATTTTGATGTCTACGGATTGAGAAAAATGAGTAGAATCCAGTAGTATAGTTTTTGTTAATTTTTGTATCGTGCATAAACTTGTTATTTACAGATTTTGTATTAACTTGTTTAGGCTATAAAATGAGTTTTACAAATCCTTTTTGAGTGATTCAAGTTGCTAAAATCTTGTTTAGATGTCCTCTGTCCAGTAGCATGTTCATCATATTTTATTAAAATGTTTTTATGCAGAAACTTTAGAATTTGTGTGTTTGCCCTTTTTTTAGGTGTTTTAGAATTTATTCCTATTAAGTACTTTATTAAAAATTGTTTGTGGCATCATGCATATAGAACAACCAGAGAACTAAAAGTTATATTACTTTTGTGTTATTGTAATTTTTGCATACTCATGCATGGCATATTTTTTGTATTGTCACTTGTGTGAATTTGTATGTTTATTTGTGTGTTTTGTATTTTTGTTAGATTACTCGGAGGGTCACGAAGACTTTGGTGGTTGCTACTCTTGCTCCTCTTGTTGCCAAGGCAAGTGGCACACTTGCATATTTTGTCCTATTATTTTGATATATGCATGTGTAGTAATACTTGGAAAATAGCATGATAGGCTTATTAGTATTGCTATGCTAAAAACTGTTTAGAATAGTTTCTCCCTTTACTAGACGGTCTAGATGCACCTATTATAACTTGGTAGAATTATAGAAATGCTTTGCAAAATGTTGTTTTTGTTAAAAGTAAAAATTCTACTAAGTTAAAGAACCTCCTGGGTGGATTTTGGCATTGCTTGGTGGTTTATGGTTGAGTGGCTACTCGGGACCATGTCTATGGTGTTTTTCACCCGAGAATGGCTCACTTGTGGACGGCCACCCAGGGTCAAAGAGATCAACGTTACTCCGAGTTTAGTGAGCTTACCGTGCAGCCATATGTCATATGGGCTCTGGCTTGACTAAGTATGTAGTATGGAACCGGCCCGGCCTGACAGGTGGTGGTAGAGGAATGTAGGTGGAGCGCGTCAGGACGGCAGTGGTCGGGAAAATACTTCGGAAAAGTCTCGTCTCCATCTTCTCCTTTCCTTTTCACTTCAAGAAGGTCAAGGTCAGAATGGGTTGATGGAGTCTTATGGTGAAAGTGCACAACCTCTGCAGAGTGTCAATCTAAGTACTTAGCCGTGTCCCCGGTTACGGACGATTCTGAGCAAGCTGGACGAGGACGTCGACGGAAGATCTCATCATTCTAATTTCTCTAAGTTAAAATTTTGTTGGGACAACAAGGGTAGTTGAGACAAATGGTTGTCATACCATACCTGTCTCGTTTAGATGAAAAGTGTTTTGAAAAGAGATAGGGAAAAATTGGCTTTTTGCAAAATAGCCTTCAAACCCCACAAGCCAAATATGCATATAGGTTATTAGAGTTTTCCTCTATGAGTCCACAAAGTGTCGCTTGCCAGATCCATTGTATATGGTTCTGACCCACCTTGTTGATATCTGTTATCAGGTTGTTCTGACGATGAGTAAGGAACGATGTTGGGTTTCGAGTCTTCAACCGACATGCTCGCCTGTGGCTGCATGAAGATGATGAGGGCTCCATGAATAAAGTTATTTCCGCTGTTTACTCTTTTAGCTAGCCTTGAGCTATGCGAAGTTGTAATCGAATATTTTCCTAAGTACTTGGATCATTCGTGTAATAATTGATGCACTGTTGTGATATACATCTTAACTGTGTGTGCAAATGATTCGATCCAGGGGTTTGCACTATACACAGGGATCATGCCTATATTTTAAGTGCAGGTCCGCTACAGGTAGGGTTGCAGGAGTGATAGAAACCTAAACCCCAATTTATGAACTAGTGCACTAGGGAGTGTAGGGTCTCGGAGTTTAAGGCTGTGGTTAGGTTTTTATCTTAATTACTTTCTTGTAGTTGCGGATGCTTGCAAGGGGTTTAATCACAAGTATGTATTTGTCCAAGTAAGGGCGGTGCATTAGCATAGGTCCACCCACACAGCACTTTATCAAAACATTGAAGGTTAATCACCGGCGTGCAATGAAACTGGCTAGGCAGAAACTCCCATGTGTCCTCAAGAACGTTTTAATCTTCATAAGTAACACAACCGGCCTGTCCTTTGAGCTTAAATTGGGCTATTTGCTGCAATTATCGTAGCACTCTTTTATTCACTTGTTCTTCATTTGTTCTTTAAATCAAAATTCCAAAAACATTTCTCTTTTAGTGCTTGTAGTGAAACCTTGCTGAAAACCACTTGTCAACACCTTCTGCTCCTCGTTGGGTTCGACACTCTTACTTATCGGAAGGACTACGATAGATTCCCTATACTTGTGGGTCATCAATATTCTTTTCTGGCGCCATTGCCGGGGAGTGTAGCGTTGTTGGTAAGTGGAATTGGTAAGAAACTCTTTTATTGTAAGTGCTGTTTTAATTTTTGCTTGTTGCTTTCCTTCGCTATGGAGCACTCTTCACTTAATATGCTGTTTGGGAGTGACTCTGCCACCGCACTTGTGGTGGATAATAGTCCTCCGCTCTCTGAAATTGATCCGTTTAAAATACCCATGGGAATTATTGATCATGTTACGAGTAACCGTTATGCAGGGAATGGAACTATCCATCCAGGTTATCATTTGCTTTATATTAAAGATATGTGTGAGCTATTTAAGACTATAGGTATGTCAAAAGAGGTAATCATGAGGAAATTATTCTCAATATCACTAAAGGATAAAGCTATGGATTGGTATATGCTTCTTGATAATTCTCACTTGATGGATTGGAAAGAGCTTATGTCCCTCTTTTATTCTAAATTTTATCCTCTTCATGAAATTCATCAAGATAGAAATTATATTTATAACTTTTGGCCACATGAAGGAGAAAGCATCGCTCAAGCTTGGGGGAGGTTGAAATCCTCAATGCTTAAATGCCCCAATCATAAGCTTTCTAATGATATAATTGTTAACAATTTTTATGCGAGGCTGCCTCACAATGATAAGGATATGCTTGATGCCTCTTCTCTTGGATCCTTTACAAACAAAGAAGTTAATGCTAAATGGGATTTAATTGAAAGGATTTATCGCAATACGGAAGATTGGGAGATCGACAAAGGTAAAGAATCAGGTATAAATTATGAGTATGATTGCATTAAATTTTTCACGGAAACTGAACATTTTAATATGCTTAGTGCTAAGTTTGGGCTCGATTCTCAAATTGTTGTTGATCTTTGTAAATCCTTTGCTGATCATATTAATATTCCAAAAGAAAAGTGGGATAAGTATCATGAACCATTTAAAGATGTTTGTAAAACGGATGTGCTTGCTAGTGATGATGTGCCTGTCCAAACAGTTGAATCTGTTTTACCTGATGTTTACTTTGAAAAACCACCCTTTCCTATAAAAATTAATGAACACTCAATCGTGACTAGCGTGGTTAATAAAAGTGAAAGGAAAGCTTATGAACCAGATGAACAACTTGAAATTGCCACTCCAGTAGATTTGGTTAAAGATCTTGTAACTGAGAACGTCGATAGAAGTTCTATTTATTTTTTTGAAGCTGCTACTAACATTTTTAGAGAGGATAAAAGTGCAAAAGTTGTTGGTACTCCTGTTGTCTCTGTCAAGATAGGTGATCATTGCTATTATGGATTATGTGATATGGGTGCAAGTGCAAGTGCTATTCCTTATGCACTTTATCAAGAAATAATGCGCGAAATTGCACCATGTGAGCTTGAAGATATTGATTTGGAGATTAAATTGGCTAATAGAGATGTCATCCACCCGGTGGGAATTGTCAGAGACGTTGAAGTTTTATGTGGTAAGGTAAAATATCCAACTAATTTCCTTGTCTTGGGGTCGGTTAAAGATAAATTTTGTCCTATCATATTTGGTAGACCTTTCTTAAATACTTGTAGTGCTGTTATAGATTTTAAGAAAGAAAAGGTCTCTGTTCAATTTGCTGGAGAACCGTATGAATTTAATTTTTCCAAATTTAGTAGACATCGTTATGATAAAGAATTACCTAATGAGGATCTTATTATTGAAAGAATTGCTTCTATTGCCGTGCCCCCCTAATGATCCTTTGCAGCAATATATGGAGGAGCACGAGAATGATATGTTTACGTAGGAAAGAGAGGAAATTGATGAAGTCTTCTTTAGACAGCCGGCTATTCTAAAGCATGATCTACCTGTGGAGTCTCTGGGGACCCAGACACCTCCAAAGGGAGATCCCGTTTTTGAATTAAAAGCTCTTCCAGACACTCTCAAATATACATATTTGGATGAGAAGAAAATATATCCTGTTATTATCAATTCTAACCTTTCAATGAAAGAGGAGGAGCGATTATTGGAGGTCCTTAGGAAACATCGAGCTGCATTGGGATATACTCTTGATGATCTTCAGGGGATTTCTCCATCCATTTGTCAACATGCAATTAATCTTGAGCCTGATGCGAAGCCCGTTGTTGATCATCAACGAAGATTGAATCCAAAGATGAAGGATGTGGTAAGGAATGAGATACTCAAGCTTCTCGATGCAGGTATACTATATCATATTGCTGATAGTAGATGGGTTAGTCCTGTTCATTGTGTTCCCAAAAAAGGAGGTATGACTGTTGTTGCTATTGATAATAATGAGCTCATTCCACAAAGATCAGTTGTAGGGTATAGAATGTGCATTGATTATAGGAAACTTAATAAGGCTACTCGAAAAGACCATTATCCTTTGCCTTTTATTGATCAAATGCTTGAAAGACTGTCTAAGAATGCTCACTTTTGTTTCCTTGATGGTTATCCTGGTTTCTCTCAAATTGTTGTTAAATTTGAAGATCAAGAAAAAACTACTTTTACTTGTCCTTATGGAACTTATGCCTATAGACGTACGCATTTTGGTTTGTCTAATGCACCAGCTACTTTTCAAAGATGCATGTCTGCTATTTTTCATGGTTTTTGTGAGGAAATTGTGGAAGTCTTCATGGACGATTTCTCCGTCTATGGAACTTCTTTCGACAATTGCCTCTATAATCTTAACAAAGTTTTGTAGAGATGTGAGGAGACCAATCTTGTTCTCAATTGGGAGAAGTCTCATTTCATGGTAAATGAAGGCATAGTGCTTGGACATAAAATTTCTGACAGGGGGATTGAAGTTGATAAAGCCAAAATTGAAGCAATAGAGAAGATGCCCTATCCAAGAGACATCAAAGGTATTCATAGTTTCCTCGGTCATGCTGGTTTTTATAGGAGGTATATTAAGGATTTTTCTAAGATGTCGCGGCCCCTCACTAATCTTGTATAGCGCCCCGACCCTAGAATTATGTGGAGAGGCTATGTAACCCACAGGCTATGCTACACAACCGAAGGGCATGGGATTACCGCTCCCACGCAACACTCCGATCATGCCATAAACACTAGCACATTGCAGACTCTACGATACATTGCAGACTCTACGACACAAAAACATATAGCAACTCATATATGAGAAAGATAAAAATATTACACACAAAAGGGGTCACAGACCCAACAGTACATCATGCGGAAGCGAAGTAGTTGTCTAGTACAACAAGATCCAAAAATATGGCCTAAGAGGCCTACACATAAACAATCCCTGCCAGCTTGTTCCACAGTCCCAAGCTGCCACCTGGGAACCCCGAACTACTCATCGATGTCCAGGAAGAAACCACCTGTGTGCTCGGTGTTGTCCTCCTCTGAAACAAGTAATAAAGACAGCAAAGAGAGACTGAGTATGACGTACTCGCAAGTTTAGTAGTGCGATATAGGCCCAATGCTGACGGATGCTCTAAAGCTGTTTAGTAGCTATTTTGCATAAAGCTAATTTTCATTTATAAAAGTATAAGTGACTCAACTGGCACCGTCTACTCAGAATGTTTTCTCAAAATGGGATAAGAGAGTAAACTTTTCATCTTCGGTTCTCATCGAACCAACTTGTAGCCAAAATCACCTCTCATCTCCTCCAAAGGCACCCCCTCGAATCACCCTCGAGGAAATGAACCTTTTATCACATGTTGATTATGCAACCTCTAGCTGCCATATCAATTAGGTTAAAGTTCTCTATGATCTTATCGTCTATTCCCAAGTCGTCCATAACCGTGGACACGGCTTTTCGAAAAGATTTAACCCTGCAGGGGTGTAATAATTTACCCATTGCTACCGTCCGGCTCACCTGATTGGCCCTCTTCCGGGGAAGGCCGGCGAGTGGGCAAGGTTAGACCTTTATATTGCATGAGGCTTACTCAAGGACCATCAGTGTGCGGAAGGACAGGTTCAGCGCCTCCAACGCTGACGTGGGTACACCTTTCGGGTGTGCCACCATGGACTACCCTGGTGCGGAAGAAAAGGCCCATATGTCATCAGGCCCAGGAAGGAGGCCCCGAAGGAAAGATTCAGAGATATTAGGTCGGCAGGCCCAGATGTAAACCTAGTCGGTAACGGGCCCGAGACCCAGTCTCACTATTTAAGGACTGGGAGGGCCGTCGACCTAGGGTACGTTGATACTCACCGCCAGAAACCCTAGCGAGATCGAATCTCATGATCTCGCCATTGTAACCCATCTGTAATCTCATCATCATCAATACCAGACAAGCAGGACGTAGGGCTTTTACCTTCGGGGGCCTGAACCTGGGTAAATCTCTCTTGTCAGCCGACGAATCCACCGGTACCACCATCTTCTTCTCCTATTCTTTCAACCCGAGGATATCATCCGAGTGATTTGGCGTGGTAACCCCACATCAATTGGCGCCCTCTGTGGGAAAGACTGGTGCTGGATCTACGGATTTGGCGGCTTCATCAGCGACCATCAGCGACTCGCTGGATCTGCGACAGCCGATCTACTTCGGCTCCCTAGGTTTTCACCCGCACTCGCCGGTCGTGCAATCGGCCTTCGAGGACCTACAAGCTGGCGTGGAGACGAGCTTTGGCAAGCTGCGCTTCTATGTTAACAAGTGGGGCACGCTCCGTTTCACGGACGCACCTCCTTCAGCATCGGAGGAACCCGCCGCTTCATCGACTTCATCGGCGGAAGTCGCAACTTCATCGACTGCATCGGTGAACATCTTGTCACCCCGCGCGGATCTCGCGGAGGGAACGCTCAACGAACCTGCATCGCCTTTGGCCGCAGCATCGCGATCTACATCGCCAACCGTCAACTTCGCGCGCACGACCGAGACGCCGGTCGTGCCATACATCTCATCTACCCCGTCAAGCCCTGCGTACTCCACCAGCGGAGCCTCGGCATCCTTCGAGTCCGCTTTCAACGACGACTCCGACGATCAGACGCCGTATCTCTCGCCGATCGAGATATACATGACGGTGCCTGCAGGAGGAGGAGCATCAGGACCCGGGGAAACGGCCGCGGCAGGAGCTGCAGCCGCAGCCGCCGCCGCCGCTGCCGCAAGGACGGCAGTCACCAACACGGAGGTCGAAGTAAACGCTCCACCTAACAGGGGAGGCCAGCCGAGCTACCCATACGTCGTCACCCTGCAGAACGGGCGGACGCAGCTCCACATCAACCAGGCTATGGGCGAAAAAGCAATCAAGGCTGTGGCAGATGGCCAACCGGCAGCTGACGCGACACCAGAAGACCTGGCATGCTACCAGTACCTGCTGTGGCAGGAAAGCCTCAAGCTGGAAGCCACGAGGGCGGAGCTGGTGGAGCGCAGAAGGCAGGCCAGCATATCGAGTGCGCAGCAGGAAGGTCTGTCCGTCCAATCTTCAGGGCGATCCCGTGACCCCCAAGCACAGCCTCGGTACTTGCGGATACCAGAGGCAGATCGGAACAACGTCACCCGTAATTTGGAGGCATCCTTCATGTCTGTGGACGAACAGGGAATCCCTATCCCCAAGACTTCTTTCGGTGTCCTAATGTCGGTGGCCACATACCTACAGGCTACACAGCCGCCAGAGAGCGATCCGCGGGCAGCCCTGCACCGCCAACAAATTAAGTTCCTCAGCGCAATGGGGACGACATTGGTACCTGAGGAGCCACAACCAGCTGCAATCGTAGCAGCTGGCAACAACACGGTTAATCGCCACCAGCCAAGCCCGAGGCGGGAGACAAGAACTCGAGATTCGGGCGACCGCACCCGAGATCAAGAAAACCGCATCACACGCGGCAACAATGAGCGAGAAGCTCCAGAAGAAGACAATCGCGTCACCCGCAACCGGCGAAACCGCGGTAATCGCGGGTACGAGGGACACTACCAGCTCACCGAGGGCGAAGATGCGCGCAATGCCATCATGCATAACAAGGTCACCAGGAACCGCTCCAGGCGAGCAGTTCAAGAGGAAGAAAGCGACAGCTCGTCGTCCGATGACGACTTCGAGCCCTGCGGCGCACTATGCTTCAGTTGACGCATCCGAGAGACCAGAATGCCGAAAGGATTCAGGCTAACCTCAGAAACCCCGAAGTATGATGGCTTGCAAGAACCGTCCGCCTGGCTGGAGGACTACCTGACGGCGGTAACCTGCCAAAGAGGGTCGACGTCTACTGCCATGCAGTACATATGACTCATGCTCTCGGGATCGGCTCGAGCCTGGCTTAAGAGCCTACCGAGAGGCGCATACACCTGCTGGGAAGACTTCAAAGAGGACTTCGTCCGCAACTTAATCGGCACGTACAAGAGACCCGCCTCATTCGAGGAACTACGAGCCTGCAAGCAGCGTGAAGACGAGATGTTGCGCGAGTACATCCAGCGTTGGACTCTCCTCCGTAACGCGACGGAGAAGATATCGGAAGACAATGCCATATACGCGTTCACCCGAGGAGTCTATCGGGTCGAGCTCCAGGAGACCTTTGGTCGAGTGAAGCCCAAAACCATCGCCCACCTCATGCAGATAGCCAATGAGTGGGCAGATGGCGAAGATTCCATACGTAACGAGCGCGCCGCCACACCTGGCGTCAATGGCGATCAAGGTTCTTGGAGTCGCCGCAACAGCGACCGCCGTTGCAAGAGGAAGTCACGCGTCTACGAGGACACGGAGGGCATGGAACTCGTGGCGGCCAGCTTTACTGATAGCCGCGAGCAAAGAAACCGTGACGACAGTCGCTATGAGCGCGATAGTCGAACAACCGGTTACAGAAGCAGCAAGGAAGTCAATCGCGAATGGCGGCCGCGAGAGTCGCGAGGTGGTCGAGCTCCATGGCCTCCTCCAACGCTCCATGACGCGTGACGATTCCACATGTTCAGGGATGAGAATGGTGTTCTCACGTCCAAGCACCTCCTCAAGGACTGCGAAAAGTTTCAAGACCTCCATGCGCAGTACGCGCGGCTCCTTTTGCAGCAACAACAGCAAGCGGAGGTGGCACCGGGGGCATTGGCTCTGGGAGCAGCGCACGCTCCACCATTGCCTCCGGGACATATGGCGGGAGCTATCCAGCTCCAACCACGCGTCGAGGAACCTCAGGCAGGTGAAGATGCTTACCCAAAGCCCGTGGGTCGCATGTTCATGATCCAGAAAGAACGTCCCTCAAATCGGGACCAAAAGCTCATAACAAGGCAGGTCGACCTTGCCGTCAAAACACCACCCGCGGTACCAGAGTACCTCGACTGGTCACAGGCCAGCATAACATTCTCCAGAGACGATCATCCACCTCGAGTCCCGCGGCCGGGCCACGCGGCCCTCGTTCTGGATGCGCAGATAGGAGGCTTCGCTATGAGCCGTGTGTTCATGGATGGTGGCAGCGGAATCAATATCATGTTCGCTGACACGCTGTGCGGAATGAACATCCTGACGACAAGCCTGGCGCCCTCCGTCAACACCTTCCACGGCATAGTACCAGGGAGACCAGTCTATCCCTTGGGAACAATCTCACTCGATGTGATCTTCGGCGAGCCAGCTAACTTCCGAAAGGAGAGGATTGAGTTCGAAGTGGTTGACTGGAAGTCGCAGTACCATGTCATCCTGAGGCGACCAGCGTTCGCACGGTTCATGGCGGTGCCGCACTATGCCTATCTGAAGCTGAAGATGTCGGGGCCCTATGGGACAATCACCGTCAGCGGAAACTTCGAGCGATCCGACGAGTGCGATCGCAAGTTCAACACGATCTCTGAGTCATTCGGGGCGTAGGAGCAGCTCCAGGAGTTGGCACGCACCAACGATCGCACCCTCTTTCCCGAGGGCAAACAATCAGCGTCAGGCTCTGCCTTTAACGCAACAAACGACACAAGGGAGCATCAGGTGCACCCGACGGACCCTAAGAAGACGGTCCTCATATCGACGAGCTTGCCTTCCGCATAGGAAGGCGTGCTCGTCGACTTCCTACGTGAGAACTGGGAAATTTTCGCCTGGTGTCCAGCCGACATGCCAGGCATACCCAGGGAATTCGCCGAGCACGCCCTCCAGATCCTGCCCAATGTGAGGCCCGTCAAGCAAACGATGCGCCGCTTTGCGGAGCCGAATCGCCTCACCATTGGGCAGGAAATCGATAGGCTCCTAGTAGCCAACTTCATCCGGGAGATCAAGAAGTCTGACTGGGTCGCAAACCCAGTCCTGGTGCCAAAGAAGAACACAGACGTACTACGCATGTGTGTCAACTTCACTTCGTTAAACAAGTGTTGTCCAAAAGATCATTTTCCACTGCCTCGAATCGACCAGATTGTCGACTCGACTGCAGGCTACGCACGCCTCTGCTTCCTGGATGCCTATTCAGGCTATAACCAGATCAGGATGAAGAAAGAGGACGAAGAGAAAACAGCATTCATCACACCCTTTGGTGTCTACTGCTACACAACGATGCCCTTCGGGCTGAAGAATGCGGGTGCCACGTACCAGCGTATAATGCAGAACTGCCTCAAGGAGCAGATCGGACGCAATGTCCAGGTCTACGTTGACGACATCGTCATCAAGACCAAGCAGGAAGACACGCTCCTTGACGACCTCCACGAAACATTCGCCGCACTGAAGAAATACACCATCAAGCTGAACCCTACAAAGTGCGTGTTCGGCGTACCAGCCGGGCAACTACTAGGCTACCTCGTGTCTGCGCGAGGCATTGAAGCAAACCCGGAGAAAATACAGGCGCTCCTGAAGATGCCGGCACCGTCGAATCTCAGGGATGTACAACAGCTCTCTGGAAGGATAGCGGCCCTCAGCCGATTCATTAGCAGGCTTGGAGAGAAGGCGCTCCCGTTCTACCAATTGATGAAGAAGACGGACCGCTTCGAGTGGACCGAGGAAGCCCAAGCCGCCTTCGTCGACATCAAGCGCACCCTGTCAACACCACCTGTCTTAGTGGCACCACGCGAAAAGGAGCCGCTGTATCTCTATATAGCGGCCACAAACAGAGTGATCAGTACGGTGCTGGTAGTCGAGCGGGCTGAAGAAGGAAAAGCTCACGGCGTGTAGAGACCGATATACTACCTCAGCGAGGTGCTGTCGCAGTCGAAGCAGAGATACCCGCACTATCAGAAGCTGGCGTATGGGGTATTCATAACCTCACGCAAGGTGGCACACTACTTCTAAGAGCACCCCATCACGGTGGTGAGCGGGGCTCCCCTAAGTGACATACTCAACAACTCCAAAGCGACAGGCAGAATCGCCAAATGGAGCATCGAATTAGGTCCTCTAGACCTAACATACAAACACCCAACAGAAATCAAGGCTCAAGTTCTCCCTGACTTCACTACAGAGTGGATGGAGATGCAGCTTCCATCGGTACCCGATACGTCCAATTCATGGACCATGTACTTCAATGGGTCCAAGAGGAATGAAGGAGCAGGAGCAGGTGTTATCCTCGTATCACCCAAAGGCGACAAGCTCCGTTATGTGTTGCAGATGGACTTCGAGAAACCATCCAACAACGAAGCAGAATATGAAGCCCTGATCCATGGGATGAAGATGGCTAAGGAGTGCGGTGCTGATCGCCTGATGATATACGGAGACTCGAACCTGGTCGTACAACAGACCATGAAGGAGTGCGACGCGACAACAGAGAACGTGATAGCATACAGGAACCTGTATAACATCATGGAAGGGAACTTTGACGGCTGCGAGCTTCGCCATGTCGGGCGAGCAAGCAATGAGGAGGCCGACACCCTCGCCAACATCGGGTCCTTGAAACTCAAGCTGCCCCCCGGAGTCTTCTTGGAGAAGATAAACAAAAGATCTATCAAGGTTAAGCAGCCTGCGGCTCCCTCCACACCAGCAACCGGGACCGGAGCCGCAAGCGAAGACGCAACTGCAGCAGCAGAACCGTCAGTCGAAGTATTCCTCGTCGAGCCCATCTGGACAAAGCCATTCCTGGCATATATGCTCCGGCAGGAGCTTCCAGAGGACACAGTCGAAGCACGGCGCATCACTCGCCGCTCAAAAGCATTCACAATTATCGGCGGAGAGCTGTACAAGCGCAACATATCAGGCATCCTCCAGAGGTGCATCGCATCAGGAGACGGCAAGGTCTTACTCCTTGAGATCCACGCTGGCACGTGTGGCCACCACGCTAGCAGCAGAGCCTTAGTCGCGAAGGCCCTGCGTGCTGGGTTCTACTGGCCCACGGCATTGCGGGATGTCTAGGACATCATCAAGCGGTGTATCGGCTGCCAAAAATTCGCAACAAGACCTCATGCACCGGCGTCTGAACTGAAGACACTACCTTTGGCGTGGCCTTTCGCCCAGTGGGGACTCGATATGGTTGGACCACTGCGCAAGTCATCTCGAGGAGGACACACACATCTACTGGTGGCTGTCGATAAATTCACCAAGTGGATAGAGGCCGTGCCAGTAACCAACTGCGCAGCTACCTCAGCTGTCAACTTCATCAAGTCCATCATGTTCCGCTTTGGAGTGCCTCACAGCATCATCACCGACAACGGAACAAACTTCTCCGCCGAAGAGTTCCAAGATTTCTGCAAAGAGCATGGGATCAAGCTCAATTACGCACTAGTAGGAAAAGCCTCTTTAGTGGCGCACCAATTTTGAATTCTGTGGCGCACCTGTGACGCGTGGTGGGTGCGCCACAGAATCGTCGCCACTAAATTTTTATTTTGTGGCGCACTAAGCACATGCGCCACAGAAAGTGTCGGACTTTTGTGGCGCACTATGTACCATGCGCCACAGAATCTTATTTCAGTTTAAAAAAAAAGCTGGCAGCCACGGCCAGAGACAGAGCGAGCGTCACAGCTCCGCCTCCACCGTAGCGGGCTAGCAGTCCGCCGCCGCCGCCGACGTGGACCAGCAATCCGCCACCGCCGCTGCTACAGAGAGGTTCGGGTGGGGATACAGAGAGGCCATGGTCATGGCCGCGGTCGGAGCGAGGACGGTGGCGTCCCAGGCATGGCTGCGGGGGTCATGGACCAGGTCGGAGCGAGGACGGTGGCGAACGACAACCCAGCTCCGCCCAGCGCCCGCATCCGCATCCCCGACCGCCGTTGCCCTCCATGGCCATGGCCGCGGCCGCGGGAGCGCCTCTCCATCGCTGCCCATGCGTGCCGCGCCGCCTCAACCCAGCCCCTTGCCAAATCCGCGCCGGCGCCGCCTCCGCTGCTCGCTCGCATCCGCACCCCCGCCCGCCGTCGCCCTCCATGGACATGGCCGCGGACGCGGGAGCGCCTCTTCGTCGCCGCCCAGCACGGCTTGGGGCGGAGCTTTGCGGTAGCTGGGTGGGTCGGGGCGGCCACGGCGAGGCCATAGAGCTCGGAGCCGTGCTTGCGGCGCGGGGGCGCGACGGCGCCGATGGAGAGGGCGGGGAGGAGGGTGGCGGGGCGGGGGCGCGACGGCCTGTGGAGTTTGGTGGGTGGATGTGCACGGGACTGTGGTGTGTGTGGCCTGTGGATGTGGTGATGGAATTCAAAAAAAGACAAAATGAATAAGGTGGAGAGAGAAGAGGGGGATTTCTGTGGCGCACGGTACCGGGTGCGCCACAGAAATACACATTTCTGTGGTGCACGGGACTAGGTGCGCCACAGAAATGTGGATTTCTGTGGCGCACGTGACTGCGTGCGCCACAGAAATACATATTTCTGTGGCGCACGGGACTGGGTGCGCCACAGAAATGTGAATTTCTGTGGCGCACCCAGTCCGTGCGCCACAGAAATGTGTATTTCTGTGGCGCACACAGTTTTTATGCGCCACAGAATTCCAAAATTCTGTGGCGCATTCAAAACCGTGCGCCACATAAATTATTTCTGTGGCGCATGGCTTATTGGTGCGCCACAAAAGGTGGTTCCACATATAGCCTGTTTCCTAGTAGTGACGCCTCGGTCGCTGACCCGCAGTCCAATGGACAAGTGGAAAAAGCGAACGGCCTCGTCTACAGCGGAGTCAACAAACGCCTCTTCGTGCCGCTCAAGCGCGCGGCGGGTGCTTGGGTGGAAGAGCTACCCTCCGTGCTCTGGAGCCTACGCACCACGCCAAACAGATCAACCCAGTACACCCCATTCTTCATGGTGTACGGAGCAGAAGCAGTCCTGCCACACGACATACGCTTCGACGCACCTCGCATCGTCCTGTATGATGAAGACGACGCCGAAGCCGCACTCGAAGACGACGTCGACTTGCTGGACGAGGCCCGTGACATCGCACTCTCCCGAACGGCTATCTACCAGCAGAACCACCGCAACTACCACAGCAAGCGGTTGTGCAGAAGAGCTTTTGTCGAAGGAGACCTGGTACTCAGGCTCAAACAGAAGAAGGTGCACAAGCTCACCTCCCCATGGGAGGGACCCTTCATCATCGCCGAGGTCATCGGCGGAGGCGCCTACCGCCTGAAGGACCCAAGGACAGGGGAACTCATCCGCAACCCATGGAATGCGGCGCAACTAAGACGCTTTTACGCGTAGCACAATTGATGATAAGGCTATTCAGCCACTGATGTAATCTTCGAGACTTTGTCTCCCATAATAAAAGTGCAATGTTCCTCTATCTTTGGAGTCGACATACCGTACGCCAAAGAAAATCGCCTCCGCAGCACCTGATACTCGGGGGCTGCGTCGTATGGCTGACCAAAAGCAAACTCCGGGACAGCACCCGAAGCTCGGGGGCTGCACCGTCGAGCAAAAGAAAAACAAGGAAGATCGCCTCCGTGGCACCCTATACATGGGAACCACATCGCTTAGGCCAAAACAAAAAAACTATATATGCAAAGCAACTCCAAGCTATACAGAGCAAACGCACAATTTTCCTGCAAGTACACAATGTGCTTGCACAAACAAAAAATCAGTCTACAGGCTCACTCTTTGGAACCCGCGACGCCACATAATCCGAGTAAACTTCGGTGTCGCGTTCTAGTTTTCTAACCAACTTGACAACAACGTCTTCTACGGCACGATAATGGGCATCCATCGGCGTATGCTCCCCGTTTTCCCTGTTGGGGACCTCTTCTATTCCCCTCAGGACGAGATAAGGGTGCCGTCGGTGAACAAAGGCTAAGGCGTACGTTGCACCACTGACAAGCTACGTCCGGATAAAATTCTGGGCAGCCTTGCCGTTGCGGAATCGCGCCATGAGAGCACCAAGACCCTGCGGCTGCGGATCCAGGGGGAACAGCGCCTTGTACACAAGCGCCAGTGCAGAACGGCATGCCCTAGCAAAGGATGTCACCTGGCCTATGCGGTCTTGAAGAACGGCCAGCACCCGACCTCGGGAGGGGTCTGACCAAAACGAGGTGGTGTCACGACCGACAACCTCAGCAATACGGCGAAGTCGATTATCCACCCGACTGGCCACAGCTTGAGGGTTTTGTTGTACACCTGCACACGAAGGAAAAATGAGGCAACTAAGTAAGCAAGTGGTGCTAAAGGACTCGGGGGCTCGCAGCCACTTACACAGTAAGTCGTTGTTGGCCTTTTCCAATTTCTCAAGGAGAAAAGCTTCCCGTTCAGCGGGGCGAGGCCGCTTCGACTTCGGTACGGCCAAGGCACCCTGCGCCACCCACAGATCTTGCTCAAGCCTAGAGCAGCGATCCCGGAGCATCGTGAGCCGATAATCCCCGGAGTCGCGGTTCCCAGAAGAGCAACCAGCAGCCGCGGCCGCATGGACATGTGGCGTCGCACCTGAAGACGGAGCGGTAATCGTTGGATTTACCTGTTAGCAAGCCATGCAAAACAAGTATGAGACAACCTTCTGAAAGGAGGCACAGGGGCTGGAAGAAGTCGCAAGGCACAAGGACATCAGAATAAAGGCAAAATCTTATCTAAAGTTCACAGCTGGCACAGTCATTACAACGGAGCGACAAGCTTCGCCACAAACAAACTACAAAAGGACGAGAAATACAAAGATAAGCAGCTACTACGAGCCTGCGGATTTCTTGGCCTTCTCCGCACGCTTTGCAGCCTGCTTCTCCAAGGTCTCGGTCAGCTTCTGTGCCAACTCGCGAGACCGCTCGGCGAAGCCGCTGAGAGCCACCGGCTTGCCATCGGGCCCGCGGGGTAGCCCGGACAAAGCCTTGTCGAAGTCACCCTCGAAGCCATGCCCCAGCAGCATAAGGAGGGTGGTCTGCGAGCCACGTACCGTGTGCTCGCGTCTGAAGTCGTCGATGGCAGAGCTGTCAGAGCCAAACAGTTCAACCAGTTCCCCGAGGGAAGCAGGAGCTTGCCCCAAGAGACCACTTGCTTGTTGGCCGGCACCCTCTACAGCAGCAACTGCACTGTCCAAATCGCCGGCGGCAGCTTGTGCGCTGGAACATGCCACAGTGCCAAGGCTACCTGAAGAAAACGGCAAAAAGAACTCGGTCAAACCAAAGGACGCAGAAAGAACAAAGAGCAAAAGAGTCCACACTTACCCAACAAGGAGTTGCTCGCCATGCAGAGGTGCTGCACCAAGGTCTGCTCGCGGGCATCGGCTGCCTCCTTCGCGAGCACGGCGGCATCCACCTGCTCCTTAAGGGTAGCAGCCTGTTGCGAGGCACTCTCCTCCTCGCGCCGCGACTGCGCCAACAACTCTGCAGACAATGGGCGTTCAGACAAATAGCAATAATACAAACAGTCCAAAACGGTGGAGGATAAAGGACAAACCTCGGAGTTCGGCGGACTCTCGCTCCAGACGATTTTTCTCCGCCTCCGTGGCCGCGAAACGACGGCCAATACCCAAAAGCTCGAGCGTCATAGGCTGCGCCAAACAAAGAACAAAGAGTCAGTGGAAGAACTTGAGTCTGTACACGACTGAATTCAGTCGCCCACAGACTCGGGGGCTACTCCCATCGAGAGCGCTGTCGCGCACCCGATAAAACATAAACAGAAAGCAAAGAAACAAAGGAGAAAGATCAGTCTAGAGTCTATACCTAATTGTTCCTAGTTGACTATAGACTCGGGGGCTACTCCCATCGGGAGCGCTGTCGCGCACCCGATATAAACAAAAAGTACTCATTACTCACATGCTCGGCTGAATCAAGCGGAGGAGCGCTGGCGATTGTGACGAGGGCGTCGCCGGGAGTAGAGGCAGTCGTGGCTGGCACAGCGCCGGGGACAGATGGCGGCGGAGGAGCCTTAGTCTCCGCACGACGGCCCCCCGCGCTGTCACCCTCATCCGTTCGTTCGCCAGCATTGGGCGGCAGGGACGCACGAGAGGAAGAGTCCCTGCAGATAAACCAAGAATCACAATTAGCTGCTCTACGCAATGAAACAGGAAAAGAAGAAGTCATGAACTTACGAGCTAAGGACAGTCAGCAGGGTGGCAGGGTCGAAGCAGTCCGGAGCAGCGCAAGCCTTCTGCGGCGTAGGCTCTACGGGATCGTTCGCCGGAGGGACCTCCTCGTTGGCACGAGCAGTAGGCGACGATGTGCTGGAGCCCTCCGCGGCGGAACCCTGCTTTGATTTCCCCGCCGCCTTGGAGCCAGCATCGCGGACACGCTTGCGGGCGATGAGGGGAACGTCGTCACTGTCTGTAGCGACTGCATCTTCGGTCGACGCAGCGGAACAGATAGAAATGTCCTGCTCATCAGGATCATCCCGCAAGTCAGGGACCACAGAAGTACCTTTCTCCTCAGGAAGAGGAGGAAGGCTGACAAATGTCGAGAAGCCCTAAAAACATAAAAACAAGGCGAATTCCTCGGAAATCAAAACATTGGCAAGCACGTCAAGCAGACAAAAGGTACGCAAGAACCAAGTACATACCTCCGGAACAGGGTTCTCGAGGCTGAAGGGCGTCACGGGCGATTCAAGGACGTTCGCCTCACCGACCTTGAGCATGGTCAGCACGCAAACGCGAGATTCGACCTCGCCCACGGACAACTCTTCCACGGACATGCACGTCACGTCGGCGGCTCCGGCAAACTCGAACAACGGATGCGCCCAAGCCTGAATCGGGTGCACCCGCCTTCTGATGAAAGTGGCGATGAGGTGAACGCCACTTACCTGCTTGCCGGTGGTTTTCAGCAGACCTGACACCCGAGACAGGAGGGGCTCAGACTCCTGGGTCTCTCGGGAGTTGGGGCGGTGCGTCCGTGACTTTCTCTTCGTCACCGTCACGCCAGCACGGAATGGGGGAACCCCGTACTTCTGCCCAGGCTGGTGGACGTCGGCGATGTAGAACCACTTCTTCCTCCAATTCTGCGCGGACTCGAGCAGCTTCAGGTTGAAGTACTTGATGTCCCCGCGGGACTGGATGCCGAAGCCCCCGACGGGGTAAACTTCGTGAGCGCCGGCATTGCGCTTCACGTTGAAGATCTGCTGCCACAGCCCCCAGTGCGGGTGAATGCCGAGGAAGCACTCGCACAGGACGATGAAGCAGCTGATGTGGAGGATGGAGTTTGGCATGAAGTCGTGGAGCTGGACGCCGTATGCGTACATCAGCCCACGGACGAACTCGTGAACAGGGAAGGCGAATCCCCTGTTCACAAAATCGATGAAGCAGACGCGCTCGCCGTCGCGGGGATGAGGGGCCTCCTCGTCGCCGGGCGCCCGCGTCGCCATCTTCTCCAATGGCGGTAGGAGGACGTCGCGGCGGAGCGCATCCAGCTGACGCTCATCCACGGACGACCTCTGCTAGTCGTCGTGAACCTTCTTCAGCCCGCCGGCTGTACCGGCGGCGGCGACGGCGGCGCTAGCGGACTTCTTCTTTCCGGTGGTCTTCTCCATGACGAAGATGGGGACGCGCGGTTTGGTGGCTGCGAGCGGAGAAGTAGGGCGCAAGAGGAGAAGGAAAGCTCTGGCGGTGAGAATGGGGATTGTACCTTTTTCACCGCCATGGCGCCCCCTACTTATCCATCGAACCGCGCGATCTGCGCCGTCCAATATTCACCGGATGTAATAGAGCACATCTAACCCTACACGTGGAGCGCGTGGAGGGCAACCGTCGCCGACCGCGTCGCCCACTACGCACGAGAAACGAGGAGGCCACCATCAAGGCATGGCGAAATTTTCGCGCCCACCAGTCAAACCAACGTGACGTTCGTACTGTCACTTCTGGCAGGCCAAATGGCAGAACGCCTCGGTATCACAGCGCACGCGCGTGACGTCATCCATGACGCAGAAGATATAGACTGTCGTAGGCGTGGTCGTAGTCGAAAAAGTATCGACTCCCATATGCCGTCAGACGGAACAAAATTCGCAACCGCTCACTCCCATCAGGAGCGAAAGAAATCCCTCGATCTTCGACAAAATAAATGTGTTGAGATTATCCCCAGACTCAAATAATTCAGCATAAAATTGGGAAGCACTCACCTCAGGAACGTCACCACACACTCGAAGGAAGCACGACTGTGCAACACTCGAAAGGTTATCGACTCCAGTCTAACCCGAGCAACATACCCGAGATGAATCAAATACAGCTGACCCTTGGATGCTGCACTCTGAAGTGCACAGGTAAGACCCACCGATCCGTCGTGTAGGGCCATGCCCACTGGCAGTAGCCGTGGTAGCTTGACAGATATGCCGTACCAGCATGTGCGAAGAAAAATCCCGACGGACGCGTTGGGTACCCTTTCAGGTCGAATTCGACTCCGTAAGATCCCGAGCGGCTGGAGTCGAAGGGACTAGCCTCCAAGCTCGAGCCTGGGGACTCGAGTTTGATGTACGCTAATAACGTTTGTGCCCGAGAGCACTTAACTGGTCCCGATCCGTCGAGAGTACCAGGCTTATTATGCGAGATCCACCACTAAGCATCCTGAAACACGGATACGAACAAAACACTAAAAGCATAACTCGCACCAGGATGATACAGGGCGGAGGAGTCCCTACCAGGCTCTCCAAGTCTACTAGGTCCTCGGGGGCTACTGACGTGGGTACACCTTTCGGGTGTGCCACCATGGACTACCCTGGTGCGGAAGAAAAGGCCCACATGTCATCAGGCCCAGGAAGGAGGCATCGAAGGAAAGATTCAGAGATATTAGGTCGGCAGGCCCAGATGTAAACCTAGTCGGTAATGGGCCCGAGACCCAGTCCCACTATTTAAGGACGGGGAGGGCCGCCGACCTAGGGTACGTTGATACTCAGCGCCAGAAACCCTAGCGAGATTGAAAATCACGATCTCGCCATTGTAACCCATCTGTAAGCTCATCATCATCAATACCAGACAAGCAGGACGTAGGGCTTTTACCTTCGGGGGCCTGAACCTGGGTAAATCTCTCTTGTTAGCCGACGAATCCACCGGTACCACCATCTTCTTCTCCTAATATTTCAACCCGAGGATGTCATCCGAGGGATTTGGCGTGGTAACCCCACGTCAAACACCCTGCCCCGCGGCCACATCCTAAACACCACCGTCCTCATCGTTTCTTTTCCACCCACGCAACTCGCGCGCAAATGGAAATAGCAAACTAGAGGACCCTTGACAAGCCCCTCACAAATTATTCAGTCAGTAAGGAGCCCATACTCCCACCAATGGAAGCACGCTCGTCTTGGTTCAAGAGGTAAAGAACTCGCACCTAGGGGCAAGAATGAGGCAAAACACCATCCCTAATGGCAACTCATCCAAGCCTTCTTAGCATTTTAATTAAGGTACCACAAGTAACCACCATGTCCGTACATTCCATCAACATCAATATCATGGAATTAAATCGCCGGACAATAAAGCGTTTAACTAAGCATGGTTAAGCATAGCTAAGCATATGATTACAACAATTACATAATTTAACTCCGGCCAACACATAAGACCTAGGGTTTATAGGAGGGAATACATGTATTGGTTCGGGGGAAAACATGCATTCGTAGGATACTCTAGTAGTGACCAAAATTGACATTCAATCGGATGCAATATTATGGTGGATAAAATAAGTTTATAAAACAGTAGGATGCTAGATGCCAAGAAGGTTAGGTTATCTCTTGCCTTGCTGCCGGGGCGTGTAGTACGGCTCGTCGAGGTAGGTAGGGGTGACCTCAACTCCGGAATCTATCGATACCCAAGCAAGAATAGAAGAACAAAATAAATCACACGAAGACAAGGTGCAATGCACAATCACATGATGACATGACAAGTTTATGCAAAGATATCAACATTTAATCTATTTAACAAATTAAATGGAGTTCCAAATAATTTGTGCAATTAATTGGAAACAACCCCATATTTATCTTAGTGACCACATCATTTATAATTTGTTTCCTTACAAAAGAAGTGGCTCAATATGCATGAACATGACATGATTAAGTAGGTTTTGTTCTTCCGGTCATTTTGGTACCTTAATTGTAATTTTCCGAGTTTCGATGAATAAATAGTGAATTAAATAATTATTCGAATTTAATTCCTTTAATAGATTAAAGAATAACATCATATGAAAATTTGTGATCGTGATTTGATAATGGCATGGTTTTATAGCATTTGAAGTGGTGATCCCATTGATATTTTGTTCACCAATTTTGGTTTATTATTTAATAAGTTATGATTTTCCCAATTTTGGTGTTATTTAAGCCATTTTAGGAAATCTTAAATAAAGGCAAAAGTATTTACTGAAAAGGGCATGGAAATGTTACCAATTGATAGGTATTGTTTTTCTGAACAATTTGAAATTTGATTTGCTAAATTTGAAGCAATATTCAAATAGTTATCAATTTATTTAATTTATTTTAATTATTTAAAATTAACTGCTTTTACTGTTTGGGCCGGCCTCCAGATCGGCCCAGGCCGGTTTCCAGGCCGGGCTGGTGTCTGAGACGGCTGGCCTCCTGGCCGGCCCAGACCGGTGCCTAGGCCGGGCCGGTGCCTGAGGCTGCCGGCCTCCCGGCTGGCCCAGGCCGGGCGCTAGGTCGGGCCACCATCCAAGCCAGCCGGCCTTCCGGCCGGCCCAGGCCGGTGCCCAGGCCGGGGGCACGGTGACGGTGACGCTACGGTGACCGCCGGAGATCGACGGCGAGAGAGAGGGAGAGGGGAAAAGGGAGTAGGCCAAAAGGGACGCGGTTCTCACCCTAGCAAGAGGCAGGGGTCGGCGATGGCGAGGGGTGGACGGCGGCGACGGGAATCGGGCCGGCGCGCGACGGCCGTGGTTGGGGAAGTCGAGGATGCACGCGACGGCTCCGGCGACCCCGGCTCGATTCCTTGGGCGAGGAGGAAGAGTAGGTCTCAGCGGTCCTTCCTATCTGCGGCGATCTACTCGCGGTGGACCTAGGTGACGGAGGCGAGCTCGGCAACCACGGCTACAATGGCGGAAGCTCGGGTGGTGAGGGGAACGAGATGGAGTGGGGCAGGTGGAGGAATGGATGCGGGAGGGAGTGGGGGTCCCGTTTTCCTCCACCAGGGAGCAGGTGGAGTGAGAGGGGAGAGAGCGGCGTGTGCACAGGGGGGCGGCATGGCGGAATGGGCGATAGCCCTGTGGCGACAGTGTGGGGAAGAAGGAAGATTTGTGAAGAACCCCCTGGCACCATTTTCATTAATTACAAAAAGGTCCAGTGGCTCTTTTAGGGATTTAATTAAGGCACCTAAACCTTTTTTATAAAATCTGCAAAAATACAAGTGGCCTCTCCTTGACCTTTATAACCCCCACAAAAATTGGTGCCCCAAAATAAAATGTTTTGGACCACCTTTGTTCACAGGCTCTAATTATAGTCATTTTTGATAATTTCCAAAATATATTTATTTGGAGTATTTAAGCATTTCCAAAAAATAACAAAAATATTCATGGAGGCTCTCAGAATAATATTGAAGCTCCCCATGATTTTATTTTGAATTTTTGAAAAGGTTTAGCTTGGTTTCAAAAAATATATTTTGTATTGAACCAATTTGAAATCTCAATTTTATTTCCTTGCTTGTTTAATAATTTGCCTTTACCAAATAACTATAATCGGATGATTGAAACTTCCTGAACAATTTGGAAGTTCAAATTTAATTTGGTTTTGCCATTTTGGGCAATGCATTTAGTTTGGGATTTTGGGAAGGGTTTTGCTTCCTTTGTTTTAGCTTCCAAGTGTTGCTTTCTTTAAACTTAGCAACTTAAATGGATGCCATGATGCATTGTTGCAAAACAAAAAGTGAAAATTTGGCCCATATTTTAGGGTACCAAACTGGGGCTGTTACATCTTCTCCAAAAAGATGTTCCATATGTTTTTGATGAAGATTGTAAGGAAGCCTTCGAGGTACTAAAAAGAGCATTAATCACCGCTCCTATAGTTCAACCGCCTGATTAGAATTTACCCTTTGAAATTATGTGTGATGCTAGTGATTATGCTGTAGGGGCTGTCCTTGGCCAAAGAATTGATAAGAAGTTGAATGTAATTCATTATGCTAGTAAAACTTTGGATAGTGCACAGATAAATTATGCAACCACTGCAAAGGAATTTTTAGCTGTCGTTTTTGCTTGTGATAAATTTAGAAAATATATTGTGGACTCTAAAGTAACTATTCATACTGACCATGCTGCAATTAAGTACCTTATGGAGAAGAAATATGCTAAGCCTAGACTTATTAGATGGGTGCTTTTGCTGCAAGAGTTTGATTTGCATATTGTTGATAGAAAAGGTGTAGAAAATCCTGTAGCTGATAATTTGTCTAGAATGGAAAATATTCCTCATGATCCCATCCCTGTAAATGATAGTTTCCCTGACGAACAACTTTCTCTCGTTAAGGTAACTTCTCATGATGCTCCTTGGTATGCTGATTATGCTAATTTTTTTGTCTCGAAATTTTTGCCTCCAAGTTTTACTTATCAATAGAAAAAGAAATTCTTCTATGACTTGAGGCATTACTTTTGGGATGACCCACATTTATACAAGGAGGGAGCTGATGGAATCTTCAGGAGATGTATTCTTGAGCATGAACAGGAGGAGGTATTGCGGAAGTGCCACAATAGTGATTACAGAGGACATCAAGCAGGTGAAAGGACTGCACATAAGGTTCTTCAATCAGGTTTTTATTGGCCTACTTTATTTAAGGATGCTAAAAAGTTTGTTTCATCTTGTGATGAGTGTCAAAGGATCGGTAACATTAGTAGACGTAATGAAATGCCTATGAATTATTCTCTTGTTATTGAACCTTTTGATTGTTGGGGGTTTGACTTTATGGGTCCTTTTCCCACTTCTCATGGTAATACTCATATTCTTGTTGCTGTAGATTATGTTACTAAGTGGGTGGAAGCTATACCAACTAAAAGTGCTGATCATAAGACCTTCCTAAAAATGCTTAAAGAAGTTATTTTTCCTAGGTTTGGTGTGCCTAGATATCTTATGACTGATGGAGGATCTCATTTTATTCATGGAGCTTTTAGAAAGTTTTTAGCTAAGTACGATGTTAATCACAGAGTCTCCTCTCCGTATCATCCTCAAACTAGTAGGCAAGTTGAATTAACTAATAGAGAAACTAAACTGATCTTGCAAAAGACCGTTAACAAGTCTAGGAAGAATTGGTCTAAAAAACTTAATGATGCTTTATGGGCCTATAGAACTGCTTATAAAAATCCTATGGGTATGTCTCCTTATAAAATGGTTTATGGGAAGGCATGTCATTTGCCTCTTGAATTAGAACATAAAGCTTTTTGGGTTGTTAGACAACTTAATTCTGATCCTAATCTTGTCGGTAAAACTAAGTTGCTTAAATTTAATTCCTTGGATGAGTGGAGAAACGAGGCTTATGAAAGTGCTCATTTGTTTAAGGAAAAAGTAAAGAGATGGGATGATAAAAGAATTTTGAAAAGAGAATTTAATGTTGGTGATAAAGTGCTTTTGAATAGGTCTCGTCTCAAATTTTCTGCAAGAAAATTGCTATCAAAATGGGAGGGACCATTCATCATTGAAGAAGTCTATCGCTCCGGAGCTATAAAGATTAATAATCTTGACGGAGACAAACCTCAAGTGGTGAATGGTCAGCGACTTAAGCACTACATCTCAGGTAATCCCTTGGAAAAGGATGCTGATGTTATTCAAGTGGTTTATCCGGAAGAACTCATCGAAACCAAATACCGGAAGACTTCAGAATCAGCAAACAAATAGGTAACTGTTTCGGTAAGGAAAGTGTCTCGGAAAATTCCAGAAAATTTATATTATTTATTTTTGGAAAATTAGGAAAATTTGGAGACTGGACGGAGTTCGAGACGGGGTCCAGGAGGCAGAGGCGGCCCTCTGCCGCGGCCCCACCCCAGGCTGCGGTGGGGACCCGCCCCTGGCCTCTGGACACCGCCTCTGACTCCACCTAGTTTCGTCGCCTTCCTTTTATTGCAAAAATTTTCGCTATAGATTTCCCCGAATTTTTCGAGAAGCATATCCTCTGTTTTCATGGTGTTTTCTTTCCGAGTCTTTTCTGGCAGATTGCTTTCGCTCAAACCCTAGGCGAGATGACTTCTCCGAGCTCTTCCAACGACGATTTCGTCAAGAACATCATCAACCCCTACCTAGCCGAGGTCAAGATGCATCCTCAAATCCTCCAGCTCAAGGATAGTGTGCTTCATAAACAAGATCTTCAAGGCCCCAAGAAGGAAGGAGACATGAAGAAAAGGGTGGAAGAGGTTGAGCAGGAGGTTTTCAGGTGCAAGGAGATGATTGAGCGTGGAGTGAGCGTCAATAAACGCATCGTTGCTGAACTTATCACTCTTCACAAGCAAGAAACCAATGAATTAATGGAGAAGATTTTTCTATTGGAGACTGAGACTGCTAATCTACAAGCACAGATCTATGATCTTCACAATCAGATGTGTGAGTATGAACTTAGATTTAAGCGTATAAGCTCTGCTGCAAGTTTCAGGTCCGAAGAGACCCGTTCATCTTTCATTGACGGGAAGCACCTCCCGTGGAAGTTTGGCGACAAGTGATGGAGAAGGAAGCCCTTCTCATAAATTCGAGCACTATGGGTAACGGCACTCCCATGGCTTGTTCCAAGCTTGGGGGAGTGCCCTGGTATCTTTATCTTATGTCTTTTATTTTTCGCAGTCTTGTGAGTCATATCATGAGTAGAGAATTTATCATGTAGTATGGTTTTGCATTGTGTCTTGTCACTCCTCGTGAGTCCTTTATATCCGTTGGTGTGTGGTTTTCTATAATGCAATATAAATGGGAATTATCCTTTATTCTTCTGCACTTTATATTTTATTATGGAAATCTCTCTCATTTGCTGATCTTGTGGTAAGTAATGATTTGACATTGGGTGCATGAGTAGAAGTTTATTCGGTATTGATAAGCATGGCTTCGTTTAAATTGCAATAATTGCCTTGGTGCTTGAGTAGAGAAGAAGAATTTAATTGCAAATACACTATCTTGTATGTCTTACATGCTTGTGAACCTTCCAGCTCATACACCTTTGTATTAAATTTATTTCTGACAGTGATGATAAGCTTTATGTTGCATGTTTGACATATTGTTTTTTATAGCATAGTTGATTTACATCTCTCAACACTGTTTGTTTGCTTTAAAGCCTCTCTAGTCTAAAGCCCTGTACTGAGTGTATGGTTCACTCGTGCATCCAATTCCCAAAGCCAAACCTTCTTGCCAGCTGAGTCCACCATATCTACCTATGCATGGTATTTCTTGCCACTCCAAGTAAATTTGTCATGTGCTATCTTTAAAAATTCAAAATACTTCTTCTTTGTGCCTATGTTTTTAAGCTCATGAGGGAGCAGTGGAGAGCCAGATATAACTTGTGACGAGCAAGGTCATTTCCCCCCTTTCACCCGGTGTCGATGGATTACGTCTTCACTTGAATCAACCCGAGAGCAGCTTAAGCAAAATATAAATATAACTCACCATTCTCCTCCGCGCAATGCAAACCTGAGAAATCAGCTCAAACATTGGACAGTGATGAAACCAAGGAGAAAGAGGAGCGTACTCTCTCCTCTAAAAATCAGCTGCTTTCACAAGTCTAAAAACCTTGCTTGCCATGGGGGACTAGATAGTTTCTCTGTTGTGAAGCCGTTGACGAAAGCACGCATACCTCAAAATCATTTTACTTCTGTTTTAAAAACCAAAAAGCTCTAGCACGTGACTAATCCCTGCTCCCCTCTGCAAAGGGCCTCTCTTTTACTTATTGTTGAGTCAGTTCACCTACTTCCTCTACCTTCTACAAGCAATTATGATATCTACATTATGTCTTTTATGTCTCACGATAGTTATTCATTTTTCTTATGTCAGTTCTAACTCTTTTGTTATAAGGATATAGCTTTGACGATTTGCAACTCGTGGGAAGATGACCGGATAGTTGAAGCATTTGAATGAATCTTTCTTGAAATATGGGCTAATAAGTATAATTGTTTCTTAAGTGGAGTCTCGTTTTGTCTTTGCTTAATAAGTTTCCGTCTTTTTCACCTTAACATGTTGTAGTTACATTACTTGTCTTCGAGAAGCTTTATGAGAGAAAGGTTGCTGTTTAAGATATATTTGTGTTTGATGAGTAAATACTGATGCTTCATTTTCGTATTCTTTGTTTATCGACACTTCACTCTATAAACCTGTGGTCATGTTTACCGAGTTCAGTTTTCGCTTGGGGACAAGCGGAGTCTAAGCTTGGGGGAGTTGATACGTCCATTTTGCATCACCATTTTACATCATAATTTATCTTTATTTATTGATATGTTTCATATTATGATGCAATACTTATGTTATTTTCTCTTATTTTGCATGTTTGGCAATTATTGGGGATGGATCTGCCGGAGCTGGAAATCAGCTGAAAAAGTATGAGTCACGGAAGCTCAGAAAAATTATGAAGTCAATATTTTGGAGAATAAGTCACGGAGCCGAAAGGGGGCACGGAGTGGAGCTCCAGGGGGCAGGGGCGGCCTGCACCCGCGGGTCCACCCTTGGTCGCGGCAGGGGCCCGCCCTTGGCCCCTGTGGCCCCCCTCCGGCTCCCCTTCGGCGTATTACTCACCCCTGACCTAAAAACATCGGGGGCATCGATGAGGAATTTTTCCGCCGCCTCCACGAGGCGAAAACCAGACAGAGAGAAGAAGGGCTCCGGCAGGGAGAAATCTGCCGGCAAATTTCCCTCCCGGAGGGGGGAATCGCCGCCATCGTCATCGCCATCACGCCAAGCATCATCGGGATCATCATCAACATCATCTCCACCATCAGCACCACCATCACCACCGTCATCCCATCTCATCTCGCTGTAACAATTATCATTGTGTTGCTATTATTTCATCGGAATCATATCCCGGGCGTTGATTACCACTTGTAGTTGATGTTTGAGAGTTTTATCGGTGAATTATCATTACAATCAGATTGTTGCCCTTATTCATATCACCTATGATCATGATTTATATGATGTCTTGTGAGTAGTTCGTTTGGTTCTTGAGGACATGGGGAAAGCCTAGTTGCTAGTAATTGCATAATGTTGAGTAATATTTAATGGTTTGATTTATGTTGTGGTGTCATTCCTCTAGTGGTATCGTGTGAACGTCGACTACATGATACTTTACCTTTCAAAGGGCCTAGGGGAATGCATGGTGTATTTTGTTTGCTTATGGTAGGGTTGCAGGAGTGACAGAAACCTAAACCCCAATTTGTGAACTAGTGCACTAGGGAGTGTAGGGTCTCGGAGTTTAAGGCTGTGGTTAGGTTATTATCTTAATTACTTTCTTGTAGTTGCGGATGCTTGCAAGGGGTTTAATCACAAGTATGTATTTGTCCAAGTAAGCGCAGTGCATTAGCATAGGTCCACCCACACAGCACTTTATCAAAACATTGAAGGTTAATCACCGGCGTGCAATGAAACTGGCTAGGCAGAAACTCCCATGTGTCCTCGAGAACGTTTTAATCTTCATAAGTAACACAACCGGCCTGTCCTTTGAGCTTAAAAGGATTGGGCTATTTGCTGCAATTAGCATAGCACTCTTTTATTTACTTGTTCTTTATTTGTTCATTAAATCAAAAATCCAAAAACATTTCTCTTTTAGTGCTTGCAGTGAAACCTTGCTGAAAACCACTTGTCAACACCTTCTGCTCCTCGTTGGGTTTGACACTCTTACTTATCGAAAGGTCTATGATAGATCCCCTATACTTGTGGGTCATCAATACGCCGGCCGGAATGGCCTGCCGGTATGAACCTATCTTGGACAGCATGTCGGCACTTTCATTTTCTGTCTGTCGTACGTGATGAAATTCACAACCATCAAAATACCCCGAGATCTTCTGGACATGGAACCGATATGCTGCCATGTTGGCATCCAAAGCATCCCAATTGCCAGAAGTTTGCTGAACCACCAGATCTGAATCACCATAACACACTATCCGGCGAATACCGATGTCCTTGGCCACTTTGAGTCCATGAATCAATGCTTCATACTCGGCCACATTGTTAGATATGGCAAAGTGGACTTGCAGCACATACTTCAGCTAATCTCGCTTCAGCGAGGTAAGAACCACACCGGCACCAAGGCCCTCTTTTACTTTAGATCCATCAAAATGCATCCTCTAGTAATTGGAGTCAGGCAATGGTGGCTCATACTGCATCTCGGCCCAATCGACGACGAAATCAGCCAAACTTGAGACTTGATGGCATCTCTTCTTGCATACTGCAGCGTGTAAGCCGCTAGCTCAATAGCCCACTTGGCTACTCGGCTACTTGCATCTTTTTTGCCGATGATCTCCGAGATCGGAGCTGCACATACCACCGTTATAGGGTGCTCTTGGAAGTAGTGCTTCAGTTTCTTGGCCGACATATACACACCGTATGTCATTTTCTGGTAGTGAAGATAATTTTGCTTCGACGAGGAGACTACCTCGCTCAGATAATACACTGGTCTCTGCACCATAGTTCCCTCTTCTTCTCGTTCTACCACTACCACGACACTAACAACCCGGTTAGAGGCTGCAATATAGAGCAACATGGGCTCTTTTGGTAGTGGTGAGGCTAATATCGGCGCTGTAGCCAACATCTTCTTCATCTCATGAAATGCCGCATCCGCCTGCGGGGTCCAGCTGAATCTATCCATTTTCTTCATCAGTTGGTACAGAGGTAGAGCTTTCTCTCCCAACCGACCAATGAAACGACTCAAGGAGGCCAGGCAACCAGTGAACCTCTGAACATCCTTGAGACACCTCGGTATCTTCATGCTCTCTATAGCACGGATCTTTGTCGGATTCGCTTCGATACCTCGGCTCGACACAAGGAAATCGAGTATCTTGCCTGCCGGGACGCCAAATGTACATTTGTCCGGGTTAAGCTTTAACCGGAATTTTCGCAGGTTTGCGAATGTCTCTTTGAGATCATCCAACAAGGTATGTTTTTCCTTAGTCTTGATGACTATGTCATCGACATACACCTGCACATTTTTGCCAATTTGATCATGCAAGCATTTCTGCATGCATCTCTGATAAGTAGCACTGGCATTTCTCAAACCAAAGCACATAACACGATAGCAATAAGCCCCGTACGGGGTAATAAAGGCAGTTTTTATTTGATCAACCGAGTTCAACGGTATCTAGTGGAAACCAGAATAAGCATCTACAAACGACAACAGTTCACATCCAGCCGTGGAATCGATCACCTGATCAATCCGAGGCAACGGGAATGGATCTTTAGGACATGCCTTGTTCAAGTGCGTGTAATCGATACACATGAGCCAAACTTTGGCCGCATTTGGGTCATCTTTCTTCTTCTCTACCAGGACTGGGTTAGCCAACCAGTCTGGGTACTTCACCTCCACGATAGTGTTTGACGCAAGTAGCCTGATTACCTCATCCCCAACAGCTTTCCTTCTCTCCGCAGCGAGATGTCGCATAGGTTGCTTCACCGGTCTTGCATCCGGCCTGACATGTAATGAGTGCTCAGCCAACTCCCTCGGAACACCTGGTAGGTCTTGATTCGACCACGCAAAGATGTCCCGATTCTCACAGAGGAAGTGGATGAGCTCGCTTTCCTATTTGTCCTCCAACCTGGTACCGATAATGACGGAGCGGTCAGGGAACGCCTCATCGACACAGATCTTCTTTGTCTCCTTGGACGCCTGAAATGTCGCACTCTGCTGCGGGTTATTCATACCCGGCATGCCAAGTTGAGCTGACTGGGCCAGTGCCACCACCTCATGTATCCGCTTCTTCTCCGCAGCGATAACCAATGACTCGGCTAGGCGTGATCCAGCCGAGGCACTCTCCATGGACCGCATGTAGTCGCCCGAGACGGTAATGATACCATTGGGACCTGTTATCTTCATCTTGAGGTAGGCGACATGAGTGGACGCCATGAACTTGGCCAACGCCGGTCTACCGAGTAAGGCATGATACGGACTTTCGAGGTCCACGACCTCAAACTGAATGCTTTCAGTTCTGCAGTTCCCCTTTTTGCCGAATTAGACGTCGACCCAAATTGTGCCCATGGGTGCACAAGAGACACCCGGCACAATACCATGGAAGGTAGTGCTCCTTGGCTGCATCATATTCTCTGTGATGCCCATCTTGAGCATAGTGTCTGATAACCCACAAGTGTAGGGGATCGCAACAGTCTTCACGGGTAGTATAACCCAGTTTATTGATTCGACTCAAGCGGAGCCAAAGATTACTTAGAGGTCTTTGCAGCTGAGTTGTCAATTCAGCCACACCTGGAGAAGCACAAGTAACACGAGAGAGGTGAAAGCAACAGTGATTTAAGAACAATAGTAACAGAAACACGAAATCAATGATGGAGAAATATGGACCGGGGTTCATAGTTTCACTAGTGGCGGCTCTCCTAAGCAAATAATCATGCATTGGGTGAACAAATTACAGTTGGGCAATTGACAGAATTGCACTAATTAATTAATTATGACAAAGCATTCAGTTTATCAATCATACGTATGCATGTATTCCATATATATTTGTAACTACTCGCAATGAGAATTCACACAACATCTTTTGTCCTGCCATCCGGTTTCAGCCGGGCCAATTAAGGAACAAATGGCAATTAAGGTGTTTCCTTTTAATAGAACACCGGAGCAAAGCATTAACACACAATGAACACATGTAATCCTCAAGTTACTAATCATTCCTATCGATGTCCCCGTTTCTGTCACTCGAGGTCTCCGGTTTTGGACTAATAACAGGTGCATAGAACTTGTAGATACGATCTAAGCATCAATTATATTCATGCAAACATAACGCGCCCAAATCTAAGATCATGCCACTCGTGCACTAGTGACAAGCATTAATCATAACAACATTGCAGTAACAACAATTCATAAACATAAATAATCTTATCATAACGTGCCAATCCATCGGATCCCAACAAACACAACGCATATTACATCGGATTGATCTCGATCATGTAGGGCAGCTCACGAGAACATGGTATTGAACAACAAGGGGGAGAGAGTACCATCTAGCTACTGCTACAAACCCGTAGTCCGCGGGGGAACTACTCACAACTCATCCCGGAGGTAGCGGTGGCGGTGAAGATGGCTCCAGGGGCCAATCCCCGTCCCGGCAGGGTGCCGGAACAGGCAATCTGACCCCCAAAACTTGTTGGCGATGGCGGCGGAGCTTTGTATCGTATTTGGGAAAATCCTTTGGGGTTAGGGTTTTTGCATCGGGGATGATTTTATAGGCACCGGAGGCACCCGATGTAACGCCCCGACCCCGGAATTATACAGAGAGGCTATGTAACCCACAGGCTATGCTACACAATTGAAGGGCATGGAATTACCGCTCCCACGCAACACATCGATCGTGTCATAAACACTGGCATAGCTATCAATGTATAATAAAGAGATCAAGACTTGTGGAACAACTAGCACATCATAGACTCTACGACACAAAAGTTCATATAGCAACTCATATAGCGAGAAATATACAAATTACGCAACAGGGGTCACAGACCCAACAGTACATCACGCGGAAGCGAGGTAGTTGTGTAATACAACAAGATCCAAAATATGGCCTAAGAGGCCTACATATAACATAATCCTAGCCAGCTTGTTCCGAGACGTCCCAAGCTGCCACCTGGGAACCCCAAACTACTCGTCGATGTCCACGAAGAACCCACCTGTCTGCTCGGTGATTTCCTCCTCTGAAACAATTAAATATTCAACAAAGAGAGACTGAGTACGACGTACTCGCAAGTTTAGTAGGGCGATATAGGCCCAATGATGATAAGGCTCTGAAGTTGTATAGTGGTTGTTTTGCATAAAGCTAGATTTCATTTATAAAGACATAAATGACTCATGGCATCGACTACTCAGAAGGTTTTTCATAAAGGGGTAAGATAGTAAACTTTTATCTTCGGTTCACATTGAACCAATAGTAGCCATTTCTCACAACTCATCTCCACCAAGGCACTCCCTCGAATCACCCTCGAGGAAATGAACCTTTTAACACACGTTTAAATTGCAACCTCTAGTTGCCAAATTTTAATTAAGTTAAGGTTTTCTATGATCTCGTATATTTGTTCCCAAGTCGTCCATAACCGCGGACACGGCTTTTCGAAAAGATTAAACCCTGCAGGGGTGTACTAATTTACCCATTGGTACCGTCCGGCTCACCTGATTAGCTCTCTTCCGGGGAAAGCCGGCGAGTGGGCGCGGATAGACCTTTACCATGCATGAGGCTTACTCAAGGATCATCAGTGTGCGGAAGGACAGGTTCAGCGCCTCCAACACCCTGCCCCGCGGCCACATCCTAAACACCACCGTCCTCATCGAGCTCTTTTCCACCCACACACTCACACGCAAATGGAAAGCTCAAACTAGAGGACCCTTGACAAGCCCCTCACAAATTATTCGGTCAGTAAGGATTCCATATGTCCCACTAATGGAAGCATGCTCGATCTTGGTTCTAGAGACAAGAACTCGCACCTAGGGGCAAGAATGAGGCAAAACACCATCCCCGATGGCAACTCATCCAAACCTTTTAAGCATTTTAATTAAGTACCACAAGTAACCACCATGTCCGAACATTCCATTAATTTCACAATTATGGAAAATACAACAACGGACAACTAAGCTTTTGACTAAGCATGGCTAAGCATAGCTAAACATTTATTTAGTAAATATGAGTTATCTCAGGCCAACACATCAAACCTATGGTTCATAGGAGGGAAAACATGTGATGGTTTAGGGGACATGCAATTCATAGGATACTCTGTCTTGTCCAAAAATTGACATTGGAATCGAATGCAATATTATGGTGGATAAAATATTTGTATAAAACAATAGGAGGCTATATGCCAAGAAGGTTAGGTTGTCTCTTGCCTTGTTGACGGGGCGTGTAGTACGGATCGTCGGGGTAGGTAGGGGAACCCTCGACTCCTGAGTCTATCGATACCCAAACAATAACAGAAGAACAAATAAATAACACGAAGATAAGGTGCAATGCACAATCATGATGACATGTCAAGTTTATGCAGTGATATCATCATTTAATTTATCTAACAATTTAAATGGAGTTCCAAATAATTAGTGCAATTATTTGGAAGCAACCCCATATTTAACTTAATGGTCACATTGCGTAAGAATTATTACATTACTAAAATATGACTTAAATATGAATAAACATGGCATGAATAGATAGGTATTGTTCTTCTGATCATTTTGGTACCTCATTTGTGATTTTCCAAATTACGATGATTAAATAGGGAATTAAATAATTACTTGAATTTAATTCTTTTAACCAATTAAAGAATAACATCAAAGGAAAATTTGTTGTCATGAGGTGATATTAGCATGATTAGATAGCATTTGAAATGCTAAGCACTTTGATATTTTATTCACCATTTTTGGTTAATTATTTATCAAGTTATGATTTTTCCCATTATTGTTATTATTTTTGCCATTTTAGTAATTTTTAATAAACAGCAAAATAATAGTTTCAAAAGACCATTACAAAGATACTAACAGGTAGAGTTTGTTTTTCTGAACAATTTGGTATTTTATTTGCTAAATTTGAAGCAATATTCAATTAGTTATCATTTATTTTAGTTTATTTTATTTCCAAAAGGAAAAACAAAACAAACTGGCAGGCCGGCCTTCAGTTCGGCCAGGCCGGCCCACAGGCCGGGCAGGCAACCGCGGCAGCCGGCCTTCTGGCCGGCTCAGACCGGGCACCGGGCCGGGGATCCACCCGAGGCTGCTGGCCTCCTGGCAGGCCGGGCCGGACCCCAGGCCAGGCGAGCAGTACAAGATGGCCGGTCAATGCCACGACCGGCGTGGCCGACGCGGTGACCACGCGCGGGCCGGCAGCGAGCGCGCACGGCATGGGCGAGGACGAGCACGCGCGGGGGCGGAGAGGGGCGCGTTCGATGCGCCGTGTTACGGGCAACTAAATGACGGCGGCGCCGCCACCTAATGGTCGCCGGAGCGACATGAGCATCGGCGACGAGCGGCGGCCTACGGCGGGCTACGGCGTCGCGGGGGAGCTAGGGGAAAGGAGAGGAGCTGAGATGTCCCGGAGAAACACAAACTCACCCTTGACGTGTGGTTGGTCGCGGTGGTGAAGGGGGAGGCCGGCACTGGCGGCAATCGGGCTCAGCGGCAGCGGCCGGAGGGGGAGAAGACGGGGAAGAGGCGGCGGCTCTGGGCTCCGTGGCTCGATTCCGTGGACGAGGAAGGAGAGGGCGACGAGGAAGAGACGTTGGCGGCCTTTGATTCGTCCGGGGTGGCCCCAATCGACGGCGGCGAGCGGCGGCGTGCACTACTCGGGTTCGGCCATGGCGCTAGCTAGGTTTAGGGTTACGGGAAAAGAAAACGGCGAGGGAGAGAGTGAGGGGAGAGAGAAATCAGAGGGCCTTGGGGACGCACTTATCCTCCATGGCATCGCGCGGCGCGGCGAGTTGGTGAGCTGGTGCGGCATGGCGCCAGTGCCATTCGGTCGCTACAGGGAGGAGGAGGACGATGCTTTTACAGAAAACCCCCTAGCTTCCTTTTCTGTTTTACTTTTAAATTGAAAACATCAAGTTTAGCAATTTAATTAATGCCTTTAGACATATTCAAAAATTATGAAAATATTCATGTAGACTCCCCATAATATGTAGGCCACTGCTGGGCGTCCCCCGGGGGATTTGGGGCAAAAATCCCCCGGGTCCAGGAGCCAACACGTGTCCCTTTTCGTCCCCCAATCCCGCAATTGCTACACTGCAGCAAAAAACGATTCATTGTAATAAGAATTTTGTAGTATTGTAGCAAATCGGAAAATCCTCCCAAATCCCATTTTTGCTACACAGCATCCCATATTTGCTACAAAACAACCCGCTTTTGCTTCATTGTACCAAAAAACGGTTCGTGCAGAAAACATAAAAAAAATCGGGCCTCGCCAGAGACCTGGTAGCAAAAGATTCATGCTCCGGTAGCAAAAACAAATAATGGTTGTAGCAAACAAGTTATGCGAATGTAGTAGACCCTACTTTGTCGGAGACTCGCCGGGAGACCTTGCCGGAGACTTTCGTCGGAAATGTCCGAGCAAAAACTGTACGGTATTGTAGCAAAACCACAAAACGGTTGTAGTAAAAAAATATAGAATTGTAGCATCACCAACTTTTTCCGAGATGGATTAAAAACGTATATAAAATCACTATAACAATTCGGCTACATCAATGTAGCAAACAAGAAATGAGTAGATAGCAAATCGGAACCATGAATCGGACTCGCAGCGGCGCCGCTGGACGAAAGCTCGCGGGGAGCGCTAGGAGCACGCCGGCAGGTGCTCGTGGGGGCACGCGTTGGTCGAATCCCGTGAGGGAGCTCTCTCACGACATGGAGGCCGTAGGCCACTCCGTCGAATAGGGCACCTACCTCACCGCCCTCTGCTCCTTCAAATGGCCAACCTCGCCGCCGGCTGCACCTCGCTCACAGCACCCTTCGCCAAGGCCCGGGACGACGCGCAGGACGTCGTCGAGCTACCGCTCATGGAGACTGTCGTGCAAAGGTGCTATGGGAAGGCCAGGGACCACCCGGTCAAGGTGCTGGCGTTCTTCCGATGGGCCATGGCGAGGGAGGAGTCGAGAGGGATCCAAGAGACGGAGGCATTCTCTCACGGGGAAGGCGGTGGATTTGGATGAGATTGGAAACGAGTGGATAAGAGCGCTTCCGTACCGGACACGTGGCTTCGCCAGGAGGCGGGGGCTCGGGAGACGCGCAGCCCCCGGCTGTAGGGAAGCATTTCCCTAATATGTATAAGCTCCCCAAAAATTGGTGCTGCAAAATAAAATGTTTTGAACAGAAATTGTTCATAGGGGTTAGATATGGAATTTTGATAATTTCCAAAATCCATTTACGTGGGGTATTTAAGCATTTTCAAAAATTGTAAAAAAAATAATCATGGAGGCTCATAGTATTATAAGGAAGCTCCCCATAATTTTAGTTTGAATTTTTGAACTGTTTAACATAGTTTCAAACTAGGAATTGATTTGCACCAATTTTGATTTTCTCCTTTTTAATTTCTTTGCTAGGCAAGAAATTGCCGTCGACAAATATTTATAAAATATATTCTTCGAACTTCCTGGACAATTTGGAAATTCAAGAATAATTTGGTGTTACAAGATTTGAGTAATGCATTTGGTTTGGAAGTTTTGGGATTGGATTTGTTTCCTTTTAATGCTTTCCAATCTTGCTTTATTTTAAATTAGCAATTTAAACGGATGCCATGATGCAATGATGATGTAGGCCAACCCAACGACAACACCATGTCAAGCACTCCAACGTACAACAAGCCACCAAGGGCTCCAAAGGGTGGCAAGGAACTCCATGGACTCCAATCAACCAAGGCATACGCGTGGATGAGGAGAAGGAAACGTCATGGACAAGGAGAGGAAGAAGGAGGCGAAGACAGGCTGGCCGGCCTCCAGCCCGGCCTAGGCCGGCCCCCAGGCCGGCCGCCCCTCCGAGACCGCCGGCCCCCAGGCCGGGCTCCACCCCGAGACCGCCAGCCTCCCAGCCGGCCCAGGCCTCCACCCCGAGGCCACCGGCCTCCCAGCCGGCCCAGGCCGGCCCCCAGGCCGGGCTCGCCCCCAATGCTGTCGGCCTCCCTGCTGGCCTTCCAGCCGGCCTAGGCCGACCCCCAGGCCGGCCACCCACCTGAGCCGGCCGGCCTCCTAGCCGGCCTAGGCCGGCCCCCGGGCCGGTTCCCCACCCGCGCCAGCCGGCCTCCTGGCCGGCCTAGGCCGGTTTCCGGGCCAGACCTCCACCTGCACCCGCCGGCCTCCAGGCCGGCCTAGGCCGGCCCCCAGGCCAGTTTCCCGCATTTCTACCCCGTTTTATAAATACCCCTTGCCTCCCTAAGATCTAGGGTTAGACTGAATTTGAGACTTGTGTGAGCTATGCTCCTCCTCCCTCGTAGCAAGGGTTCCTCATTGAGGATGGATCTTGTTGTTGCTACTCTTTCACTGCGGTGTCTTTAGTAGTGCAAACCAATCTTTCACTGCGGTGATTCTATTGGATCAGTGGACCGGCCGGTAAGAGCAATCGGTTTCAACAAGAGTAAGTTTAGCTTTGATTCTTCGATCCAAAGGCTACCTTTTTGAGGGTTTGTTGTTGGGTGGAGATCTCAGCAGGATTTGCTAGTTATCCTTTGTGTTTTGCCACGAATCTCCCTCGCTAACCCTCCGTGTTCTTCGTGTTCATCCTCTTCCCCACCTCAAATCCGTGAAGATCGGGCAAACCCCTACATCATTTGGTAGCAGAGCAAGGGTTGCCATGGATTTGGATCGTGTTTCCACCTTTTACTAGCCCTTTTTCCACCAAAATTTTTCTTTCCCATACTAAATTCGAAAATTCACAAAAAAAATAGCCCATATGGATTTCGTTCGATCTCTCGATTTGGTGAGCGATTTGTGGTTTGGATCCATGGATCTCGTGCTTAAGACCTTTTCCCACCTTCCTTTGGTGTTTCCTTGTGCCAATTTCACCCAAAATTTCCGCTACCTCGACGTAACCAAAGGTATAGCTTCCGACTCATCCCTTCCCTTTTGCGAAACTTTTTCCTAGGAGCTAGTTCGTCAAAGTGTGAGCATTGCACTAGTGTAACACCAATTGATCAAATCATAACCTTGTGAGAATCAACATGTCGCGGACTCGGCTCGGGCAAAAGCATAAAGCAAAAAGAGAAATATAAAAGATTCAAAAAAAAAGAGAAAAGCCGAGCCGTCATCCTAGTCCACCTTACCACCTCAAAGCTCCAATGCCCAATAGAGAAACATGTCCACTTGTGCAAATCGGGTGCTCCCTCCTATACACTTGAGCTAGTTGTCCTTCGAGCAGTGGTGCGGCACGAGCATAGTCTTCGTTAGGTCCACGTTGCTCATCCCCATAGTCGCACCATCCACGTTTGTCTCCACGTGTGAGTTTCCTTTGTTTCTCGGATTGTGTGGTTAGTCTCTTTTGCTTCTTGATCTTTGTGGTTATCCTCCACCTGTTGCAATAGCTTTTTCGTTGGATTTGTTTCGATTTCTTGCCACTTTGCCATACCAAAGCTCCTCATAAGTGTGTGTGTGAGTCGCTTTTGGATTTACTAATCAACCAACTCTTACTCTTGTGATACCTTTGTCTCGGAAGGCGAGTCCACTTGTCCAATATTATCAACCAAAGGTAAAAGCGGTTATTAGCCACCACATACTCCACATATCACTTGTGTCTTCTTATCATGGCTAGGGAAGAACAAGACGCCGGAACAAGCAAACAAGAGGAAGCAATCAAGAAGTACTTGAACGACAACTTACGCCGCTATGAGGAGCGCCATCACGCCGCGCAACGTGAAAACACTGAGCGTTTCGCTCAAATACAAGACGCCCAACGTGAGAACAATGAGCGTTCCATTCGTTTCGAGGAATTGCTTCTCGAAAAATGACTCCGGCGCTCATCAAGGCCAAGCTTAAGGACCTCGCAAGCTCCGACGCAAGAAACAAAGCACCAAGTGAGGTTGCTCAACATCATCGCCATCGACAACATCAAGAGCACCATCGTCCCGCCATCCCACATCCTCAAGCACAATTGGATCCTCAACAACAGGAGCTACCTTCATGTGAGTTGAGTGACGAGGGAGTGAACCACCACGAGAGTGAGAGCCACCTTGCGCACTTGAGTGCAAGTGAGTTGAGTGCCTCCACCATATGTAACCTTGAGTGCTTCCACTTAGAGGACATGAGTGATACACCATATAAGTTGAGAGAGGTAGTCGATAGGGCAAACAAGGCCATTTTGATTTCTAACGACATAACCTCTCCTTCTAGTGTATTTTCTTATGATGTGCTAGGCTCCATGGAGGACGATATGCCTCAACTTGAGAAGATGTACATGGAGGACGACGATGAAGCCACCCCATGTTTACATCGAGATGACCAAGTCAACAACATGGACGCCGCTGCGACTACCACAACACCTATTTCACATGAGAGGATATACAAAGGTACGAATATAGGTGTTGATGTTGCCATGATCCCACTAGTGGACATGATGATTTGTGAGCGCTTGCATGTTGACGATGCTTCTTTGGATATCACATATGCTACTTTCTCTTTCCCTTGTGATACCTTGCCTAAAAACAATGTTGATCAGGTGGATTCCCCTATTTGTGATGATTGTTCCATGAGCATGCCTTGCTATGCATATTTCCGTTTCTCTCCTATTGTTGCATGCAATATGTCGAACAAATTAGATTTCACATGTATTGCTTGAAATGATGTTAAAACGCTTGATAATGAGTTTGCCCCCATAGCATCCTCAATTTTTGGAGTTTGTCCATTCAACAATGTAGAGAATTACTCTTGACCATCCTCATACTTCTCACTTTCATTTTGAAATTTGTGTGTTTGGTCATGTTCAAACGAAGAGATGCATCTTGATGGATGATGTGTACATATACCATGCACATATTTTCTTTTTATGGAATTTCATGTGTAATGGTACCCGCTTGTTCACGTCAACCTCCATTCAACATGAGTTGACCAAAAGAGCTTTGAAAAGCATAATAAATGACAGCTTTGCTTCGACCCCGGCTCTATTACCTTTCCCACGTTTTGCATCAAACAACTTGCACACTTGCTTTTTCTTTTGGTTTGTTTGCAAATATGTGGATGACCTTACTTCCCCTCGTGAAATGCATGTTTCAATGATCTTTCATCTACATGATTTCTGTGTTGCAACAACGTTGTTGACAACTTGCTCTTTCCTATGTTTTGTTGGCACCCATGATTTTGTTGAGAGCATTTCCCACATTGTGTTTTCACAACTCTTCCCTCCGTTGCCAAAGGAATCTTCCCGATGTTTGGAATACAATGGACATCATATGGCTTAAATTGAGATAGCTATCCTAGCTTTCTCAATCATGTTTGGAGATCTTTTGTTTTCACATCGTGAGGATGTTTCGAGGAAGTGCTTGCACATTGAGCTCACCTTTGCTTTGACTCCAATGCTCGTGTGCTTGGCTAACGGTGCTATGATTAACCTAGGACATGTCATCAATGATCTGCTCCTATATGCTGCACACAAATGTTTTGCTTGGTCTTTGTTGTGTGTAGGTACAACTGAGTGGATCGCCACCCACAACTTCATGGCACTACATTGCGCATCAAAGGAATGTTGGCGTCTTGCTAAGGTGACTTCCTTCTACTTAAGTGCCCATGTCATGAACTTCAAGAATTGGCTACTCCTTGAGTGTTGTTTCGTCTTCTTTGTGAGCTCTCTAGGTTCAATGAAAGGCGAAAGAACATTGAAGAGTGGCCATACATTTGGCGTCAAGCAAACCTACATGGTGATTACTACGTCATCGTCAAGCCATCTATCTCCTTCACATGATGAGGACGTGCTAGCGTCGAGGACGATGCTTTTCAAAGGAGGGGGAGATTATGTAGGCCAACCCAACGACAACACCATGTCAAGCACTCCAACGTACGACAAGCCACCAAGGGCTCCAAAGGGTGGCAAGGAACTCCATGGACTACAATCAACCAAGGCATACGCGTGGATGAGGAGAAGGAAACGTCATGGACAAGGAGAGGAAGAAGGAGGCGAAGACAGGCTGGCCGGCCTCCAGCCCGGCCTAGGCCGGCCACCAGGCCGGAGCACATCCAGAGCCGGCCGGCCTCTTAGCCGGCCTAGGCCGGCCCCCAGGCCGGCCACCCCTCCGAGACCGCCGGCCACCCCTCCGAGACCGCCGGCCTCCAAGCCGGACCAGGCCGGCCCCCAGGCCGGGCTCCACCCTGAGACCGCCGGCCTCCCAGCCGGCCCAGGCCGGCCCCCAGGCCGAGCTCGCCCCCAATGCTGCCAGCCTCCCTGCCGGCCTTCCAGCCGGCCTAGGCCGGCCCCCAGGCCAGCCACCCACCTAAGCCGGCCGGCCTCCCAGCCGGCCTAGGCCGGCCCCCGGGCCGGTTCCCCGCCCGCGCCAGCCGGCCTCCTGGCCGGCCTAGGTCGGTTTCCGGGCCGGACCTCCACCTGCGCCTGCCAGCCTAGGCCGGCCCCCAGGCCGATTTCCCGCATTTCTGCCCCGTTTTGTACTAGGCCTATAAATACCCCTTGCCACCCTCAGATCTAGGGTTAGACTGAATTTGAGACTTGTGTGAGCTATGCTCCTCCTCCCTCATAGCTAGGGTTCCTCGTTGAGGATGGATCTTGTTGTTGCTACTCTTTCACTGCGGTGTCTCTAGTAGTGCAAACCAATCTTTCACTACGGTGATTCTATTGGATCGGTGGACCGGCCGGTAAGAGCAATCGGTTTCAACAAGAGTAAGTTTGGCTTTGATTCTTCGATCCAAAGGCTACCTTTTTCAGGGTTTGTTGTTGGGTGGAGATCTCAGAAGGATTTGCTAGTTATCCTTTGTGTTTTGCCACGAATCTCCCTCGCTACCCCTCCGTGTTCTTCGTGTTCGTCCTCTTCCCCACCTCAAATCCGTGAAGATTGGGCAAACCCCTACATCAAATGTTGCAAAGCAAAAGGTGAAAATTTGGCCCATATTTTAGCGTACCAAACTGGGGCTGTTACAATTCTACCCCCCTTACAGGAATCTCGTCCCGAGATTCTAGAGTAGAAGTAGAGAGGAGGGACACATGACTACACGTATCTCCCACGATCTTCTCGGTCCCACGATGATCTTCTCGGTGATAGAGCATAAGCTAACAAGAATGACATGCCAATGGGGCAGAAAGAACAGAGGATAGCTTAAGGTGACAAGACAAATTTTCTCCACAACCTCAACCTCCGGTGACCTCCTCCTCCACCCCGGTGACCTCCTCCTCCTCCTCCACCTCCACCTCCGGCCACCTCCTCCACAACTCCGGCGATCTCCACCTCCGGCGACCTCCACCTCCGGCGACCTCCTCCACAACTCCGGCGACCTCCACCTCCGGCGACCTCCTCCACCACCCCGGTGACCTCCTCCACAACATCAACCTCCGGTGACCTCCTCCACAACCTCAACCTCCGGTGACCTCCTCCTCCACCCCGACGACCTCCTCCTCCTCCTCCACCTCCACCTCCGGCGACCTCCTCCACTACCGGCGACCTCCTCCTCCACCCTGGCGACCTCCGGCGACCTCCGACGACCCCTTCCTGTAGCGCCCTGACCCCAGAGCTATACAGTGAAACGTTGTGCAACCGGTCATGCTACACAATCAAGGGTTACTGGGGTTACCAATCCCAGGCCAAAACACATTGGTAGGCGTGCTCGGAATACATCATCGGCACACAACACCTCGATCATGCCATAAGCTCAGACATCTCTTTCACGTATAACAAAGAGACCAAGACTGCGGAACAAGTGGCACATCACAGACTCTATGACACAAAGATATCATAGTTCAACTCATATAATTGAGAAAGTTAGCAAATGACACATCAGAGGTCACTGACCCATCATTACAACAGCGGAAGCAAATTAAAGTTGTCTAAACAACAAGATCCAAATTATGGTCTAAGAGGCCTACAGATAAACATCCCGTGCCAGCCTGTTCCATGACGTCCCAAGCTGCCACCTGGGAACCCCAGACTACTCGTCGAAGTCAACGTAGAACCCACCTTCCAGTTCGGTGGCGTCCTCCTCTGAAACAAATAATAATCAACAAAGCAAGGCTGAGTACGACATACTCGCAAGAATTAGTAGGGCGATATAGGCCCGATGCTGACGGAGGCTTCAAAGCTATATAAGTGGTTGTTTTGCATAAAGCTGGTTTTTCCTTCCGAAGACTAGGACTCAAGGCATCGTCTAATCAGAAGGTTTTCATAAGGGGATAAGATAGTAACTTTTCTTCTTCGGTTCCCGCGGAACCTACTGTATTCAGAAACACTACTTATCTCCACCAAGGCACTCCCTCGAATCACCCTCGAGGAAATGAACCTTTAACACACGTTGATTATGCAACCTCTAGCTGCCATTTGATTAAAGGTTCAGGTTCTCTATGATCTCACCTATCTCACCAAGATTTGTCCATAACCGTGGACACGGCTTTTTGAAAAGATTAAACCCTGCAGGGGTGTACTGTTTTTAACCACCGGTACCGTCCGACCCCTTGCCTACGTAATTAGCTCTCTTCCGGGGAAAGCCGGCAGGGCGGGCGCGGTTAAACCTTTACAAAGCAAGAGACTATCCAAGGGTCATCGTGACGACAGGACAAGTTCAGCGCCTATTTCAACACCCTGCCCCATCGCCACTCCTATCACCATCATCATCATCATCTTTTTCATCACCAGCCACACACTCGCAAATGGAAAGCACAGACTAGAGGACCCTTGGATACGCCCGCACAAATTATTCGGTTAAAGGGATTCCATATGTCCCCACCGTTGGATGCACGCTCGGTTCTTGGTTCGGTCGATAAGAACTCACACCTAGGCGGCCAGAATGAGACAAAACACCAACGACCTTGTTGGCAACTCATCCAAGCCTTTTTAGCAATTTAATTAAGCATCACATGTATCCACCACGCCCGAATCATTCCATCAACATCATCAATATGGAATTAATCAACGGACATAACTAGCATACGACTAAGCATGGCTAAGCATAGCTAAGCATATAAATATATCCATTATATCTTGGTCTCCGGCCAACACATCAAACCTATGGTTCATAGGAGGGGAAGCATGTGGTGGTTCGGGGAAGACATGCATTTGTAGGATACTCTAATTCTTGATCAAAAGAGACAGTTGAATCGCATGCAATATTCTGGTGGATAAAATAAGTTTGCAAAACAATAGGATGCTAGATGCCAAGAAGGTTAGGTTAGTTCTTGCCTTGCTGATAGAGCTGGTCGCACTGGTTGTCAAGGTATTGTGGTGGAACCTCGACTCCTGAATCTAACGAAACACAACAATAACAGGAAATGAAATAAATAACACAAATACAAGGTGCAATGCACAATCATGATGAGATGGTCAATTTATGCACTGAAATCATATTGGGCATGTCCCACAAGTTAATGGAACCCCTAAATTAAATATAGCAATTAACGGGTCAAAACTCCATATTTAACTTAGTGAATTAATTAATTACTCAACATGTCCAGTACTGAAATATGAGGTCTACATGCAGGATATTGACATTATTAGATAGGTATTGTTCCACTGATCATTTTGGTACTTCGTTTGAAATTTTCTGATTAACGATGAGGAAATGGTGATTTAAACGGTTATGCAATTTAAATTATTTTAACCAATTCGAAAGTGACATCAAAGGAAAAGTTGTTGTCATGCTGTGAACTTAACATAGATAGATAGCATTTGAGTTGCTGATCATTTTGGTATATCATTTGCAATTGTTGGAATAATATTTATCAAGTTGTGATATTTCCAATTATTGATTTAAATCTGCCATTTTAATAATTTTAATTAAACAGCAATTTAAATGTTCATTATTGCATGGAAATGGTACTAACATTTAGATGTTGTTTTCCTGAACATTTTGAGATCTTATTTGAAATTTTTGGATCAATATTCAAATTGTTATGAATTTCCCAAAATATGATTTAAATCTGCCATTTTTTATATTCTAATTAAAACAGGCAATTTAATTATAACCAAAAATTTAACTAATAGTACTAACATGTAGAGCTTATTTAGCTGAGCATTTTAACATGTTAGTTGCATTTTTCTGAAATATAAAACTCTAGATATGAATTTTGCAAAATTTGAATAACTCACAGGAGAGGGAGAGCAGCAGCGCATCCGGGTCCTTCTTATCCACCGTGGAGTCGCAGCATGGCGACAGTGGCGGTGCGGTGGCGATGGCGCGCGCGGTGAGGTGCTCGGTCGCTACAGCACGAAGGCGATGACACTTTTCTGAAAAACCCCCTACCTCTTTTTCTTCTTTTCTGTTTTTATTTTAATTTGAAAACAGCACCCTTTTCCTATTTAAGTAAGGCCTCAGATCATTTCCAAAAATTATGAGAAAAATCAGAGAGGCTCACAATAATATAAGGAGCTCACCATATTTTTGTTTTGAATTGTTGAAAGGTTTAACATGGGTTCAAAATTCAAAATTGATTTGCAACTATTTGAAGTCCTCATTTTTAATTGAGGCATTTAAACCTTTTTATAAAATCTGCAAAAATTCATGTAGCCTCCCCATGACATGTAGAAGCTAGACAAAATTTGGTGTTTCAAGATAAAAAGTTTTGCATAACATTGGTTCATAGGGTTTACAAATGACAATTTTAATAATTTCCAAACTTTATTGACTTGGAATAATTAAGCAATTCCATAAACTATGAAAATATTTATGGAGGCTCCTAATATTATAAGGGAGCTCCCATGATTTTATTTTGAATTTTGAGAAGTTGAACTTGGAGTCAAAACTCACCATTTGTTTAAACCAATTTGAATTCCAAATATTTATTACTTTGCTTAACAAGCAATTGTCTTTGACAAAGATTTAAACAAATCTATTCTTGGAACTTCCTGGACAATTTGGAAATTCCAGAATAATTTGGTTTGCTAAGTTGAGCAATTGCATTTGGTTTGGAATTTTAGGAAGTGTTTGCTCCCTTTTAATGTTTTCCAATTGTTTGCAATACTTAATTTAGCAATTTAAATATGTATGCCATGATGCAATGCAAAGCAAAAGTGAAAATTTGGCCCATATTTTAGGGTATCAAATCTGGGCTATTACAATTCTATCCCCCTTACAAGAATCTCGCCCCGAGATTCCTAGAGTAGGAAGAGAGAGAGGAGGAAACATGACAACCCTTAACTTCAACTATCTTCTCAATCCCACAATGATCTTCCTTGTTGCAGAGAGTAGGGTAGCAAGCATGACTTGCCAACGAGAAAGTCAGAAGATAGTTCAAGGTGATAGACAAATTTTCACCAAGGGTTGGAAATATGAACTTTGCACAAGACCATAAGCCATTGGGGAAAACTAGGAACAACTTGACCAAACAAAGGTCGAGCAGAGGATAGGAGAAATGACCGAGAGACATGTTTAGCAACACCACGTTAATGTTCTCCTCGATGTTCTAGATACCACTATCTGGCTTCGGAAAAGCCTTCAATAGGTCATCAAGTGGAGGTCGGACCCCTTAAGATTGGAAAGAGACCATAAGGGCAACTTCTAGAACAAGTCGCACAATAACCTCATGGAGAGTGGTTTGATTTTACGAAAGGCAAGAGGATATCACAATAGGCCTTCCAGTTAAGTAGGGCAACCACCACCTCAAACTTGCCGGATTTACACAAGGCCTACGTCATACTCTTAAGAACACCAACCATCATTTCTGCTTGAGATTCAGATTTGGTTAAGCGTGCGGATGTTTCAGACTTGACATGTCCGAGGGAGGAGTTACAACGGTTAACGAGGGTAAGGATTCTCAAGATTTGACTACAGTGTCAAGTTCCAGAACACTAGCTAGATTGCCAGAGGAAAGTTGCTTTTCCATGCGAAACGCTGTGATCTTTAGAGTTTTGACACGAATCTAACTCGTTGACCGAAGGTGGGCACCTGAACAAAATGGACTTGGTAGCACAGTCAAACTCGGCTTGGTGATCTGATTACCAATCATGCTAAGAGCGCCATCAAAGTCCTTGGACGTCAAAGCAATATCATTTGCTAAGAATATCCGATTACCACAACGATATTCATCCTCAACATTCTCGAGCCCGAGTAGCTCGGAGGTAGATGGATGAGGAAGGGTAAGAGCATCACTTCATCGAGTACGTCATGAGACTAAGCACGACCTCGTGATATGAAAGAGTGTGACACTCTAAGGTTGAACAGAACCAAAAAGCTGGACAAGCCTCTGATTCTGCTGATTACAATACTTTGACCCGGTCCGAGAAATGGACAAGGTACCGGAGTTTGTTTCTCCTAACATCCCGATGTGGAATGTATTGACGGGCCACAAGGGTAACATGCATCGGAACACACCAACGCACGTTATAACTTGACTATCAACTGATAGATAAATGTCGGACAACAGATTAAGAGTAAGAAAACGGGCTAGCAACAATATCAAGATAATGCAGAAGCACTTGTTAGCACTCTTCCGACAACTAGTGCCGAAAGGGTTTCAGGAATCGGTGTTACCGAAGGAATCACAAAGATAGCTGGGAAACTCGCGATGAGCACTCTTATCTTGATCTAGATGGTTTCATGACAGAATATCCAGCCATAGCTCGTGACAGAGAAGAGGTTTGTTGCCGCATTTCAATTACGACTACAACCACCAAATTGAAGATTAACTTCAAACATGGCCAACCTAACGTAGGGTTTGACAATTAACATCAGGATTCAACGGAAAAGATCTTGGGTTAAAGATCAGCTTCATGCACTGGGACTCACGAATAGCATAATGCTCACATGGGTGACAACCCTCATAAATCATTACACCTGAGCCCTAGCACAATCCGGGACCTTCGGTTCAAGACCATGGGCCATAAATCAAAGAGAGGAATACCCGATTAGGTGCGAAACGTTTTCAAGGCTTCGGATGTCTTGCACCTTCTTCTTCATTGGGTGAGAACAACGGAGTTTACTTTGGTTTCTGGAAAAACAGAAACAACCTAACCAGTAGACTAAAGGTAGGAACCAACCCCGTGAACCTAATTTCTTGAATCGCCAGACGAGCAGAAGAACCGTTAAATCAAATAGAGGTAAGATAACTCAGAATAGATCGAGTTGGATAAGGAGTAAAAAGAAACCTAAGATGGTTTTCACAACTCCTTTTTAGGTTAAAATAGTTTTCACAACACTAGACTCGACATCGACCAAATAGAACGGGTTTCCTACAGGCAGTCCTGCTCTGATACCAATTTGTAGCGCCCTGACCCAGAGCTATACAGTGAAACGTTGTGCAACCGGTCATGCTACACAATCAAGGGTTACTAGGGTTACCAATCCCAGGCCAAAACACATTGGCAGGCGTGCTCGGAATACATCATCGGCACACAACACCTCGATCATGCCATAAGCTCAGACATCGCTTTCACGTATAACAAAGAGACCAAGACTGCGGAAGAAGTGGCACATCACAGACTCTACGACACAAAGATATCATAGTTCAACTCATATAATTGAGAAAATTAGCAAATGACACATCAAAGGTCACTGACCCATCATTACAACAGCGGAAGCAAATTAAAGTTGTCTAAACAACAAGATCCAAATTATGGCCTAAGAGGCCTACAGATAAACATCCCGTGCCAGCCTGTTCCATGACGTCCCAAGCTGCCACCTGGGAACCCCAGACTACTCGTCGATGTCAACGTAGAACCCACCTTCCAGTTCGGTGGCGTCCTCCTCTGAAACAAATAATAATCAACAAAGCAAGGCTGAGTACGACGTACTCGCAAGAATTAGTAGGGCGATATAGGCCCGATGCTGACGGAGGCTTCAAAGCTATATAAGTGGTTGTTTTGCATAAAGCTGGTTTTTCTTTCCGAAGACTAGGACTCACGTCATCGTCTAATCAGAAGGTTTTCATAAGGGGATAAGATAGTAACTTTTCTTCTTCGGTTCCCGTGGAACCTACTGTATTCAGAAACACTACTTATCTCCACCAAGGCACTCCCTCGAATCACCCTCGAGGAAATGAACCTTTAACACACGTTGATTATGCAACCTCTAGCTGCCATTTGATTAAAGGTTCAGGTTCTCTATGATCTCACCTATCTCACCAAGATTTGTCCATAACCGTGGACACAGCTTTTCAAAAAGATTAAACCCTGCAGGGGTGTACTGTTTTTAGCCACCGGTACCGTCCGACCCCTTGCCTACGTAATTAGCTCTCTTCCGGGGAAAGCCGGCAGGGCGGGCGCGGTTAAACCTTTACAAAGCATGAGACTATCCAAGGGTCATCGTGACGACAGGACAAGTTCAGCGCCTATTTCAACACCCTACCCCATCGCCACTCCTATCAACATCATCATCATCATCATCTTTTTCATCACCAGCCACACACTCGCAAATGGAAAGCGCAGACTAGAGGACCCTTGGATATGCCCGCACAAATTATTCGGTTAAAGGGGATTCCATATGTCCCCACCGTTGGAAGCACGCTCGGTTCTTGGTTCGGTCGATAAGAACTCACACCTAGGCGTCCAGAATGAGACAAAACACCAACGACCTTGTTGGCAACTCATCCAAGCCTTTTTAGCAATTTAATTAAGCATCACATGTATCCACCACGCCCGAATCATTCCATCAACATCATCAATATGGAATTAATCAACGGACATACCTAGCATACGACTAAGCATGGCTAAGCATATCTAAGCATATAAATATATCCATTATATCTTGGTCTCCGGCCAACACATCAAACCTATGGTTCATAGGAGGGGAAGCATGTGGTGGTTCGGGGAAGACATGCATTTGTAGGATACTCTAATTCTTGATCAAAAGAGACAGTTGAATCGCAAGCAATATTCTGGTGGATAAAATAAGTTTGCAAAACAATAGGATGCTAGATGCCAAGAAGGTTAGGTTAGTTCTTGCCTTGCTGATAGAGCTGGTCGCACTGGTTGTCAAGGTATTGTGGTGGAACCTCGACTCCTGAATCTAACAAAATACAACAATAACAGGAAACGAAATAAATAACACGAATACAAGGTGCAATGCACAATCATGATGAGATGGTCAATTTATGCACTGAAATCATATTGGGCATGTCCCACAAGTTAATGGAACCCCTAAATTAAATATAGCAATTAACGGGTCAAAACTCCATATTTAACTTAGTGAATTAATTAATTACTCAACATGTCCAGTACTGAAATATGAGGTCTACATGCAGGATATTGACATTATTAGATAGGTATTGTTCCACTGATCATTTTGGTACTTCGTTTGAAATTTTCTGATTAACGATGAGGAAATGGTGATTTAAACGGTTATGCAATTTAAATCATTTTAACCAATTCGAAAGTGACATCAAAGGAAAATTTGTTGTCATGCTGTGAACTTAACATAGATAGATAGCATTTGAGTTGCTGATCATTTTGGTATATCATTTGCAATTGTTGGAATAATATTTATCAAGTTGTGATATTTCCAATTATTGATTTAAATCTGCCATTTTAATAATTTTAATTAAACAGCAATTTAAATGTTCATTATTGCATGGAAATGGTACTAACATTTAGATGTTGTTTTCCTGAACATTTTGAGATCTTATTTGAAATTTTTGGATCAATATTCAAATTGTTATGAATTTCCCAAAATATGATTTAAATCTGCCATTTTTTATATTCTAATTAAAACAGGCAATTTAATTATAACCAAAAATTTAACTAATAGTACTAACATGTAGAGCTTATTTAGCTGAGCATTTTAACATGTTAGTTGCATTTTTCTGAAATATAAAACTCTAGATATGAATTTTGCAAAATTTGAATAACTCACAGGAGAGGGAGAGCAGCAGCGCATCCGGGTCCTTCTTATCCACCGTGGAGTCGCAGCATGGCGACAGTGGCGGTGCGGTGGCGATGGCGCGCGCGGTGAGGTGCTCGGTCGCTACAGCACGAAGGCGATGACACTTTTCTGAAAAACCCCCTACCTCTTTTTCTTCTTTTCTGTTTTTATTTTAATTTGAAAACAGCACCCTTTTCCTATTTAAGTAAGGCCTCAGATCATTTCCAAAAATTATGAGAAAAATCAGAGAGGCTCACAATAATATAAGGAGCTCACCATATTTTTGTTTTGAATTGTTGAAAGGTTTAACTTGGGTTCAAAATTCAAAATTGATTTGCAACTATTTGAAGTCCTCATTTTTAATTGAGGCATTTAAACCTTTTTATAAAATCTGCAAAAATTCATGTAGCCTCCCCATGACATGTAGAAGCTAGACAAAATTTGGTGTTTCAAGATAAAAAGTTTTGCATAACATTGGTTCATAGGGTTTACAAATGACAATTTTAATAATTTCCAAACTTTATTGACTTGGAATAATTAAGCAATTCCATAAACTATGAAAATATTTATGGAGGCTCCTAATATTATAAGGGAGCTCCCATGATTTTATTTTGAATTTTGAGAAGTTGAACTTGGAGTCAAAACTCACCATTTGTTTAAACCAATTTGAATTCCAAATATTTATTACTTTGCTTAACAAGCAATTGTCTTTGACAAAGATTTAAACAAATCTATTCTTGGAACTTCCTGGACAATTTGGAAATTCCAGAATAATTTGGTTTGCTAAGTTGAGCAATTGCATTTGGTTTGGAATTTTAGGAAGTGTTTGCTCCCTTTTAATGTTTTCCAATTGTTTGCAATACTTAATTTAGCAATTTAAATATGTATGCCATGATGCAATGCAAAGCAAAAGTGAAAATTTGGCCCATATTTTAGGGTATCAAATCTGGGCTATTACAATTCTATCCCCCTTACAAGAATCTCGCCCCGAGATTCCTAGAGTAGGAAGAGAGAGAGGAGGAAACATGACAACCCTTAACTTCAACTATCTTCTCAATCCCACAATGATCTTCCTTGTTGCAGAGAGTAGGGTAGCAAGCATGACTTGCCAACGAGAAAGTCAGAAGATAGTTCAAGGTGATAGACAAATTTTCACCAAGGGTTGGAAATATGAACTTTGCACAAGACCATAAGCCAATGGGGAAAACTAGGAACAACTTGACCAAACAAAGGTCGAGCAGAGGATAGGAGAAATGACCGAGAGACATGTTTAGCAACACCACCTTAATGTTCTCCTCGATGTTCTAGATACCACTATCTGGCTTCGGAAAAGCCTTCAATAGGTCATCAAGTGGAGGTCGGACCCCTTAAGATTGGAAAGAGACCATAAGGGCAACTTCTAGAACAAGTCGCACAATAACCTCATGGAGAGTGGTTTGATTTTACGAAAGGCAAGAGGATATCACAATAGGCCTTCCAGTTAAGTAGGGCAACCACCACCTCAAACTTGCCGGATTTACACAAGGCCTACGTCATACTCTTAAGAACACCAACCATCATTTCTGCTTGAGATTCAGATTTGGTTAAGCGTGCGGATGTTTCAGACTTGACATGTCCGAGGGAGGAGTTACAACGGTTAACGAGGGTAAGGATTCTCAAGATTTGACTACAGTGTCAAGTTCCAGAACACTAGCTAGATTGCCAGAGGAAAGTTGCTTTTCCATGCGAAACGCTGTGATCTTTAGAGTTTTGACACGAATCTAACTCGTTGACCGAAGGTGGGCACCTGAACAAAATGGACTTGGTAGCACAGTCAAACTCGGCTTGGTGATCTGATTACCAATCATGCTAAGAGCGCCATCAAAGTCCTTGGACGTCAAAGCAATATCATTTGCTAAGAATATCCGATTACCACAACGATATTCATCCTCAACATTCTCGAGCCCGAGTAGCTCGGAGGTAGATGGATGAGGAAGGGTAAGAGCATCACTTCATCGAGTACGTCATGAGACTAAGCACGACCTCGTGATATGAAAGAGTGTGACACTCTAAGGTTGAACAGAACCAAAAAGCTGGACAAGCCTCTGATTCTGCTGATTACAATACTTTGACCCGGTCCGAGAAATGGACAAGGTACCGGAGTTTGTTTCTCCTAACATCCCGATGTGGAATGTATTGACGGGCCACAAGGGTAACATGCATCGGAACACACCAACGCACGTTATAACTTGACTATCAACTGATAGATAAATGTCGGACAACAGATTAAGAGTAAGAAAACGGGCTAGCAACAATATCAAGATAATGCAGAAGCCCTTGTTAGCACTCTTCCGACAACTAGTGCCGAAAGGGTTTCAGGAATCGGTGTTACCGGAGGAATCACAAAGATAGCTGGGAAACTCGCGATGAGCACTCTTATCTTGATCTAGATGGTTTCATGACAGAATATCCAGCCATAGCTCGTGACAGAGAAGAGGTTTGTTGCCGCATTTCAATTACGACTACAACCACCAAATTGAAGATTAACTTCAAACATGGCCAACCTAACGTAGGGTTTGACAATTAACATCAGGATTCAACGGGAAAGATCTTGGGTTAAAGATCAGCTTCATGCACTGGGACTCACGAATAGCATAATGCTCACATGGGTGACAACCCTCATAAATCATTACACCTGAGCCCTAGCACAATCCGGGACCTTCGGTTCAAGACCATGGGCCATAAATCAAAGAGAGGAATACCCGATTAGGTGCGAAACGTTTTCAAGGCTTCGGATGTCTTGCACCTTCTTCTTCATTGGGTGAGAACAACGGAGTTTACTTCGGTTTCTGGAAAAACAGAAACAACCTAACCAGTAGACTAAAGGTAGGAACCAACCCCGTGAACCTAATTTCTTGAATCGCCAGACGAGCAGAAGAACCGTTAAATCAAATAGAGGTAAGATAACTCAGAATAGATCGAGTTGGATAAGGAGTAAAAAGAAACCTAAGATGGTTTTCACAACTCCTTTTTAGGTTAAAATAGTTTTCACAACACTAGACTCGACATCGAACAAATAGAACGGGTTTCCTACAGGCAGTCCTGCTCTGATACCAATTTGTAGCGCCCTGACCCAGAGCTATACAGTGAAACGTTGTGCAACCGGTCATGCTACACAATCAAGGGTTACTAGGGTTACCAATCCCAGGCCAAAACACATTGGCAGGCGTGCTCGGAATACATCATCGGCACACAACACCTCGATCATGCCATAAGCTCAGACATCGCTTTCACGTATAACAAAGAGACCAAGACTGCGGAAGAAGTGGCACATCACAGACTCTACGACACAAAGATATCATAGTTCAACTCATATAATTGAGAAAATTAGCAAATGACACATCAAAGGTCACTGACCCATCATTACAACAGCGGAAGCAAATTAAAGTTGTATAAACAACAAGATCCAAATTATGGCCTAAGAGGCCTACAGATAAACATCCCGTGCCAGCCTGTTCCATGACGTCCCAAGCTGCCACCTGGGAACCCCAGACTACTCGTCGATGTCAACGTAGAACCCACCTTCCAGTTCGGTGGCGTCCTCCTCTGAAACAAATAATAATCAACAAAGCAAGGCTGAGTACGACGTACTCGCAAGAATTAGTAGGGCGATATAGGCCCGATGCTGACGGAGGCTTCAAAGCTATATAAGTGGTTGTTTTGCATAAAGCTGGTTTTTCTTTCCGAAGACTAGGACTCACGTCATCGTCTAATCAGAAGGTTTTCATAAGGGGATAAGATAGTAACTTTTCTTCTTCGGTTCCCGTGGAACCTACTGTATTCAGAAACACTACTTATCTCCACCAAGGCACTCCCTCGAATCACCCTCGAGGAAATGAACCTTTACCACACGTTGATTATGCAACCTCTAGCTGCCATTTGATTAAAGGTTTAGGTTCTCTATGATCTCACCTATCTCACCAAGATTTGTCCATAACCGTGGACACAGCTTTTCAAAAAGATTAAACCCTGCAGGGGTGTACTGTTTTTAGCCACCGGTACCGTCTGACCCCTTGCCTACGTAATTAGCTCTCTTCCGGGGAAAGCCGGCAGGGCGGGCGCGGTTAAACCTTTACAAAGCATGAGACTATCCAAGGGTCATCGTGACGACAGGACAAGTTCAGCGCCTATTTCAACACCCTACCCCATCGCCACTCCTATCAACATCATCATCATCATCATCTTTTTCATCACCAGCCACACACTCGCAAATGGAAAGCGCAGACTAGAGGACCCTTGGATATGCCCGCACAAATTATTCGGTTAAAGGGGATTCCATATGTCCCCACCGTTGGAAGCACGCTCGGTTCTTGGTTCGGTCGATAAGAACTCACACCTAGGCGTCCAGAATGAGACAAAACACCAACGACCTTGTTGGCAACTCATCCAAGCCTTTTTAGCAATTTAATTAAGCATCACATGTATCCACCACGCCCGAATCATTCCATCAACATCATCAATATGGAATTAATCAACGGACATAACTAGCATACGACTAAGCATGGCTAAGCATATCTAAGCATATAAATATATCCATTATATCTTGGTCTCTGGCCAACACATCAAACCTATGGTTCATAGGAGGGGAAGCATGTGGTGGTTCGGGGAAGACATGCATTTGTAGGATACTCTAATTCTTGATCAAAAGAGACAGTTGAATCGCAAGCAATATTCTGGTGGATAAAATAAGTTTGCAAAACAATAGGATGCTAGATGCCAAGAAGGTTAGGTTAGTTCTTGCCTTGCTGATAGAGCTGGTCGCACTGGTTGTCAAGGTATTGTGGTGGAACCTCGACTCCTGAATCTAACAAAACACAACAATAACAGGAAACGAAATAAATAACACGAATACAAGGTGCAATGCACAATCATGATGAGATGGTCAATTTATGCACTGAAATCATATTGGGCATGTCCCACAAGTTAATGGAACCCCTAAATTAAATATAGCAATTAACGGGTCAAAACTCCATATTTAACTTATTGAATTAATTAATTACTCAACATGTCCAGTACTGAAATATGAGGTCTACATGAAGGAAATTGACATTATTAGATAGGTATTCCACTGATCATTTTGGTACTTCTTTTGCAATTTTCTGATTAACGATGAGGAAATGGTGATTTAAACGGTTATGCAATTTAAATCATTTTAACCAATTCGAAAGTGACATCAAAGGAAAAGTTGTTGTCATGCTGTGAACTTAACATAGATAGATAGCATTTGAGTTGCTGATCATTTTGGTATATCATTTGCAATTGTTGGAATAATATTTATCAAGTTGTGATATTTCCAATTATTGATTTAAATCTGCCATTTTAATAATTTTAATTAAACAACAATTTAAATATTCATTATTGCATGGAAATGGTACTAACATTTAGATGTTGTTTTCCTGAACATTTTGAGATCTTATTTGAAATTTTTTGATCAATATTCAAATTGTTATGAATTTCCCAAAATGTGATTTAAATCTGCCATTTTTTATATTCTAATTAAAACAGGCAATTTAATTATAACCAAAAATTTAACTAATAGTACTAACATGTAGAGCTTATTTAGCTGAGCATTTTAACATGTTAGTTGCATTTTTCTGAAATATAAAACTCTAGATATGAATTTTGCAAAATTTGAATAACTCACAGATGATTTGCATTTCACAATTAAATTAATAATTTTAAATTTCATTAGCATGGATGAATCACATATTTGGACAGGTTATGAAATTCTAAACATTTTGATAGCTCACTCATGATTTTTGGATAATTAATTTTCAAGTTATGCAATTTCCAATTTTCAAATATAATCTGCCATTTTGTAAAATTAATTAATTTAGCAATAAAAATTATTTATTTGATCATGACAATGACTCTAACAGATAGAACTTATTTTTGTAAACCATATTGATATATAACACTTTTAGTTTGCATCTATGGATTAACAGATATTGCAAATTCCAATTCTCTGTAATTTCTGAAAATTCAAAAAAAACATGAACATGTGACGTCATGCTGATGTCATCAGGGGGCAGGCGGCATGTTGATCAAGAATCCGTCGTCTCCGGTGGAAATTGGGCGTGGGCAGCTGCACTAGGAGATAGAGGAGGTGGAGTGGAGCAGAGGGGGCGGCGGGATTGACCAAATGGTCACCGGAGCACGGCCGGCGACCATGGATGCGGCGGCCGACGGTGGCGCACCGTGAGTGGCGCGGGACAGAGAGGGATATGAGGGAGGAGAGGATGGGGAGGTGAGCCTGCTCACCCTGAGCGTGCTGGGCAGCTCGCCGGAGAAGGGGGCGGTCGGAGGCGGCGTTGCGGTGCTCGGCGCGGCGGCGGAGAAGCGGACGGAGTCGAGGACGATTCCGGCGAATGCGGGCACCCCTACCCGATTCCTAGCGCGGGGAGGGAGAAGGCGGCGGTGCGGAGCTGGTGGCGGCGTCGGCCGGAGCTCGGATGGCCGGAATCGTCGGCATGGTGCGGCGGCCGAAGGCGGGAAAAATGGCGGCGGCCGGGGACTAGGGTTAGGGTTTCCAGGGAAGCCAGGAGAGGGGGAGAGAGAGGAGAGGGAGAGCAGCAGCGCATCCGGGTCCTTCTTATCCACCGTGGAGTCGCAGCATGGCGACAGTGGCGGTGCGGTGGCGACGGCGCGCACGGTGAGGTGCTCGGTCGCTACAGCACGAAGGCGATGACACTTTTCTGAAAAACCCCCTGCCTCTTTTTCTTCTTTTCTGTTTTTATTTTAATTTGAAAACAACACCCTTTTCCTATTTAATTAAGGCCTCAGATCATTTCCAAAAATTATGAGAAAAATCAGAGAGGCTCACAATAATATAAGGAGCTCACCATATTTTTGTTTTGAATTGTTGAAAGGTTTAACTTGGGTTCAAAATTCAAAATTGATTTGCAACTATTTGAAGTCCTCATTTTTAATTGAGGCATTTCAACATTTTTATAAAATCTGCAAGAATTCATGTATCCTCCCCATGACATGTAGAAGCTAGACAAAATTTGGTGTTGCAAGATAAAAAGTTTTGCATAACATTGGTTCATAGGGTTTACAAATGACAATTTTAATAATTTCCAAACTTTATTGACTTGGAATAATTAAGCAATTCCATAAACTATGAAAATATTTATGGAGGCTCCTAATATTATAAGGGAGCTCCCATGATTTTATTTTGAATTTTGAGAAGTTGAACTTGGAGTCAAAACTCACCATTTGTTTAAACCAATTTGAATTCCAAATATTTATTACTTTGCTTAACAAGCAATTGTCTTTGACAAAGATTTAAACAAATATATTCTTGGAACTTCCTGGACAATTTGGAAATTCCAGAATAATTTGGTTTGCTAAGTTGAGCAATTGCATTTGGTTTGGAATTTTAGGAAGTGTTTGCTCCCTTTTAATGTTTTCCAATTGTTTGCAATACTTAATTTAGCAATTTAAATATGTATGCCATGATGCAATGCAAAGCAAAAGTGAAGATTTGGCCCATATTTTAGGGTATCAAATCTGGGCTGTTACACTTCCTCCACCCACGGCAACATGGTCTCCGACGAGCTCCGATGAAATTCCGGCGAAATTCCGGTGGCCAGATCTAGATCCAGATCTGGCCGCCCTTTTTTTTTGAAATTCAAAAAAAAATTATTGGCGCACGGCAGTGGGATGCGCCACTAAAATATTTCTGTGGCGCACGGTAGTGGGATGCGCCACCGAATCTTGGCATTTCTGTGGCGCACCACCGGCGTGCGCCACAGAAATATAATTTAGTGGCGAGAATTATGTGGCGAGAATTCTGTGGCGCATCCCACAGAATTCCAAAAAGGTGCGCCACTAATAGGCCATTCCCTGGTAGTGAAGGCACCCCCCACACGTCGTCTCTCCGATGGACGTGGAGATCGAGGGGACGTTCCGCTTCACGTGCCCCCTCCCGTTGGATTCAAGGCTGGCGATCGGCGATCCGCGCGGATCGCAGCGTACACCAAGGCGAGGAAGACCCGGGGGCTCGCTTGGGAGTCCACTGGAACGCTGCTTCGTCTACCAAGACCTGCATGACAAGACAAGACAACGGGGACCCACTTTGACCAAACTTTTTTGGTCATAGCCCCGGCAGATGAAGGGCGTACCCATCGGGACTATGCCCGGGGGCTACTATCGCAACAGTGGAACATGGGGTTCCCCTAGTGCGGCCAAAGCGGGTCCACCAACCAAGGGCCCACCAAGAAGACGAACAAGGCAAAGAGTCAGGATCGGCAGGCGGGCCGCCCCGTCTACCCCACAAGTACATCGACAAGCACGGCATCGACAACCAGGGCTGAAGGACCGGGAGACCTCCCGGGGTCACCCTCTACACACCAACTAACGCGGAGGACTCGGGTCCCTGATGACCCACAAGTATAGGGGATCTATCGTAGTCCTTTCGGTAAGTAAGAGTGTCGAACCCAACGAGGAGTTGAAGGTGTTGACAAGTAGTTTTCAGTAAGGTTTCACTGCAAGCACTAAAAGAGAAATGTTTTTGGATTTTTGATTTAAAGAACAAATGAAGAACAAGTAAATAAGAGAGTGCTACAATAATTGCAGCAAATAGCCCTATCCTTTGAAGCTCAAAGGTCAGGCCGGTTGTGTTACTTATGAAGGTTAAAACGTTCTCGAGGACACATGGGAGTTTCTGCCTAGCCAGTTTCATTGCACGCCGGTGATTAACCTTCAATGTTTTGATAAAGTGCTGTGTGGGTGGACCTATGCTAATGCACCGCCCTTTACTTGGACAAATACATACTTGTGACTAAACCCCTTGCAAGCATCCGCAACTACAAGAAAGTAATTAAGATAAAAACCTAACCACAGCCTTAAACTCCGAGACCCTACGCTCCCTAGTGCACTAGTTCACAAATTGGGGTTTAGGTTTCTGTCACTCCTGCAACCCTACCATAAGCAAACTAAATACACTATGCATTCCCCTAGGCCCTTTGTAAGGTGAAGTATCATGTAGTCGACGTTCACACGATATCACTAGAGGAATAACACCACAGCATAAATCAAACCATTAAATATTACTCAACATTATGCAATTACTAGCAACTAGGCTTTCCCCATGTCCTCAAGAACCAAACGAACTACTCACAAGACATCATATAGATCATGATCAGAGGTGATATGAATAAGGGTAACAATCTGATTGTAAAGACAATTCACCGATAAAACTCTCAAGCATCAACTACAAGTGGTAATCAATACCCGGGATACGATTCCAATGAACTAATAACAAAACAATGATGATTGCTACAGCGGGATGAGATGGAACGGTGACGGTGATGATGGTGCTGATGATGGAGATGGTGTTGACGATGATCCCGATGATGCTTGGCGTGATGTCGATGACGATGGCGGCGATTCCCTCCTCCGGGAGGGAAGTTCCCCAGCAGATTTCTCCCTGCCGGAGCTCTTCTTCTCTCTGTCTGGTTTCCGCCTCGTGGAGGCGGCGGAAAAATTCTTCGTCGCTGCCCTAGAGGTTTTTAGGTCAAGGGTCAATAATACACCGAAGGGGAGCCGGAGAGGGGTCACAGGGACCAGGGGCGGGCCCCACTCGCGACCCTAGGTGGGCCCGCGGCAGGGTGTCGCCCCTACCCCCTATTGCTTGCATCTTCACCCCCTTCTGGCTTCGTGACTTATTTCTCGAAATATTACGCTCTGAATTTTCCTGGAATTTTTGGGGCTTCCGAAAGTCAGGTGTCTTGACAGGTACTTTTCCAAATGATTCCAGGCTCCGGCGGATGCATCTCTAATAATTGCCAAACATGCAAAATGGGATAAAATAACATATGTATTGCATCATAATATGAAATATATCAATGAATAAAGATAAATTATGATGTAAAATAGTGATGCAAAATGTATGTATCAACTCCCCCAAGCGAAAACTGAACTCGGTAAACATGACCATAGGTTTATAGAGTGAAGTGTTGATAAATAGAGAATACGAACATGAAGCATTAGTATTTACTCATCAAACACAAGTATATCTTAAACAGCAACCTTTCTCTCATAAAGGTTCTCGAAGACAAGTAATGTAACTACAACATGTTAAGGTGAAAGAAGACAGAAACTTATTAAGCAAAGACAAAACGAGACTCCGCTTAAGAAACAATTGTACTTATCAGCCCATATTTCAAGAAAGATTCATTTAAATGCTTCAACTATCCGGTCATCTTCCCACGAGTTGCAAATCGTCAAAGCTATATCCTTATAAAAGAGTTAGAACTGACATAAGAAAAATGAATAACTATCATGAGACATAAAAGACATAATGTAGATATCATGCTTGCTTAACATCAAAATTCAACACTGTGGGTTTGCTTGTAGAAGGTAGAGGAAGTGGGTGATATGGAGAGGAGACTCTGTGATTAACATCGTACTTGGCTAAAACCTTTCTAAAAGCTCCATGAATAAAATGAGATCCTCCATCAGTCATAAGATATCTAGGAACACCAAACCTAGGAAAAATAACTTCCTTAAGCATTTTTAGGGAGGTCTTATGATCAACACTTTTAGTTGGTATAGCTTCCACCCACTTAGTAACATAATCTACAGCAACAAGAATATGAGTATTACCATGAGAAGTGGGAAAAGGACCCATAAAGTCAAACCCCCAACAATCAAAAGGTTCAATAACAAGAGAATAATTCATAGGCATTTCATTACGTCTACTAATGTTACCGACCCTTTGACACTCATCACAAGATGAAACAAACCTTTTAGCATCCTTAAATAAAGTAGGCCAATAAAAACCTGATTGAAGAACCTTATGTGCAGTCCTTTCACCCGCGTGATGTCCTCCATAATCACTATTGTGGCACTTCCTCAATACCTCCTCCTGTTCATGCTCAGGAATACATCTCCTCAAGATTCCATTAGCTCCCTCCTTGTATAAATGTGGGTCATCCCAAAAGTAATGCCTCAAGTCATAGAAGAATTTCTTTTTCTGTTGATAAGTAAAACTTGGAGGCAAAAATTTCGAGACAATAAAATTAGCATAATCAGCATACCAAGTAGCATCATGAGAAGTTACCTTAACGAATGCAAGTTGTTCATCAGGGAAACTATCATTTAAAAGGATGGGATCATGAGGAATATTTTCCATTCTAGACAAATTATCAGCTACAGGATTTTCTGCTCCTTTTCTATCAACAATATGCAAATCAAACTCTTGCAGCAAAAGCACCCATCTAATAAGTCTAGGCTTAGCATCTTTCTTCTCCATAAGGTACTTAATTGTAGCATGGTCAGTGTGAATAGTTACTTTAGAGTCCAGAATATATTGTCTAAATTTATCACAAGCAAAAACGACCGCTAAAAATTCCTTTTCAGTGGTTGCATAATTTTTCTGTGCACTATCCAAAGTTTTACGAGCATAATGAATTACATTCAACTTCTTATCAATTCTTTGGCCAAGTACAGCCCCTACAGCATAATCACTAGCATCACACATAATTTCAAAGGGTAAATTCCAATCAGGCGGTTGAACTATAGGAGCGGTGATTAAAGCCCTTTTTAGTACCTCGAAGGCTTCCTTACAATCTTCATCAAAAACATATGGAACATCTTTTTGAAGAAGATTAGTGAGAGGACGCGACATCTTAGAAAAATATTTGATAAACCTCCTATAAAAACCAGCATTACCGAGAAAACTACAAATACCTTTGATGTCTCTTGGATAGGGCATCTTCTCAATTGCTTCAATTTTGGCTTTATCAACTGCAATCCCCCTTTCAGAAATTTTATGTCCAAGCACTATGCCTTCATTTACCATGAAATGACACTTCTCCCAATTGAGAACAAGATTGGTCTCCTCACATCTCTGCAAAACTTTGTTAAGATTATAGAAGCAATTGTCAAAAGAAGTTCCATAGACGGAGAAATCGTCCATGAAGACTTCCACAATTTCCTCACAAACACCATGAAAAATAGCAGACATGCACCTTTGAAAAGTAGCAGGTGCACTACATAAACCAAAAGGCATACGTCTATAGGCATAAGTTCCCTAAGGACAAGTAAAAGTAGTTTTTTCTTGATCTTCAAATTTAACAGCAATTTGAGAGAAACCAGAATAACCATGAAGGAAACAAAAGTGTGAATTCGTAGACAGTCTTTCAAGAATTTGATAAATAAAAGTTAAAGGATAATGATCTTTTCGAGTAGCCTTATTAAGTTTCCTATAATCAATGCACATTCTATATACCCTACAACTGTTCTTTGAGGAATGAGTTCATTATTATCATTAGCAACAACAGTCATACCTCCCTTTTTGGGAACACAATGGACAGGACTAACCCATCTACTATCAGCAATAGGATAGATTATACCTGCATCGAGAAGCTTGAGTATCTCATTTCTTACCACATCCTTTATCTTTGGATTCAATCTTCATTGATGATCAACAACGGGCTTCGCATCAGGCTCAAGATTAATTGTATGTTGACAAATAGATGGAGAAATCCCTTGAAGATCATCTAGAGTATATCCCAATGCAGCTCGGTGTTTCCTAAGGACCTCCAATAATCGCTCCTCCTCTTTCATTGAAAGGTTAGAATTGATAATAACAGGATATATTTTCTTCTCATCCAAATATGTATATTTGAGAGTGTCTGGGAGAGCTTTTAATTCAAAAACAGGATCTCCCTTTGGAGGTGTCTGGGTCCCCAGAGACTCCACAGGTAGATCATGCTTTAGAATAGCCGTCTGTCTAAAAAAGACTTCATCAATTTCCTCTCTTTCCTGCATAAACATATCATTCTCGTGCTCCTCCATATATTGCTGCAAAGGATCATTAGGAGGCACGGTAATAGAAGCAATTCTTTCAATAATAAGATCCTCATTAGGTAATTCTTTATCATAACGATGTCTATGAAATTTGGAAAAATTTAATTCATACGGCTCTCCAGCGAATTGAACAGAGACCTTTTCTTTCTTAAAATCTATAACAGCACTACAAGTATTTAAGAAAGGTCTACCAAATATGATAGGACAAAATTTATCATTAACCGACCCCAAAACAAGGAAATTAGTTGGATATTTTACCTTACCACATAAGACTTCAACGTCTCTGACAATTCCCACCGGGTGGATGACATCTCTATTAGCCAATTTAATCTCCCAATCAATATCCTCAAGCTCGCATGGCGCAATTTCGCACATTATCTCTTGATAAAGTGTATAAGGAATAGCACTTGCACCCATATCACATAATCCATAATAGCAAGATCACCTATCTTGACAGAGACAACAGGAGTACCAACAAATTTTGCACTTTTATCCTGTCTAACAATGTTAGTAGCAGCTTCACAAAAATAAATAGAACTTCCATCGACGTTCTCAGTTGCAAGATCTTTAACCAAAGCTACTGGAGAGGCAATTTCAAGTTGTTCATCAGGTTCATAAACTTTCCTTTCACTTTTATTAACCACACTAGCCACGATTGAGTGTTCTTTAATTTTTATAGGAAAGGGTGGTTTTTCAAAGTAAACAGCAGGTAAAACAGATTCAACTGTTTGAACAGGCACATCATCACTAGCAAGCACATCTGTTTTACAAACATCTTTAAATGGTTCATGATACTTATCCCACTTTTCTTTTGGAATATTAATATGGTCAGCAAAGGATTTACAAAGATCAACAACAATTTGAGAATCGAGCCCAAACTTAGTACTAAGCATATTAAAACGTTCAGTTTCCATGAAAGATTTAATGCAGTCATACTCATAATTTATACCTGATTCTTTACCTTTTCGATCTTCCAATATTCCGCATTGCGATAAATCCTTTCAATTAAATCCCATTTAGCATGAACTTCTTTGTTTGTAAAGGATCCAAGAGAAGAGGCATCAAGCATATCCTTATCATAGCAAGGCAGCCTCGCATAAAAATTGTTAACAATTATATCATTAGGAAGCTTATGATTGGGGCATTTAAGCATTAAAGATTTCAACCTTCCCCAAGCTTGAGCGATGCTTTCTCCTTCGTGTGGCCAAAAGTTATAAATATAATTTCTATCTTGATGAATTTCATGAAGAGGATAAAATTTAGAATAAAAGAGAGACATAAGCTCTTTCCAATCCATCAAGTGAGAATTATCCAGAAGCATATACCAATCCATAGCTTTATCCTTTAATGATATTGAGAATAATTTCCACATGATTACCTCTTTTGACATACCTGCAATCTTAAATAGCTCACACAGATCTTTAATATAAAGCAAATGATAACCTGGATGGATGGTTCCATCCCCTGCATAACGGTTACTCATAACATGATCAATAATTCCCATGGGCATTTTAAATGGATCAATTTCAGAGAGCGGAGGACTCTTATCCACTACAGGTGTGGTGGGAGTGTCACTCCCAAACAGCATATTAAGTGAAGAGTGCTCCATATCGAAGCAAAGTAACAAGCAAAAATAAAAACAGCACTTACAATAAAAGAGTTCCTTACCAGTTCCACTTACCAATAGCGCTACACTCCCCGGCAACGGCGCCAGAAAAGAGTCTTGATGACCCACAAGTATAGGGGATCTATCATAGTCCTTTCAATAAGTAAGAGTGTCGAACCCAACGAGGAGCAGAAGGTGTTGACAAGTAGTTTTCAGCAAGGTTTCACTGCAAGCACTAAAAGAGAAATGTTTTTGGAATTTTGATTTAAAGAACAAATGAAGAACAAGTGAATAAAAGACTGCTACAATAATTGCAGCAAATAGCCCTCCTTTTAAGCTCAAAGGATAGGCCGGTTGTGTTACTTATGAAGATTAAAACATTCTCGAGGACACATGGGAGTTTCTGCCTAGCCAGTTTCATTGCACGCCGGTGATTAACCTTCAATGTTTTGATAAAGTGCTGTGTGGGGTGGACCTATGCTAATGCACCGCCCTTACTTGGACAAATACATACTTGTGATTCTTCCAAGCATCCGCAACTACAAGAAAGTAATTAAGATAAAAATCTAACCACAACCTTAAACTCCGAGACCCTACACTCCCTAGTGCACTAGTTCACAAATTGGGGTTTAGATTTCTGTCACTCCTGCAACCCTACCATAAGCAAACTAAATACACTATGCATTCCCCTAGGCCCTTTGAAAGGTGAAGTATCATGTAGTCGACGTTCACACGATACCACTAGAGGAATAACACCACAACATAAATCAAACCATTAAATATTACTCAACATTATGCAATTAGTAGCAACTAGGCTTTCCCCATGTCCTCAAGAATCAAACGAACTACTCACAAGACATCATATAGATCATGATCAAAGGTGATATGAATAAGGGTAACAATCTGATTGTAAAGACAATTCACCGATAAAACTCTCAAGCATCAACTACAAGTGGTAATCAATACCCGGGATACGATTCCAATGAACTAATAACAAAACAATGACGATTGCTACAGCGGGATGAGATGGAACGGTGACGGTGATGATGGTGCTGATGGAGATGGTGTTGATGATGATCCCGATGATGATTGGTGTGGTGGAGATGACGATGGCGGCGATTCCCCCCTCCGGGAGGGAAATTCCTTGGCAGATTTCTCCCTGCCGGAGCTCATCTTCTCTCTGTCTTGTTTCCGCCTCATGGAGGCGGCAGAAAAATTCCTCGTCGATGCCCCCGAGGTTTTTAGGTCAAGGGTCAATAATACGCCGAAGGGGAGCTGGAGAGGGGCCACAGGGACCAGGGGCGGGCCCCACCCGTGGCCCTAGGTGGGCCCACGGCAGGGTGTCACCCCTGCCCCTGTTGCTCGCCTCTTCGCCCCCTTCTGGCTCCATGACTTATTTCCCGAAATATTACGCTCTGAATATTCCTGGAATTTTTGGGGCTTCCAAAGTCAGGTGTCTTGACAGGTACTTTTCCAGCTGATTCCAGGCTCCGGCTGATGCATCTCCAATAATTGCCAAACATGCAAAATGGAATAAAATAACATAAGTATTGCATCATAATATGATATATATCAATGAATAAAGATAAATTATGATGTAAAATAGTGATGCAAAATGGACGTATCAGGCCCAAATGCCCTGCAGGAGGCCAGGCTCGCTCCCGTGTGTCCCCTCCGTATCGCAGCGATGATAAGCATGCCAGCTCAGGCTGGAAGCTCCTAGAAGACTTGGGCGCCAAGGAAGCGAAGGCGCCGAGTGGGGACATGGCCAGTGGGGGTGTCAGCCCCTGTCGACCCTGCTTTCCAAAAGGTGGGTGACCACACCAACCCTCCAGGAGGAATACTTGGACGAGAAGAGGACACGTCGCCCCCTAAAAGACCACCGGGGGGTTTCCCCGCCGAAAACCCCCACACTCCTCGGATGCTCCTGTGGGATCCCCTTAGCCTATAAAAGGAGGACACAAGCATGGCAGAGGGAGAGGTGGGACCGAATAGAGGTGGGACCGAATGGAGATTGGACCAAATAGAGAGCAATGCAAGACTAGCTAGGGAAAAGGGTGAAGGCGAGAGGTGATCGCCTCTGGGTAGGATCTACTCGTCTCCTACCTCTAGCCGCAACCTTCCGGGTGTTCACCCGCCACCACAACCTTGTAAGCCACACCATGATAAACCTCTCAATCCAGACATGCAGGAGTAGGGCTTTTAGCCTCCGGGAGGCCTGAACCTGGTAAACTCCCTGCGTCCCTGTGTTGTTCCCTAGTATGTAGATCGGAAGAACTGGGCGAGGTACTCTCGGGGAAGGTGTCTCTGGACTCCTTCGCGCCCCATGCCGAACCTAAAAAGGGGGTATCCTTTACTCCCGGTGTCCATGCTCCGAGACACGACATATATCATTCAAGGTTTTATATGTGGTGACATAATTGGGAATGATACAGATCCTCTAGTAAAGTATAAATGATTATTTAAGTGGGCATTGGATCTATAGTGCATATAGATCAAGAAGCTTAATAACATTAAGTCAGAATATTTCCCTAGAATAGATTCTGAAGGTGTTCAGAGTGGAATGAGCAAAGAAGGAGTTTTTGCTCGTGTTACTAATTAGAATATTGAGTTTATCTCGGCATTTTAGCGATAACTGATGTCCGACATCCACTATGCCTTAGCCATAGATTCTGCCATGTTTATTGTGCTGAATGCTCGACCTGGTGTGACCCTAGTTCTTGGTTGAAGAACAGGTTCTAGAGCGATTCCTGGATGGATCGATGAACAAACATTAAGTATATCCTTCAGTGTTTGGAGAGAACTGAAGATATGTTTTCTGGTCTGAGGTGAGAGTGTAGACAACTTGCCGTAAAGAGTTATGATGCCGCAAAGAATTATGATGATGCAAGTTATGACACTATGAGTAGAAATCTCAACAGGATAAAGTCAGTTGTTTAAGATAAGACATGGTTAAGTTGAGAGGTTGCATATGATTGAACTGTCGCACAAATCTACATTGGTATAGGGAGTATATGGCTGCTTCGGAAGTGGCAAGCATGATTGGACTGAGCGGGTTTTTCCGAGAATGTATGGTTTCCCTTAATAGATCCTTTAGACTTTTAAGTCCCATGCTACATGAAAATTCAAGTCTCACTCCATCGCTAAAACATATATTTCAACCGTTATCACAAGATACGGAATGATGTCAAACCAGGTGACATAAGAAGTTTTGGAAAGTACATAAAAATCTCAATGGGTCTGATCTGTTGACTAAACGGTTTCCACAAGCAATACTAAGTCAAAGCACCAGGAGGCTAATGGTGCAAACTAGATTATTTGGACTTTAGTGCAAGTGGGAGACTGTAGGAGTTATGCCCTAGAGGCAAATAAGAAAGGTGTTTTATTAGCATGACTCATATGTTCATAATAAGTTTTATACAATATTATAACTGTATTAAGCGGAAACATTAATACAGGTGTGGTATATAAACAACCAGGTCCCTAGTAGCCTCTACTTGACTAGTCCATTGGTCAACCGATAATCAAGGTTTCCTGATCATGGACATTTATGTCAATTGATAATGGAGTCATCTCATTGGGGAATGACATGATGGACACCACCCATAGTAAGTTAACGCAATAAGATATGTCACGAATATCGGCATTGCGATAACTTAAAAGATACGTAGTAGTAACCAAATCCTTAGACCGTGAGATCATATTTAATCATTAGTCCGAAGGGGAACTTTGACTGCATCAACTGTCACACTGTAACAGGGTGATTATAAAGGTGTCTATCAGATTTCCTAAAGGAGTACGTTGAGGTGTATGCATCAAGAGCGGGATTTATCCATCCGCGTGACGGACATATATCACTGGGCCAACTTGGTGATATTACATCAAGTCTTGCAAGCATGTTACCAGGTCACGGAGATGTAATATCATGGAGACGAGTAAATGGTTTTGTCAAAAAGAGAGATGGAAATCTCGGACAAACCTGATATCGTGAGAGAAAAGGATTGGTGAACAATAATAAGGTTCAAGCGACAAAGAACTTCGCGGAACACACAGGGGCCATCATGGTTTCCAGATCCCGCTATTGGTAATTGATCGAGAGGGGTCTCGATCATGTCTATAGTGATCCCGGACCGTAGGGTGGCACACTTAAGGGTAGACGACGCTTAGGAATAGTTTGGCTACCGAAGAGAAATGAGAAATGAACTCGGAAATTATTCCGGGAGTTATCCGATAATGATCGGAGGGGTTCCGAAGGAGTATCAGAATAAGAGAAATTTATCTGATGGAGATCGGAGGTGTTTCAAAGGAGTGTCGGAATTAAGTGAGAAGTATCCGATGGAGATCGAAGGGCAACGAAAGGAGTTTCAATGTGAGATGAATTAAATAACATGTATTTGATATTAATTAGAGTAACTGATAATTACATAATATTTAATTTAAAAGGAGCAGCCCACCTAAATGGGCCTCACCCGATGGGAGGCCCAAGTGGGGGCGCACCCCGAAGAGGAGGGGACCGACCGAGCCATTAGTGGGCTGCCCACATGGGGCTCAACTAGGGCCGGCGGCTGCCCCCCTGGCCGGCCAACCATGTGGGGTTTAGTCCCACATGGCTAAGGCAAGGAGGGTGGCCTCCTCGCTTAGCCTATATAAGGAGGGGGGCCCCTCTCCTTTTTGGGCATCCCAATTTTCTTTCTCTCCCGCCGAAAACCCCTCTCCTAAAAGACCACCGGGGGATTTTCCCGCCGAAAACCCACACGCTCCTCGGATGCTCCTGTGGGACCCCCTTAGCCTATAAAAGGAGGACCCAAGCATGGCCGAGGGAGAGGTGGTGTCGGCACAGTGGAAACCAGGGTACCACGGGCCGGCCTGCCAGGGCCCACAAGATTCTTCAGGTGATTCTCACTAAGGACCAGGCTCTCCAAGCCTGGTCCGCTTCGCGAGAATTTCTCTCCTCGCGAAGGGTTCTTCTCCTCGCCAAGGGTTCTTTCCCTCGGCGAGGGATCGCTCTTCGACAAGGCGTCTCCAACGCCGCCCGCAATTCTGCTAAGGACCAAGCTGAAGGGCTTGGCGAGGCCTTTCGCCTCGACAAGCACTTTCCTCGTGAAGTCCTCTCTGCCCCCGCGGCAGAGCGCACATGGACTTTGCGCCGTGCGCAGAGTGACGCGCGTGCCTACACGCGGTGACGACGACGCCGCAGTTGCCATTTCCATGAATAAAGCAGTCAACAAAGCGGAGCCAAGCAAAGCGGACAACGAGTATTGCCTCTTTGGTGACAAGGGAACAGTCTGCGGCTACGCTCCAAGGACGACGTCACCGTGGGCCACCTCCCACCTCGGCAAGCGCCAGCCCGCTGCCCAGCTGGTCGGCGCCCCTTTTCAGCTTTGGTGACGCCGTTCCCCTGCCGTGGACCGCGTCCACGATCTTCACCTTTATGGTAGACCTCACCTTTACGGTGCACCGTGCCTCCTCCTTCGTCGCCATGTGGAAGCCCTTCCCGCCCAAATGTTTGGGCAGAAGAGGCCCAAGACGCCTATAAAAGGAGGGGGAGCATGCCCTAGCAAAGGGTTCGATTCCTAGTCCAAGATCCTAGAGCCCAGAAACCCTAGATCTAAAGATTAGTAAGTAGCCATTGTTAGCCACCTCGAGCTCGACAAGCTCACCTTGTACTGTAAACCTCTCCGAGCAGTGCAATACAACATAGCAGGACGTAGGGGTTTTACCTCCACAAGAGGGCCCTGAACCTGGGTAAGATCTTGTGTCAATCTCTGCAGTGTCGTCCGCCGCGAGTCCGACGAGCACCGTCGCCGGAGCAAGTTGTGGATAGTTTGACTCCGTGTTCAGCCCCTTACACGATACCTTGGAGACACCCCTAGTTCCTGGGGACAATCTCCGACATTTGGCGCGCCAGGTAGGGGGCTGAGGCGCGTCTTCATCCTCGACACAGCCATGGCCGGTTCTCGTGCCGAACGTCTCGCTCGCCGGACGGCTAGCGCCGCCACCGCTCCCGCAGGCCGCCCGCGTGGCCGCCCGCGTGGGGGCTCTGTTCCGGAGCACCGTGTCGACCCCGAGCCCCGCGTCGAGCACCCCGACGACGACGACATCGACCACGCTGAGGACGGCCTCGGCGAAGAGGAGGCCTCCTCCCTGCCCCCGTCGCGGGACCGCGCTGCTTCCTCGCTGGGCCGCCCTGCGCCCAGCCCGGCGACTGCGCTCCTCATGGCGCAGGAGCTGCTGCAGTACCGCCCCACGCCGGCGGCTCAGGAGGGCTGGCTCAACCGCGTTGCCGAGCTCGTCGGCGCCGCTCGCGCCGCGGTACCCGCGCCGTCTCGTTCCCTGGTCCCTTCTGCGCTCGTGGGAGACGTGGCGCACGGCGCACCTCCCGCGCCTCCCCTCCAACCCACACCCGCTCCAGCTCCACCGGTTGCACCGCAACCTGCTCCAGCGGGGGCTCCTCCTCGCGATGGCCGCGCTGCGTCGCACGCGTCGTCGCCGCACGACTGCCAGATCGTGCAGCGAGCCCCTGAGGACGCGCGCGTGAGCATCGAGCGCGGGCAAGAACGCCGCAACCGCGCCGTCCAGGACATCGCCACCGCCGGGCGCCAGCTCCGCGCCACCCTTGCCAATGGCACGGTCACCTACGGCACCACGGCCGCGTTCACTCGCAGCCTTCGTCGCGTCGTCTGGCCGGTCAAGTTCAGGCCGGATCTCCCTCCGCGCTACGACGGCAAGAACAACCCCCTGGAGTTCCTGCAGCTCTACTCTTTGGCCATCCAGGCCGCCGGGGGCGACGACAAGGTCATGGCGAACTGGTTCCCCATGGCCCTCAAGGACTCTGCGTCCTCATGGCTCACCAACCTCCCCGCCGAGTCCATCAGCTCTTGGGAGGAGCTCTGCCGGTGCTTCATCGCCAACTTCAAGGGCACGTACGAGCGCGGCCTCACCTACAACGACCTCCGCGCCGTGCGTCAGAAACCCGGCGAGACCCTCCGCAAGTACATCCAGCGCTTCAGCCAAGTGCGCAACAAGATCCCCAACGCCACCGACGCGCAGGTCATTTCGGCCTTCCAGGCTGGGGTCACGGACGTGCGGATGCTCGAGAAGCTCGGCATCCATGACAACATCACCACCGTCGTCAAGCTTTTCGACTTGGCGGACAAGTGCGCCAAGGCTGAAGAGGGCCGCTTGTTCGTCAAGACCGAGCCAGGGGACCCTGCCGAGGGGTCCAAAAAGAAGAAATCCTCTGAGAAGCGCAAGACTACTGCGGTCCTCGCGGCAGAGCCTGACGCCAAGCAGTCTCGCCAAGCTGCCACTCCAACCGCAGGACCTGAGAAGAAGGATGATCGCCCTTTCTGCATCTACCACAACAGGCACTCTCACGCCACCGAGGACTGCTTCGACATCAAGAGGCTTCGCGAGGCTCGCGAGGCAAACGGAGGCCGCGGCGGCCGCGGCGGAGGCCGCAGTGGCCGCGGGGGGCGACGCTGGAACAACAACTACAACGACAACTACCAGCAGAACCCCCAGGCCAACGCTGCCCAGCCCGCAAACGACAACCTGCCTGCCGAGGCTGACGAAGGCTACCAGGTGCCTCGCGGGGCAGCTTGTATCCTTGGCGGGGCTCAGGCCCCTCGCTCCAACCGCCACTTCAAGCAACTCGCCCGCGAGGTCGCGGCAGCCCTCCCCGGAGTCGAGGCCTCCAGGCCCCTCAAGTGGTCCCAGTGCCCCATTACTTTCGACTCCGGCGACCACCCCAAGTCCACATCAACCGTTGGCACCATCCCGTTGGTCTGCACCCCCACCATCAACAACATCGCCGTCTCTAAGACGCTCATTGATGGGGGTGCTGGCCTCAACGTCATCTCCGTCGAGACATTCGAGAAGCTGCAGGTGCCCTACGAGCGGCTCATGCCCACTAGGCCCTTCTCGGGAGTGACAGAGGGTCTTACCACCCCTTTGGGGCAGGTGAGGCTCCCCGTCACTTTCGGCACCCAGGCCAACTACCGCACCGAGCTGATCGACTTCGACGTCGCGCACATCGGCCTACCCTACAACGCCATACTCGGCTACCCCGCCCTCGCCAAGTTCATGGCGGTGACCCACCACGCCTACAACCTCGTCAAGCTCCCTGGCTCGGGTGGCACCATTGTCATCCGCGGCGTGGTCTCGGACGCCTTGTACGCTGCGCAAGCGGCCTACAAGGCTGCCGCGGTGGCGTCACCCGCCGACGAGGACGAGGAACCCCTCCCAAGGCCCCCCGCGAAGAAGAAGCAGCTGTTCTCCCAGGAGAAGGCCGCGACAAAGCAAGTGTCTCTGGAGGCGAGCGGCTCGGGGGCTTGCGTCACCATCGGTGCCAACCTGCCTCCCAAATAGGAAAGCGCGCTCGTCGCCTTCCTCAGGGCAAACTCTGACATGTTCGCCTGGACACCGTCAGATATGTCCGGAGTACCGAGGGAGGTGATCGAGCACCACTTAGCCGTGTGCCCAAACGCACGCCCCGTCAAGCAAAAAGCGCGGCGCCAAGCGCCAGAGAAACAAGACTTCATCGTCAAAGAAGTAGACAAGCTGAAGAAGGCCAGCATCATCAAGGAAGTGGTCCACCCCACTTGGCTCGCCAACGGTGTGGTCGTCCCCAAGCACACCGGAGGGAGTCGCCTCTGCATCGACTTCACCGACCTCAACAAGGCCTGCCCCAAGGACCCCTATCCCCTCCCGAGGATCGACCAGATCGTAGACTCCACCGCCGGCTGCGCACTCCTCTGTTTTCTGGATGCCTTCTCTGGTTATCACCAGATCAAGATGGCGAAGGAGGACGAGGAGAAGACAGCATTTCTCACCCCTTGCGGTGTGTTCTGCTACGTCTGTATGCCCTTCGGTCTGAAGAACGCTGGCGCCACTTTCCAGCGCCTCATGAGGATCGCCTTGGGGGCTCAAATGGGGAGGAATGCAGAAGCCTACGTCGACGACATCGTCGTCAAAACTCGTGAGAAGGACACGCTCATCCAGGACCTCGAGGAGACCTTTGCCAACCTGCGCAAGGTCAACATCAAGCTGAACCCCGCCAAGTGCGTCTTCGGGGTCCCTTCAGGCAAGCTCCTCGGTTTCCTGGTATCCCACCGCGGCATTGAGGCCAACCCCGACAAGATCAAGGCCATAGAGCAGATGCAGCCCCCTCGTCGCCTCAAGGACATGCAACGCCTAGCGGGATGTATGGCTAGCCTCGGCCGTTTCATCTCCAAGTTTGGCGAGAGGGCGCTGCCATTCTTCAAGATCATGAAGAGGTCCGGTCCTTTCAAGTGGACCCCCGAAGCAGCAAAGGCCTTCGAGGACTTGAAAAAATATCTGGCGAGCCCACCCATCATGGTCGCCCCACGCCCTCGCGAGCCTCTGAAGCTGTACCTTGCAGCCACTCCTCAGACGGCAAGCGCGGTCTTGGTGGCTGAAAGAGAAGAGCCAGCCCTCGACAAGAAGAGCCAGCCACTCGACAAGGAAACACCCTCGTCAAGCACCCAGCCTCCTACCGAGCCTCCCCAAGCAGAACCTCAAGAAACCCTTGCCGAGGACCCCATCAAGCCTGGAGAGGAGCCAGCCGCTGCCACGCCAACAACTACCCTCGTCGAGCATCCCGTCTACTTCGTCAGCACAGTGCTGCGAGACGCTCGCGAGCGCTACCCCATGCAGCAGAAGCTCCTCTTCTCGCTCCTCATCGCCTCCAGGAAGCTGCGCCACTACTTCCAGGGTCACCCTATCAAGGTGGTCACCTCGTACCCCCTGGAGCAGGTCCTGCGCAACCCGAACGCGACAGACCGCGTCGCAGGCTGGGGCATTGAGCTACAACCTTTCGAGCTGGAGTTTGACACCACCAGGGTCATCAAGGGCAGAGTGCTGGCGGATTTCATGGCCGAGTGGACGGACACGCGCAAGGACGAAGAGCTTCCAGAGGAGGAGGTTACAGCCTCAGGAGGAACGACGCCAAGCCACTGGACCATGCACTTCGACGGCGCCTTTGCGGCCAGGAGTGCAGGGGCTGGCGCCGTTCTCACCTCACCGACAGGCGACAAGCTCTACTATGCCGTCCAACTGTGCTTCAAGGACAGCGACAAGGTCTCCAACAACATCGCTGAGTATGAAGGCCTCCTCGCCGGGCTCAAAGCCGCCATCGCCCTCGGCATCAAGTACATCCTCATCAAGGGCGACTCTCAGCTCCTCGTCAACTTCTCCAACAAAAGCTACACGCCTAAGGACACCTACATGGTGGCCTACCTTGAAGAGGTACGCAGGTTAGAGAAACACTTCAGGGGCATGGAGCTCAAGCACATCCCACGGGCAGAGAACCAAGAGGCAGATGAAATTGCTCGGCGAGCAGCAAGAAGAGAAGCCCAGAAGCCTGGAGTGTTCGAGGAGAGGCTCACCAAGGCATCAGTCAAGCAACCTGTGGCCAATATCAGCATCGACGAGGAGCCCCCACCCGCCCCACCAAGCGGAGCACCAGACTGTGGGTTGCCCTCGGGCGATCGCTTGCTGAGGTACGACAAGACACTGGTTGGATCGACGAGATCAAGAACTACCTGCAGAGCCAAGCCCTTCCCGAAGACGACGCAGAGGCCGAGAGAATTGCTCGCCAGGCCAAGTCCTATTGCCTCCACGACGGAGACCTGTACCGCAAGCGACCCAATGGGGTTGCGCTGCGGTGTGTCCCTGCCGAGGAGGGCCGCCAACTCATCAACGACATACACAGCGGCGAGTGCGGCCACCACTCTTCCTCGCGCACCATTGCAGGCAAGGTCTTCCGGAGCGGTTTCTACTGGCCCTCAGTGCTTCAAGACGCCGCCGAAATCGTCCAAACCTGCGACGCATGCCAATTTCACGCCAAGCAAATCCACCAGCCCGCGCAAGGACTCCAGACGATCCCGCTCTCCTGGCCGTTCGCGGTCTGGGGGCTGGACCTGCTCGGACCCTTCCCGCGAGCGCTCGGGGGCTACCGCTATCTCTACGTCGCCATCGACAAATTCACCAAGTGGCCTGAGGTGGAGCCTGTACGCACCATTCCGGCGAAGTTGGCGGTAAAATTCATAAGGAGCCTGGTCTGCCGCTTCGGCGTGCCCAACCGCATCATCACCGACAACGGCTCACAATTCATCAGCGGCGCCTTCAAGTCCTACTGCGGCAGCATCGGCGCCCAAATCTGCTACGCCTCGGTGGCACATCCACGAAGCAACGGGCAGGCCGAACGAGCCAACGCCGAGGTGCTAAAAGGCCTCAAGACGAGAAGCTTCAACCGCCTCAAGGCCAGCGGCAAGCATTGGATCGATGAGCTCCCCTCGGTGCTCTGGTCCATCCGCACCACGCCAACAAAGCCAACTGGTGAGACGCCGTTCTCCCTCGTCTATGGCGCTGAAGCCGTCCTCCCCAGCGAGATCACTCATGGCTCTCCGCGAGTCTTGGCCTTCAAGGAGGCTGAGGTGGACGAACTCCGCAACGACGACCTGCTGCTGCTTGAAGGGCTTCGCCGCAATGCGGCCCTGAGAGCGGCAAGGTACCAGCAAGACCTCCGTCGCTACCACAGCCGCCACATCCGGCCACGCACTCTCGAGGTAGGAGACCTTGTCTTGAGGAGAATCCTCTCCAGGGCAGGCCTCCACAAGCTCTCACCAATGTGGGAAGGCCCCTACAGAGTCACGCACATCGCCAGGCCTGGCTCCGCACGGCTTGAGACGGAGGACGGCATCCCTGTCGCCAACCCCTGGAACATCCAGCACCTGCGCAAGTTCTACCCCTAATCGCCCTCGGCGAGCAATTTTTTGCATCAAGGGAGAACCACGTGCCATCATCCTTAAAGAGGAAAAACTTCGGGCTCCCCTCTCTACTATACGTTGCCGCGGGCCGTTCGAGAAGACTCCCAAGCCACTAAGCCTCGGCATGGTAACCTCTTCAGGCACCATGTCTTGGCGAAGTGGATCCCCATGCCGGTCATGGTGGAACGCAGGCTAAAAGCCACCCCCGCATAGGGGCCCCCTGAGCTCTCTCTACATGCGTCTGCCTCGGGCACGCCCCTCGAGAGTCTCAGCCACAGAATGTGGACCCCATGCCAAGAGCATGGCGGATTTTTTGTGATTCTGGCCACGCCAGTGTAATGAACCTATGTTTCAGGCCAATTTGAACATTTGCGCATCGCGCCAACGTATTTTGTCGCTTTGGTGTTTCTTTGCTTCGGTGTTGTTCGCCTTTTTTCTCTCGCTCGTATGATCCCTCCTGTGTATCTCACGAGTGGGGGCTAGCAGGGTGCCATGCCACGGGAGCATCCCGGCAGCACCTAAAACCCAAGGGATCCGAGCTCTGAACTTGCGGGTCAGCTCTCATGCATGTCAACTCCCAAGGAGCTCTGAACTCATGGGTCAGCTCCCGCGCACGTCAACTCACCAAGGATCACCAAAACCTTGGTGCCTGTTTCTCCTCGCGAGACACACATGAAGGAACCTACGAGCACCATAAGATTCTTTAGCTATCTATTGCTTGTGGATACGCCTATTTCTCCAAGTGCAGGAAAACAGGCTCTCCAAGCCTCAGGCAACGACAAAGCGAAAACGCCTCGCCAGGGAACCAACATCCTTTCCAAGGCGAAAAAACACCTCGGCAAGCTAAGTCTAAAACACTTGTTCAGATCTCTTCTCGCTGGTTTTCGCCCCTCGAGTCTCTTTTCTCTCTCCCACGCTTCATGGGCTGCTTGCACGTCAAAAGGGAGCCCCAAGCATCGCGCTTCGCGGAGCTCTTACTTCTTGAGGCCTCACGCACCCCCCGGACTTGTGGAGCACTGACTCGCACATACCGAAGCGGCGGTGGTGTAGCGCTAAGGGAGGATCCTAAGACGTAGAGCGAAAAAGACATGAAGGGAAAAGACAAAAGCCACCCAAGGGGCATCCACAAGCACGTTCCCAAGCTAAAAGCAAGTCTTTACAAATGTTATTACAACCAGAATACCACGATAATGTGCCTCATGCGCAGCCAGCTACAGGAAGTTCAGGCCGTCGCGCCTCCCGAGGTCCCCGCTCCATCCGCGCCAGCTCCAGCTTCCAGGGAATCTCCCTCGCAGTCGCCTTCGTCTTCATCGACCAAGACTTGGTCGTACTTCTTGGCGAGAACCTCGGCGGCCTCCCCTGCCTTGCTGCGGATCTCGACCGGCTCCATCACGGCCTCGAGGTTGAAAGAGGGCCAGAGCTTCAGAAGATTGCTGAAGACGCGGCTGATGGCAAGGACGAGGAGATCGCGGCTCTCCGCCACGACGCGCTCGTCGAAGCGCTTCGCGACCTTTTCAATCTCCTCGAGGAATTGCCCAAAGAATTGCGCGTGCGCCGCCTCGTCGTCGACCCCTCCGGTAGGAAGGTGGGGGACCTCGATCCTCAGGTCGTCCCCGATGGCGTTCGCGCGGCGAACCAACTCGTGAAGCATGAGCTGGCGTTGGCGCGTCATGGCCCGGTTGTGCCGCGCAGAGTCCTGCGCTTGCTCGGCGCGGTCCGCGGCCGGCCCCACCTGTTGCTGGAGGTCGCTCAGGTCAGCCTTCAGGGCGGCAATCTCCTCCTCGAGCCCCTCGATCTGATGCAGGAGCTCGTTGCGTTTCATCGTGAAGCGCTCTTCCTGCTTCGTGACCTTGGCGCCATAATCATTGGCGAGGCTCTCGCGGATGCGCTCAACCCTGGCGTCGGCCTCCTCCTGAGTCCTCTTCTGCTTCATCGCGAGGTCAGCGTTGGCCTTGTCGTGGCGCTCCTTGCGGGTGGCCTCGCTCCTGGCCACGGAGTTTTCGCGCTCCTGCAGCAGCCCCTCGCGGGTGGCTTGCTCCTCCTCCAGAGAGTGGACTTGTTCTTCGCGCCGACCCAGCTCTTTCTCCCGGAGGGAGAGCTCTTCCTCGCGCTTCTTCAGCTCAGTCTCGCGAGGCGTTAGCTGCCCCTCGCGGGCGTCTAGCTGCTCGCGCAGCTCCTTCAAGACGGTCCTCGCGGCCTCGGACTCGCTGGCGAACTTCTCTTCGCGAGCCGCCAGCTCCTGGTGCTTGGCGGTGGCATCCGCCTCCAGCGCCTCCCGGGCAGCGTCAAGCTGGCCCATGACCTCGGCCGCCTCCCGCTTGACGCTGTCGCGGGTCTCATTCGCGAAGTGCATCGCTTCCTCACGCGCCATCTTTGCCGCCGAGTCCTGCCGGCGACACATTTCCACCCGCTCGTGGAGGAGGGCCCAGGCGTCGGCAAGCCTCGCCCGCTCCTTCTCCATGGCAAGATCCTCCTTGGCGAGCTGCGCCGCCAGCCCGTCAAGCGCCTGCCGCGATTGGCGGATGACGACGTCGCGGCGAACCGCGCGAGGGCGCAGCTCACCCAGCGCCAAGACTCCTGCATCCTTGTGAGGCGCAGAGGCCTCGACGCTTGTCGAGGCGCCTAGGGCATCCTGCCCCGAACTTGCAGCGGCCCCCGCCGCGGCGTGGGGGCCCGTGGGGGCGTCTCCCTCGCCGCCCGCATCGAGAGCCCTCCGGGGGCTGGGCACCTCCTCGCCCCTGGCCCCGTCGCTTGGGGGCTCCAGAGGCGTCTCTGTCTCCCGCATTTCAGGGGCGCTCCCCGCCCCCTCCGTGGTGGCCGCGTCTGCCGTGGCCACGGGAGTGCCTGCACGCCTTGTGGGAGCCTCGCTTGCTGCTGGGGGCGACTCCACGATGATCTCTTCATCCACCTCCTCTTCTTCCACGCGGTGCTCCGCCGCGGGAGGAGTAGCCGCCCGAGTAGGCGGAGGCGTCGCCAGCTCAATCACCTCCTCCACACGGTGCCCGACCGCGGGGGGAGAGGCGGCCCTAGCTGGAGGCGACGCCGCCTCTTCAATCATCACCACCTCCACGCGGTGCTCACCCGCGAGAGGAGCTGACTCCTGCGGCTGCCCGGCAGCCGCTTGCCGAGACTCGTCAGCCGCTTGATGCGACTCGTCGGCCGCAAGTGTCTCGGCGGTGCAGGCGATCTCCCCGAGCTTGCGGAGACGCCGTTTCTTCGGCGCCGCGGGTACGCTGAAGGAAAAACACAGTCAAGCAAAAATCCTTCAGGAGAGGATTCGCAGAAGCAAACGCTGAAAGGAAAGGAAAGAGCCAAACTCACTCGTCGACCGCTCTCCACACCCTCTTCTTCCCTTTTGGCGGCTGGAGGGTGCTCGCTCCGGCCTGCTCATGGGGCGCCGCTACCTTATCGAGGGGAGTTTCCCTCGTGGCGACCCCGGCGTCCCTGCCATGAAGGACCTTGGCGTGAGGCTCGCGGTGTCCTCCTCTGCCGCTGTCCTCCTCCTCTGCGGGGCGCGGGGAGCGAACCACGCGGAGGGCACCCCCGTCGCCGCCGGAGGAGATCTCCTGGGGGCCCTCGCCGGGCGGCGCGTTCCGTGAGCCTGCGTCCCCTCCCGAAGGGTCAGCACCCTTAGAAGCCTCGTCATCCCCGGACCCTTCGTCCTCGTCTGGCTCCAGCGCGTCGCCCTCCTGCTCTTGTTCCGCAGCCCATGGGTTGCGGCGGGGCCCGACAAGCTTCGCGGGCTTGATATCCCATTCGTCGAAGTGGGGCAGGAGCGCGCGGGCTTCGCGCACTCGCTCCTCTGTGTAGGCAAACAGCGGCAAGGCGTCGTCGTCGCTTGGGGCCGGAATGGACGCCGTGGCGAAGAGGACTTTCATGATCCGCTTCATCTCGTCCGGAGTGAAGTCGCCGGGGCTGAGACGCATCCTGTCGTCCGGGCCCGAGTAGGTCCACATCGGCTTCGCGTGCCACTGGAGAGGAGCAATGCGGCGCGAAACGAAGTCCATCGCCACCATCCGGCCAGTGAGCCCGGCCTCGCGGAGCACCTGAATACGCTCGTATACTGCCTCGAGCTTGGGACCCTCAAATTCACCGCTCGACCAACGCGCCCACTTCCTCGGGGGTGCCGCGGGAACCTCCAGGTGGCGGTTCGTCGACTTGGTGCCGACGAAAACCCACTTCTCGCGGAACTTCTCCACTTTCTTCGTCACCTCGGTGATGGCGTTCTCCCCCTGCCACGCTATGGGGATGTACCCTTCACTCCTGGCGGCGGCGATGCGGAAGGAGACGCATCCGAGCCGCTCGCCCGTGGCGGAGTTCCGAAGAGAATAGAAGCTCCGGAAGAGCGCCACCGAGGGGCGGACACCGACGTACGCCTCGCAGAGGTAGGCGAAGATGGCGAGAATGAGCACGGAGTTTGGGTGAAGATGGAGCAGCTGGATCCGGTAGGCCTCAAGGATCCCTAGAAGAAAGCTGGAAAAAGGAGGAACGAAGCCGGCAAAGAGCGTGTGGAAGAAGATGGGGTGGAACCCCGCGCCGACCTTGCTGCTGCCAGGCGCTATGTTGGTGGCACCGAGCTCGTGGGTGTTGGACGCCACAAAGAGCCGCACCTTGGAAACCGTCGCCACGCTAATAAGGGACTCAGGCATTGTCCCCTGGGGTGCAGCGTCCCGCGCCGCCACCGGCGCAGCGTCCCGCGCCGTCGCCACCGACGAACTCGCCTGAGCGGTGGCCTTGCCCTTCGGGTCGGTGGCTGCTTTCTTGGGAGCCATGGTCGCCGGAGAAGAAGAAGAGCACTCTGGGGGTTGGAGCTCTCTGGAGAGTTTGGAGCCGTGGGGAGAAGTGTGCGGAGGAGTTACGGGAGAAGTAATGGGCACCGCCTGCGCGCCCAGGCTTTATTGACCAGCACTCGAGTCGTGGCGGGCCCCGCCACGTCGCCCGTTGGAGCCGAGGAGGCCGTGGCCGCGGGCGCAACCGCTGCGTGACACGTGTCGCGGCCCTGTCAGGCATCTTTGGCCCCTCGACGCTTCGCCTTCGTCATGGGCCTCGGCGTGCCCATCGCGGGCCCGGGGGCTACTGTCGGCACAGTGGAAACCAGGGTACCACGGGCCGGCCTGCCAGGGCCCACAAGATTCTTCAGGTGATTCTCACTAAGGACCAGGCTCTCCAAGCCTGGTCCGCTTCGCGAGAATTTCTCTCCTCGCGAAGGGTTCTTCTCCTCGCCAAGGGTTCTTTCCCTCGGCGAGGGATCGCTCTTCGACAAGGCGTCTCCAACGCCGCCCGCAATTCTGCTAAGGACCAAGCTGAAGGGCTTGGCGAGGCCTTTCGCCTCGACAAGCACTTTCCTCGTGAAGTCCTCTCTGCCCCCGCGGCAGAGCGCACATGGACTTTGCGCTGTGCGCAGAGTGACGCGCGTGCCTACGCGCGGTGACGACGACGCCGCAGTTGCCATTTCCATGAATAAAGCAGTCAACAAAGCGGAGCCAAGCAAAGCGGACAACGAGTATTGCCTCTTTGGTGACAAGGGAACAGTCTGCGGCTACGCTCCAAGGACGACGTCACCGTGGGCCACCTCCCACCTCGGCAAGCGCCAGCCCGCTGCCCAGCTGGTCGGCGCCCCTTTTCAGCTTTGGTGACGCCGTTCCCCTGCCGTGGACCGCGTCCACGATCTTCACCTTTATGGTAGACCTCACCTTTACGGTGCACCGTGCCTCCTCCTTCGTCGCCATGTGGAAGCCCTTCCCGCCCAAATGTTTGGGCAGAAGAGGCCCAAGACGCCTATAAATGGAGGGGGAGCATGCCCTAGCAAAGGGTTCGATTCCTAGTCCAAGATCCTAGAGCCCAGAAACCCTAGATCTAAAGATTAGTAAGTAGCCATTGTTAGCCACCTCGAGCTCGACAAGCTCACCTTGTACTGTAAACCTCTCCGAGCAGTGCAATACAACATAGCAGGACGTAGGGGTTTTACCTCCACAAGAGGGCCCTGAACCTGGGTAAGATCTTGTGTCAATCTCTGCAGTGTCGTCCGCCGCGAGTCCGACGAGCACCGTCGCCGGAGCAAGTTGTGGATAGTTTGACTCCGTGTTCAGCCCCTTACACGATACCTTGGAGACACCCCTAGTTCCTGGGGACAATCTCCGACAGGTGGGACCAAATAGAGGTGGAACCGAATGGAGATTGGACCAAATAGAGAGCAAGGCAAGACTAGCTAGGGAAAAGGGTGAAGGCGAGAGGTGATCGCCTCTGGGTAGGATCTACTCGTCTCCTACCTCTAGCCGCAACCTTCCGGGTGTTCACCCGCCACCACCACCTTGTAAGCCACACCATGATAAACCTCTCAAGCCAGACATGCAGAGGTAGGGCTTTTAGCCTCCGGGAGGCCTGAACCTGGGTAAACTCCCTGCGTCCCTGTGTTGTTCCCTAGTATGTAGATCAGAAGAACTGGGCGAGCTACTCTCGGGGAAGGTGTCTCCGGCCTCCTTTGCGCCCGTGCCGAACCTAAAAAGGGGGTATCCTTTACTCCCGGTGTCCATGCTCCGGGACACGACATATATCATTCAAGGTTTTATATGTGGTGACATAATTGGGAATGATACAGATCCTCTAGTAAAGTATAAATGATTATTTAAGTGACTAAATTATCTATGAATGAAGTTAAGAGTATTGGGCATTGGATCTATAGTGCATATAGATCAAGAAGCTTAATAACATTAAGTCAGAATATTTCCCTAGACTAGATTCTGAAGGTGTTCAGAGCGGAAAGAGCAAAGAAGGAGTTTTTGCTCGTGTTACTAGTTAGAATATTGAGTTTATCTCGGCATTTTAGCGATAACTGATGTTCGACATCCACTATGCCTTAGCCATAGATTCTGCCATGTTTATTGTGCTGAATGCTCGACCTAGTGTGACCCTAGTTCTTGGTTGAAGAACAGGTTCTAGAGCGATTCCTGGATGGATCGATGAACAAACGTTAAGTATATCCTTCAGTGTCTGGAGAGAACTAAAGATATGTTTTCTGGTCTGAGGTGAGAGTGTGGACAACTTGCCGTCAAGAGTTATGATGCCGCAAAGAGTTATGATGATGCAAGTTATGGCACTATGAGTAGAAATCTCAACAGGATAAAGTCAGTTGTTTAAGATAAGACATGGTTAAGTTGAGAGGTTGCATATGATTGAACTGTCGCACAAATCTACATTGGTATAGGGAGTATATGGCTTCTTCGGAAGTGGCAAGCATGATTGGACTGAGCGGGTTTTTCCGAGAATGTATGGTTTCCCTTAATAGATCCTTTAGACTTTTAAGTCCCATGCTACATGAAGATTCAAGTCTCACTCCATCGCTGAAACATATATTCCAACCGTTATCACAAGATACGGAATGATGTCAAACCAGGTGACATAAGAAGTTTTGCAAAGTACATACAAATCTCAATGGGTCTGATCTGTTGACTAAACGGTTTCCACAAGCAATGCTAAGTCGAAGCAGGAGGAGGCTAATGGTGCAAACTAGATTATTTGGACTCTAGTGCAAGTGGGAGACTGTAGGAGTTATGCCCTAGAGGCAAATAAGAAAGGTGTTTTATTAGCATGACTCATATGTTCATAATAAGTTTTATACAATACTATAACTGTATTAAGCGGAAACATTAATACAGGTGTGGTATATAAAAAACCAGGTCCCTAGTAGCCTCTACTTGACTAGTCCATTGGTCAACCGATAATCAAGGTTTCCTGATCATGGACATTTATGTCAATTGATAATGGAGTCATCTCATTGGGGAATGACATGATGGACACCACCCATAGTAAGTTAACGCAATAAGATATGTCACGAATATCGGCATTGCGATAACTTAAAAGATACGTAGTAGTAACCAAATCCTTAGACTGTGAGATCATATTTAATCATTAGTCCGAAGGGGAACTTTGACTGCATCAACTGTCACACTGTAACAGGGTGATTATAAAGGTGTCTATCAGATTTCCTAAAGGAGTACGTTGAGGTGTATGCATCAAGAGCGGGATTTATCCATCCGCGTGACGGACATATGTCACTGAGCCAACTCGGTGATATTACATCAAGTCTTGCAAGCATGTGACCAGGTCACGGAGATGTAATATCATGGAGACGAGTAAATGGTTTTGTCAGAAAGAGAGATGGGGATCTCGGACAAACCTGATATCGTGAGAGAAAAGGAATGGTGAACAATGATAAGGTTCAAGCGACAAAGAACTTCGCGGAACACACAGGGGCCATCATGGTTTCCAGATCCCGCTATTGGTAATTGATCGAGAGGGGTCTCGATCATGTCTGGAGTGATCCCGGACCGTAGGGTGGCACACTTAAGGGTAGACGACGCTTAGGAATAGTTTGGGTACCGAAGAGAAATGAGAAATGAACTCCGAAATTATTCCGGGAGTTATCCGATAATGATCGAAGGGGTTCCGAAGGAGTATCAGAATAAGAGAAATTTATCTGATGGAGATCGGAGGTGTTTCAAAGGAGTGTCGGAATTAAGTGAGAAGTATCCGATGGAGATCGGAGGGCAACGAAAGGAGTTTCAATGCGAGATGAATTAAATAACATGTATTTGATATTAATTAGAGTAATTGATAATTACATAATATTTAATTTAAAAGGAGCAGCCCACCTAAATGGGCCTCACCCGAAAGGGGAGGCCCAAGTGGGGGCGCACCCCGAAGAGGAGGGGACCGACCGAGCCACTAGTGGGCTGCCCACATGGGGCTCAACTAGGGTCGGCGGCTGCCCCCCTAGCCGGCCAACCATGTGGGGTTTAGTCCCACATGGCTAAGCCAAGGAGGGTGGCCTCCTCGCTTAGCCTATATAAGGAGGGGGACCCCTCTCCTTTTTGCGCATCCCAATTTTCTTTCTCTCCCTCATGTGTGGTTCCGGAATATTGGAGCTGCATATGGGGTTAGGGGTTTCTCCACCATATGCACGCCGCCATGCTGCCAGAAATTTGGTTCGAGCTGTTCATCTTCCGCTACTGCCGCTAGACCGGAGACGGGGGATCGTCGCCTACACCATACGTGTGTAATTCCTCGGAGGTGATGCACTTGCGGCACTCATCGCCGGCTCCACGACCTTGAGGTAGGCGTCATACGACTACATCGCCAACGTTCATCAGAACGTAACGCTTTTGGTCTTCAAGGGTATGAATACGAATTCCCTCCGTTACTTTATATCTCGCATAGTAATAGATCTTGGATAGTTTGTGGTTCGCGTTGTTAGGAATTTTTTTTGTTTTCTGCTGCGGAACCCCTTCACACACACCTTAAGCCACCCCTTTGGCATATGCCGTGAACAGTACCACGACAGAAGGAAACTTGTTTCCTACCATCGGGGCATGTTATTGGCTTCACAAATGTAGCCTACTTCGAATAGATCCCGTCTACAAGGTAGTAGCCCGTCTTGGATAGGGGCGGCAGCAGATCTCAAATCGGCGGGCAGCGAGACCGCGGGAGAGCAAGATGGCTGGTGGAATCAAAGGGCGGAGGGGAAGTAGGGCCGATGGAGGACGACGGGACATTGGCGGTGGAGGTATTCACCAGCGGTGACCGGAGAGGCTCGTGTCCTGACATGACCGGAGAGGCTCGTTTTCTGACGGGAACCTTCCAAGTGGCAGTTGGGTGTGTGCGCGCGGCTGAATCACTTCTTAGAAACCAAGATTAGCAAAGTGCCAGTTCCGAGGACCAAAATGAGGAGTAACTTAGATTAGCAAACTTCTTAGAACAAAAACTCTGTGGTGGAGAAGGAGCCAACTTCTTAGAACAAAACTTTACATGAGGAAAAGGATTAGAAACCAAATTGCTAGCTGGAGACTTGGTATCAATAACGAGTAGAATGGTACCCCAGGCGTTGAAGAGGGCATCGTTTCAGGAACGATATTACGTAAAAAAGGGTGTAAGAGGTATGATATATTATGTTGTCTAAAGAAATATGCACAATTTAATTGCTCATAGTCGAGATACTAAATTTAATAAATATAAAATAAGTGGGAATTATAAAATTATTAATGTGAACAGTCGAATGGTTGAAGGAATGGACGATGTGTAGTTTTCATGGGGGGATTTATAAATATTGTGTAGATGGCATGACTGATTGATTGGTTAAAAGGATCGATGATGTGGATTCGCTTACATGTTGAGATAAAAAATCATTAATGTATGTTAGTGGAATTTTGCTTTATAAGTGATAAAAAATAGCAACATGTACTAATTTTCTGAATTAGAGTCACACAGTCAGAAAGACCATGTTATGCTGGCCTTCATCACGAGCGAGACAAAAAACACATCTTTTCTTAATGAAAGGGTCCAAATGGACCTGGAAGCTTCATTGATAATGCGGTGGGCATATTACAAAGAGGACCATAGGAGAAACTGATAATACAACATAGTCGTCACAAATTGCGAAAATTGACCCACAACAAAGAAAGGAACATGATCAGGTCCTTCTCCACTGCCGCTATAATTGGACCTCAAAGCCCAACCATTCATCACTTCATCGGTGACAGAACCACTTTGGACATGGAATAAGTGGAACGTGTCAGCGAGATCATCGAATATCCTTCAAAGTGGCTTGCCGGCCAAGAGGAATAAGAGGCCTAGGAGTAGAATCCCTGCCGACCATGGATAAAGGAAGCGTCTTTTCGTTGTCATTGTTGCTCTCCTCCAGTTGAAGCTTCACCATCCTTCCCTGGACCTCCAGAACACACAACTTCCACCAACCCTTCGCCTCCACGATGAACAACTCCAACCAGAACACCATGAGTTGGAAGTCCACCAAGATTATTACCGAAACTCTTACTAGATCAAGGCCTCTCCATCACCTGCCACCATGGATCACTTATTAACTTTCTTGTTCAAACGGTTTGATGCTCTCACTTACATATTGAAACGTGCTACAACTATCCATTTTACTTGTGATTTATCGTTATTGCATCTCAAAAGGTTTTGCTTAGAGTCTCCGGGTGTACAATACAACACCGATGAGTGTTTAGTAAGAGGCTCTCAATTCATGTCCAGAAGTCACGTCTGGAATTTTGGATCAATTTTCGGGTGACCTCAGGGGCCCCTCGGCCCGTCTGTAAAATCTGTTGAGCCTTTGGGCGGCCAACGCCACTATTTATCGACTTCTAATAATGGTTGGTCAACGGTGACTTGTACCAGTTGAACCAACCGGTACGCAACCAGGAAAGATAGAGACGATCGTATAGGTGATGACTACGGTGGCGCAAGAAATTTGCTCACGTAGAACTTTGGATTTGTCACCACAAGAGGAAGGTGATGATTTAACACAGCAGCAAATTTCTCTCAGTTAAGAACCAAGGTTTATTGAACCAGTAGGAGTGTGTACGTTCACAGAGTTTGGTGTAGGACCTGCACACAACACACATAACAACATTTCAGGAAGGTGTCAATCTTCCCATCTCGTCAGATAGTGTGGAAAGCAACGAGAGTACAATGAAAGTAAAAACGAGGCATCAAGGACAAGTTTGTAAACAATATTAAAAGAATGGACCGGGGACCATGATTTCACTAGTGACATCCCTCCAAAGAAAAAAACATTGTTGGGTGAACAAATTACAGCTAGGCAATTGATAGAAGTACGATTAGACAATTATAACAAGAATGTTCATGTCAATATTCATGTAGGCATCACGTCAAACATACGTAGACCGGACCCCAGTGCCGCATCTATAACTAATACTCCACTTCGAGACTACTATCGAGCATGCATCTCAAGGAATTAAGTTGAAAACAACAGAGTATCGATGTAAGCACTATTTATGACACGAAGAAATAAACATTGTTGTTTTACCTTGTAGCAACAACACATCCTTATCCTTAGTTGTTACTGTCATGCAAGCCCATGGATGAAGGATGCATGAACCTACTATCTAGCATATACTCCCTATAGGATATATAAGAAGACCACTTGGGAGAGTAACCAATTAGATCGGAGAGCTTGCAAGAACGTAAATAGAGCAATTTCATAATAGATATAACATGCACAAACTGATCATAACATCATAATTCATAATGTCCTAGCAAACACAACAACATACAATTACATCGGATGGATCTCGATCATGAAAGGCAGCTGACGATACCATTTTATTGAAGAACAAGGAGGAGCGATAACCATCTAGCTACTACCATGGACCCGTTGTCCAAGATGGGACTGCTCACGCATCATTGTGGAGGCAACAAGGTTGGTGTAGAAGCATCCTACGTCGATTCCCACCTCCGAGAGAGTGCCGGAACAGGCTCCTGATTGGATTCCACGACGGTGGCGGCTCAGTCTTGAAATTGGGGAAAAGGGATCTGTCCCTGTAGTTTTTGCATCAGGGGTCGTATATAGGCGAAGGGGCGTCGTGAGGGGCACACGAGCCGGCACCGCAGGTGGGGCCCATGGGCAAGCCTCTAGCCGTGGCCCCAGGGAAAGGGCCCACCTCGTGGCTTGCCTCTCCGTCTCCTTTTGGCTCCTCGATTCCACACGTAAAGTTAGGTCTTCTAGATTTTTCTGGGATTTTTCCGATGACTTTTTCTTAAGTGATTTTCTGAAACTCAAAAACAACAGAAAACAACATCTGGCACTTGGGCACCAGGTTAATATTTTAGTTCTAGAAAATTTTGCAAAATGACATAAAATCATGATAAAAACATGTAACAATGTTATGAAAGTAGCAATGAACAAAAAAAAATTATAATTATGTTAGGCACGTATCAAGAGGCGATTTAACACTAGTAGGAAAAGGGTTATAGGTGGGATGGTTACCTGTGACACATAATATACCCGTGGCGCAGCGTAATAGATGCGCCACAGGTAACCAAATACCAGTGGCACACTACTTAGCCCATGCGCCACGGCTAAGTGGCGGCCGTGCTGGCCGGGGTGTTGGAAGCGTACCCGTGGCGCACCAGACCACGGTGCACCACTGGTATTTGCTTACCTGTGGCACATCAAGGCCTATGCGCCACTGATATTTACTTACCTGTGGCGCATCCAGGCCCATGTGCCATGATGACCCACAAGTGTAGGGGATCGCAACAATCTTCGCAGGTAGTTTGACCCTAATTTATTGATTCGACACAAGGGGAGCCAAAAAATATTTATAAGCCTCAGCAGTTGAGTTGTCAATTCAACCACACCTGAAAAGGATTTATCTTGAAGCAATTTATCAGTAGTAACAGTGATTTGATGGCAGCAGTAGAATAGTAACAGCAGTAGAAAAATAAAGACAGTAATAATAACGGTAAAAGTAATGATTGTAAACAGCGAGATTAAAACACCGTAGGCGTAGGGACAGATAGACGGGCGTTGCATGAATAAGATAGCTCATGAAATGAACATAACTAAGCACGAAGCAAATAAATATATAAATAGCATCCAAGTATCAAACAGTCATAGGCATGTATTCCTAATTTAGCCGTACGTGCTTACAATAAGAACTTGCACGGCATCTTTTGTCCTGCCATCCGGTTTCAGCCGGGCCAATTAAGGAACAAATGGCAATTAAGGTGTTCCTTTTAATAGAACACCGAATCAAAGCATTAACACACAATGAATACATGTAACCCTCGAGTTGCCAACCATTCCCATCGATGTCCCCGTTTCTGTCACTCGGGGTCTCCGGTTCCGGTTTACAACAAGTGAATACAACTAGTAGATAGGATCCAAACAACAATTATACTCATGCAAACATAAGTGTTCAGATCTGAAAACATGGCACCCGGGCCCAAAGTTACAAGCATTAAGCATAACTAGTTGCACCAACGATGATTAACACAAATATAGGATACTAGGCATCGTGCCCTAACAATTTGGCATCGAATTACATGAGCAATCTTATTCAATCCCTTCCATCCCCTTGCCTACAGCAGGGAACTACTCACACATGGAGGGGGACGACATGGATGGTTGATGGAGAGGTGTTGGTGGTAACGATGGTGGCGATCTCCACTCCGGCAGGGTGCCGGAACAATGATCCTGGACCCCGAATTTAGGTTTCGTGATGGCGGCGTAGCTCCATAAGGTTTCTAGAAAAAGTGTTCGGGGCTCTCGTTTTTAGGTCAAAAGGGGGCTTATAAGCGAAGGAGGGTCGAGAGGCGAGGTCCCAGGGGCAGGGGCAACCTCCTGCCGCGGCCTGGACCCCACCCGCGGGTGGGACCCGCCCTTGCTCCAGGGGTGCCCCCCCCCCTCGCGGTCTTCTGGCTCCGAGGCTCTTTTCCCTCAAAAATACTTTTTATAATTTTTCTGGAATTTTCCGCGAACTTCTGATCCTTGCACAAAAGAAAGACACCAAATGCAATTCTGCTGAAAACAGCGGCAGTTCGAGTTAGTTCCAAACAAATTCATTAATAATCAGAGGCAAAACAATAGCAAAGTGTTTGGAAAAGTAGATACGTTTGCGACGTATCAGCTCCCCCAAGCTTAGCTTATTGGTTGTCCTCAAGCAATTCAGTTGACAAACTGGATGCGATAAAAGAAACTTTGACAAACACATTTGCTTCATTTAGAGCATAGAAGTTTAAACCATGATCAGTATTTTAATAAGCTCAAGAGAGAAGTTACAAAAACAATAGAACTAAAGTAATCATGGAGACTTATGCAAAACTCACAATATGCTAACAAGTAATAATTTAAACATGCAAAAAAATAGCACCGATGCAATGCATATAACTAGGCATGGTAAAGTGATCTCTCGCTTGCCCCTTTTGTGGGGCAAAACGTAAATACCGGGCACCTCTTGAGACATTAAATGGTGACTAGATGTAAAGTTATCAGAATTGAGAAGTATCTCAAACATGCTACAATCATTAAAATTTTGGGACAAAGCACGTTATACTCAGAATGACAGCAATGCTCAATAAGATGGTGCTCAAAGAAGGATGACGACTCAACATAAATATATAAAAGATAGGCCCTTCGCAGAGGGAAGCAGGGATTAATCATGTGCTAGAGCTTTTTATTTTTATAAGTAGAAGTAAAACAATTTTGAGAGATGCTTGCTTTCGTCAACGATTTCACAACAGAGAGGCTATCTAGTCCATCATAACAAGCAAGGCTTTTAGACTTGTGAGAGCAGCTGGTTTTTTAGAGGAGCGAGTACGCTCCTCTTCCTCCTTGGTTTCACCATTGTCCAATGTTTGACCTGATTTCTTAGATTTTGCATTGTGCGGAGGAGAATGGTGAGTTATATTTATATTTTGCTTAAGCTGCTCTCGGGTTGATTCAAGTGAAGACGTAATCCATCAACATCGGGTAAAAAGGGGGAAATGAACTTGCTTGTCACAAGTTATATCTAGCCCTCTACTGCTTCCTCATGAGCTAAAAACAGAGACTTAAAAAGAAGCATTTTTTAAATGATTTAAAGGTAGCACATGACAAATTTACTTGGAATGGCAGTGAAATACCATATGTAGGAAGATATAGTGGACTCAAATGGAATACTTTGGCTTAAGGAAAATGGATGCACGGATGGACAATTACACCCAGTGCAAATGGAGGCTAGCAAAAGACTCGGGAGTGACCGATCAAGAGCACTACTGTCATAATCATGCTTTGCGACAAAATCAATCAATGAATAAAGCATAAGAGTGATACTACAATTCTAAGCACAATAAAACGTCAAGGCTTAACAGACTTTATTTTTAGTCTTCTACATGTGTGAATATGTGCCAAGTCAATCCAAATAAATCTTTTGGAGGAGGATCTCACTTCACCATAACATGTTATAAACAATGCAAAACATGTTCACGTCTACATGACAAATTATCCACTCTTAACAAGTTGAGGCTAAGCATAGGAATCCATAAAAACTAAGTAATATCATTTACGCTACCATAGCAAACTAAAACATGAGCATGAGGATAAGCATCTGTACAAAAATGAAAACAAATAGAGTTCATACCGAATTTCCTCATCAAATCCGCGTCGCCAAATATCATCATTATTGCATAGACGCTTGCACAACCAAAAGATATGGAAATAATAAAAATGTGCAAGTGTCGTCACAAACACAGGTTGAACTCTGAAACAACTACAAAACGAAGAAGACGAGAAAATATTTTTGTGTCTTTCGAATAGTGAAAGGAATATCGCAGAAATAGAAGAGAAATCTTTTTGATGTTTTCAATTTGGGAAGAAGCGACTAAAAACGAAGTAGAAAACAAATGAAAAAGAAACAAAAGAAAATATTTTTGGTCTTTTTGATTATGACAAAGAAGAGGCAAACAAAGAGGAAATCTTTTTGGGTTTTTGATTAATAAACAAAAAGAACAACTAAGGCGACTGAGCAAATTGAAAAAAGCGAAAAGAAAGCAAAAAAGAAAACTAATGAATATACAGAGGAATAACGAAGACACCGACATATGATACTTGAGTGAACGAAATAAAAAGATATCGGTGAGAAATACATACTCCCCCAAGCTTAGGCTTTTGGCCTAAGTGGGATCCATCTACCACGGCGGCTCACGCCGCAGTTGGTGCCCGTCTGTGGCTGCCACTACGAGTCCTGTGGCTCCTCCTCAGGGGCTAGTGATACGAGGTACTCATCCAGCACCTCCTCAGGAAACGAGTATCCGTCCCTAGCAGCAGAGTTAAACAAAATAGGAGCAGGCAATCTCACAAAGCAAGGGTTATCCAAATCAAAACCAAATAACAATCTATACTGCAAGTTCTCCAAAGTGGAATCATAAGTGACATAGTGGTGAGTTTTCATTGCAGCAAGATTAAGCCTAATAAAATCCAACTCTAGATCATCCTCTCTAGGAGGAAGCATGGCAGTAGCGAGCATGATCGAAGCAATAATGCCTCCATAAATAGGCCCTCTAACCTTGTTAGTGCTAAGACGACGAGCAATAAGAGCGCCAATGTTATAAGTTTCATCACAATTAATTGCGGCAGCAAGAATAGCAAGATCAAGACTAGTCATGTTACTCGTGTTATCCCGGGGAAGGATACAACGAGCAATGACATAGCCCAAATACCTCACAGCTGGAAACTGAATGCTCCCAAATTCTGCACGTGTAGTCTCTCTCCAATCATCATGAAAGATTCCGGCATAGAGCTCCTTGAGGTACTGGGGCTGCGTATTCATCTTGCCTGTGAGCCCCGAGTTCCTCACTCCTAAAGCGCTGCAAAACTCAGACAAAGGCATTCTACAAGGTTGCTCATATTGCATGAACTCCACACTAGGGTGATATGGATCATCATTGAAATTAAAGCTTTGCACAAAGATGTTAGTGAGCTTAAGATATTGGGGCCTCTCCACTAATACAATATTTGTCAACGATGCATTAGTGACAAGACTAATAAATTCATTGCGTATACCTGCAGCTTGTAGAAATTCATAACATGGGTATACCGATGAACGCACATCCGCCTCTCGAGCAAGCACAATAATACCAAGTGGCTCCAAATCTTCATTATATGAAGGCCTCATTGGTGCATTAGAACTTGACCCTCTCGTTTCTCGACGAGAAGAGGGCTCCTTCTTCTTAAAGATCCCACCTAAATTGAACTTAGGCATGTTCTTCCTTTTCTGAAATTTTTCAACAAACCTCATAAAACTTGAAAATAAAATATAGGAAGTGCATTAGACTATTCCTACAACTCAATATCAACTAGTACATGCATCAAATCCATCTAACAAGTCACAAATCAAGCACGCAAGTTCATACTCAAAGTCATAAACAACAGCAAAATACTCAACTTATACAAAACCATTCAAGATTCTAATTGGAGGAGTGAAGGAGTCACATAACGGAGAGGATTTCCTCCAAATTTCAGCAAGAATAAAGGGCTGAACAGAGAGATCGAAAATCCCAGCAATCAAGAGCAAAAACTTGGGTTTGAGCAATGGGGGAGTGATTTTTCGAGAGAGAAGGAGTGTGTGGGAGGCAGCTCACCTGGTGGGGCCCTCCAGGGGGCACAGGCGGCCCTTGGCTACGGCTAAGGCCTCACCTGCGGGTGGGACCCGCCTGTGCCCCTGGGGTGTCCCCCAAGTCAGCCCCAAGCACTCCCGTGTCTCTTTAAAAATAATAAAATTCATGTAATTTTTCTGGAATTTTTTGAAAACTTTTACAGAAGAACTTAAATGAGATCAAAATAAGCTAATAAAACAGGATAATTATATTTAAAAAGGACAAACTAAGAAAGAAATAAAAAATTATATAAAAATTAAAGATGAGCAATAGAAGAAAATTTAATGAATCTTGATATCTTTATGTTGCTAAAGTTGGTTTGTTAGCAAGGTTGATCAAGTCTTGCTACCACACCAAATTTATTTGACATAAATTTTTCGATATTCAACAGACAATCAAGTTACCTCATATTGAATAGGAATTGTCCCAATCATGAGAGTTTTATATTTTCTTGAATGTGTATGAATAGGACAATCAATAGTTCCAATCTTGATGGATTCAATATTCTCAATGGAGTTCAAACCAATTTTGGTATTGGTCTTCTTTGGAAAGTACACCGTGTGTTCTTTATCATCGACGTTAAAAGTAACTTTTCCTTTATTGCAATCAATAACAGCCCCTGCAGTATTAAGAAAAGGTCTCCCAAGAATAATAGACATATTATCATCTTCAGGCATTTCCAATACGACGAAGTCAGTTAGGAGCAACTTTAACAGGAACATCCTCACAGATACCAATGGGCACAGCAGTGGACTTATCATCCATTTGTAGGGAAATATCAGTAGGAATAAGCTTATCTAATAAAAGTCTCTTATAAAGAGAAAATGGCATAACACTAACTGCTGCACCATGATCACATAAAGCAGTTCTAACATAATTATTTTTAATGGAGCAAGGAATAGTAGGTATACCTGGATCACCAAGCTTTTTAGGAATCTTGCCATGGAAAGAGTAATTAGCAAGCATAGTGGAGATTTCCTCATTAGGGATTTTTCTTTTATTAGTGACACTGTCTTTCATATATTTTGAATAGGGAGGCAACTTAATAGCATCTGTCAAAGAAATTTATTAGCAATAGGAGGTGCAGTCTCCTCCTCCTGTTCTTCAGGTTCATTAGTATCATTATCATGCTCATTACCACTTTCAGTTTCAGCATCCGAATTAGAGACAGCATTAGGATTATTACTTGTAGGTTCTTTATCAAGTTCCATATTACTAGCTTCTCCTAATTCTTTATGTTTCCTCTTTTTATTTTTCTTTTCAGGGGAACTAGTAATATTATTTTCAACCATTTGAGATTCTTGTTCAATTCTTTTAGGATGTCCCTCAGGATAAAGAGGATCTTGAGTAGAGATACCTCCTCTAGTTAAAACACCACAAGTTTGTTTATTAATTTGTGTAGGAATTCCAGCAAGCAAGTCTTTTTGCACTTTAGTAATTTGTTCAAGTTGAGTTTGGACCATATGAAAATATTTAACAAGACCTTTGACATCATTAGCAGTTTTATCCAAGACAGAATGCAAATTTTTAATAACCAGGGTGTTATTATTTAATTGTTCTTGAATTTGCATATTAAAATGTGTTTGTTTAACAATAAAGTTATCAAATTCATCCAAACACTAACTAGGAGGCTTACTATAAGGAATATCATTAACAATAAAATTATGAAGAGAGTGTACCTCTACCATAGGTGGGTGAGTGGTAGGCTCACATAAAGTTTCAATTGGAGGTAAATTCTTCACATCTTCAGCTCTAATACCTTTTTCCTTAATAGATCTTTTGGCTTCTTGCATATCTTCTGGGTTTAGGAAGAGCACTCCCCTTTTCTTCGGAGTTGGCAATGGAGGAGGTTCAGGAATGCTCCATTCATCATGATTTTTGGCAATCTTAGCCATTAGTTCTTCAGCTTCATCTATAGTCCTTTTCCTGAAAACACAACCAGCAAAGCTATCTAGGTATGTCCTGAGTAATGATCCGAATCTCCCCCAAGCTTTAGGGAGATGCTCATCCTCCAATTGTCTAAAATTGAAAATTCTCTGCAAAGCCTCATGCTGCATGTGAGCGGGAAAATATTTTGCAAAGAAAACATCAAGCAATTCTTGAGGATTTTTTATGGATCCATAAGGTAAACAATTATGCCACACTTTGGCATCATCTTTTAATGAGAAAGGAAACAACTTTACCAAATAGTAACGCTGTATCTTTTTATCATCAGAAAATAGAAGGCTAAGCGAAGCTAATTTATTCATGTGTTCTACAGCATTGTCATCCTTAGTTCCACAAAAAGGATCAGATTCAACATTAGATATGAGTGAAAGATCAACAGAGAAATTAAAATCATCATCTTTAATGCATATGGGAGAAGTAGCAAACTCAGGATCAGGTGTAAAATAATTCTTAACAGCATGCTTTTCAAGCAATTTCCTCAAAGCATCAGGATCTTTCGAAGCAGAACAATCCATATATTGTCTAATAAACTCATCATTAAGATCAATGTAGGAATCATCAGGATATCTACCCTCATAATTATATAGATTAGGAGAACTAACAGGTGTAGTAAGATTTTCATTGGGCATTGTAATTTCTTTAGACCTAGTGACAAGAGATTCTAAAAAGGGGCCTAAAGAACCAGCATCATCAAGCACAGCAGAAGCATCATCAAATTTATCAGAAGCAGTAGCGGACTCAGAAAGCAAAGCATCAACAATAGGACGAGTGTTCACAGGTGGTGTAACAAGTTGACTTAAAACAGTAGGTGAATCAAGAGTAGCATTAGAGTTCAGAGCAGTACCTTTCCTTGTGGTGGAAGGCAATATTGAAAACATAGGATCTCGCTTACCCTTCATGATGAAGAGTAAATTACAGCAGACAGAAAAACTCCCAGGTGAACGTATAAATAGAGGTATGCTCCCCGGCAAGGGCGCCAGAAAATAGTCTTGATGACCCACAAGTGTAGGGGATCGCAACAGTCTTCGCGGGTAGTTTGACCCTAATTTATTGATTTGACACAAGAGGAGCCAAAGAATATTTATAAGCCTTAGCAGTTGAGTTGTCAATTCAACCACACCTAAAAAGGATTTCTCTCGAAGCAATTTATCAGTAGTAACAGTGATTTGATGGCAGCAGTAGAATAGTAATAGCAGTAGTAAAATAAAGACAGCAATGAAAGATAAAAGTAATGATTGTAAACAGCGGGATTAAAACACCGTAGGCATAGGGACAGATAGACGGGCGTTGCATGAATAAGATAGCTCATGAAATGAACATAACTAAGCACGAAGCAAATAAATATATAAATAGCATCCAAGTATCAAACAGTCATATGCATGTATTCCTAATTTAGCCGTACGTGCTTACAATAAGAACTTGCACGGGACCAACTGCTTACCATAAGAACTTGCACGCCCCCGCCCGGAACCGCTGGAGAGGTTGCTGCCACCTCCAACGTCGTTGTCGTGTACCTGCATGCCTGGTCAAGGTAAGTCTTCCTTCCCCGCCGACTAAGAGATGAGAGGAGCAAGGGGAATCCTTCCGTTGACCAGATTGGGACGGTGGGCGCTCACCAGATCGACGCGGGAGGCTTCGTATCCGCCGGCTCGCGCGCGGGTCCTCCGTGCCATCCAAGATCGCATGGTCGAGTCAGCTTGTCCACGTGCTTCGCAGCCAGCGAATGCGGCTGTGCGACGGATCGATCCATTTTTCTATTAGCTAGCTAGCTCATGTATGTGGATCGATCGATTGATTAGAGCTAGCTAGATCATGTACGTATCTGGATGGATCGATTGATTGGACCTAGCAGGCTGATTTGAGCGGGGTCAACGGCGGTCACCGGGCGAGAGCAAGATGAAGACTTGGGGGAAAAAAGACACATGCTGCTTGCCTTGCTGTCGCCGCTGCTGCTTGCCTTGCTGCTATACATATATTTGCTGTTTGTTTCTACTATCTTGTGTGTGGAATTGTGTAGTGAAGTTTGTCTCAATTTTTTGCAGATGGAATCCAATCATAATTTTATGGACTTGTTGTACTCTACTGACTCGCAACTACTACCAGAAAGTCCATTTGGGGAGCAAGTGTCACCGACAATCGAAGAACCTGTGTGGTGTGAGCTAGTTGTTGTTTGAACCTGTGTGTTATGAGCTAGTTGGAATTTGAACTTTCAGTTGTTGAATTATATTGATAACATATCATATCATTATGCCATAGTACATGATATGATCCTACTACATTATTATTACAACACCGTACATGACTTAAAAATAACTCGAAGATATGATCCTACTACATTATTATTACAACACCGTACAAGATATGATCCTACTACATTATTACTACATTATTGATACATCACTCATTTCCAGACCTTTGCCAGAGGTGCTCAACTAGATCTTGTTGAAGCTTAGAATGTTCAGCTTTATCATCAATTCGGTTATGCATCTGCAGAAACGAACTCAGCTGCTGCGCATGAGTACGAGATATTGTGACCTTTTCTCCCATTGCCTCATAAGTGTTGTTATGCTGACAACCACGCTCATCTTCAACTATCATATTGTGCATTATGACACATGCTTTCATGACATCACTGAGTTCTTTACGTTTCGATCCTCTAGCAGGCCCTCGAACAATGGCAAAATGGGATTGCAGAATTCCAAAGGCGCATTCCACATCCTTTCTCGCTCCCTCTTGCCTTTTGGCAAAATTTTTGTTCTTCATGGTTTTTGGATTTGGTATGGTCTTCACAAATGTTGCCCATGGTGGATATATGCCATCTGCAAGGTAATATTCCATTGTGTTGTGATGACCATTGATTGTATAATCCACTTCTGGAGCTTCACCTTCGGCTAGCTTTGCAAACACATTTGAACGCGCCAGTACATTCAAATCATTTTTAGATCTTGGCAAAACAAAGAAAGCATGCCAAATCCAAAGATCCGGGCCTGCAACTGCTTCCAAGATCATTGTGGGCTCTTTCACATGTCCTTTAAACATGCCATGCCATTTTTTGGGGCAATTTTTCCAGGCCCAGTGCATGCAATCAATACTCCCTAACATACCAGGGAATCCTCTTTCCTCCCCTATTGCTAGTAATCTTGCAGTATCTTCTTCATTTGGAGATCTTAGATACTGATCCCCAAAGACTTCACAAATTTTGATCACAAACTTCTTGCAAGACTCTAAATTAGTAGCTTCTGCGGACCGAATGTACTCGTCAGCACCATCGGCTGCTATTCCATATGTTAGCATCCCAAGAACCCCGGAAGCACTTCTTTTTTGTGTAAAATAACCATCATAGTCATTTTCAAGTATACCTTGAACTATGCGATTAAACAAATTACGAGACATCCTAAACCTGTGAATAAAAAAATTAATGAGACACGGAAGTAAAAAAGATAAATATAGAGTGATTTAGTAATTACGAACCTTCTCCGAAAGAACCTTTTAGGATAGCGAGGATTTTCGATGAACTAGTCATTCCAAAGAAGAATAAATCCGGCAGCCCTTCCTCTATTGACCGTCTCACGACCATGCTTGGATCCACCATGGCGTCGACCGTTCCCTTGCTCTTCCTCCTCTGCAAATGCTACGACAATGAGTTCATCGTCACCAGATGAAGATGATGATGAATCCATGAGCATATCAAAAGTGGATGTGTTTCCACTCATTATGTTTTGTGAAAGAGAGGATTCTAAGAGATGGAGATGAGAGAAGCCATAGATAGGAATGTGATGGGAGAGAGGTGGGAGGGGGTGGTATATATAGCCATCGAGAATATAGTCGTTAGAAATATAGCCGTTGGAAATGTTACCGTTGGAAATATAGCTGTTGGAAATATAGCCATTGGAAATATAGCCGTTGGAAATATTATTAAAATGTAAGAGAGAGAATATAGATGCCCTGTATTTCCACGCTCCACTGAAAAACTGTGAGTGTCTAACAGAGATTCTTTTTACACGGCCATCTATATGACCATTTCCACGCCCAATTTTGCACACTCCACTAGAGATGCTCTTAAGGAACAAATGGCAATTAAGGTGTTCCTTTTAATAGAACACCGGATCAAAGCATTAACACACAATGAATACATGTAACCCTCGAGTTGCCAACCATTCCCATCGATGTCCCGTTTCTATCACTCGGGGTCTACGGTTTCGGTTGACAACAAGTACATACAACTAGTAGATAGGATCCAAACAACAATTATACTCATGCAAACATAAGTGTTCAGATCTGAAAACATGGCACCCCGGCCCAAAGTGACAAGCATTAAGCATAACTAGTTGCACCAACGATGATTAACACAAATAGGGGATAATAGGCACCGTGACCTAACAATTTGGCATCGAATTGCATGAGCAATCTTATTCAATCCCTTCCATTACCTTGCCTACAGCAGGGAACTACTCACACATGGAGGGGGACGACATGGATGGTTGATGGAGAGGCGTTGGTGGTGACGATGGTGGCGATCTCCACTCCGGCAGGGTGCCGGAACAGCGATCCTGGACCCCAAATTTAGGGTTCGTGATGGCGGCGGAGCTCCGTAAGGTTTCTGGAAAAAGTGTTCGGGGGCTCTCGTTTTTAGGTCGAAAGGGGGCTTATAACCGAAGGAGGGCCGAGCGGTGAGGTCCCAGGGGCAGGGGCGACCTCCTGCCGCGGCCTGGACCCCACCCGTGGGTGGGACCCGCCCCTGCTCCTGGGGTGCCCACCCCTCGCGGTCTTCTGGCTCCGTGGCTCTTTGCCCTCAAAAATACTTTTTATAATTTTTCTGAAATTTTCCGCGAACTTCTGAACCCCGCAAAAGAAAGACACCAAATGCAATTCTGCTGAAAACAGCATCAGTTCGGGTTAGTTCCAAACAAATTCATTAATAATCAGAGGCAAAACAATAGCAAAGTGTTTGGAAAAGTAGGTACGTTTGCGACGTATCACGCCATCGGTAAACTGTGTCTCGAGGGCAAGCACACTACTTTATGCTTTTCTCCAATATTTGTGCTTGATCTAATGGTTCAAAATCGCTCGGAATAAAACCACAATCCCTGTGCTCATCACTGCAAGATTTCTATTGGTTGCCAACAATCGAGCATGTACATGCCTTAAAAAAACTGCTAGTACATGGATCGATCCATGCCTGGTAGCTAGCTCATTTCTAGTCTTCCCCATCCGGCGCGAGTCAAGTCACGGAGACGGAGCTCCCCGGCCGGCGCGGCGTTGACCATGGTTGTCCCTCGGCGGCATGACCGCAGGCACGAAGCCCCCCCGCGAGGCCGGGAATGGAGCACCCCTGAGGCGGCGGCCGTGGACACTCGAAGCCCTCCAAGGCATCTCGAAGCATGGAGGCGGTAGTGTGTACGGCGATGAAGCCCCCTATGACCCGGCCGACGCGAATCCTCCCGTGCTGGGCTCTGCCCTCCCCTAACCTTCTGCGCCGGCGCCCCCTTCCCCGACCTCACACGTCGTCCGTCTCGGGAGATCCCGTGTTGTGGGTTCGGGAGCTCCCATGCCGCGGGCCGCAAACGAGCTCCGCTGTAGTGGTCAGGCGTTGGATTCCTATGCCGATAAACAGCAATTTGCGATGCCGCAGCGGTCGCCGTTCTCTAATGCGTGGCCTCCTGCTGCTGTGGTCTCCTGTGTGCCTCACCTGGCAAGCATGAGTCGCCGACGAGCCACGTAGGAGCTCGGATGATGTAGGGGGTTGGCCCGATCTTCACGGATTTGAGGGGAAAACAGGATGAACACGAAGAACACGGAGGTGGAAACGAAGAACACGAGGGGAAAAGGGCAAATTCGTGGGGAATAACTCGCGAAGCCTACGAGGGAGAATCACCCGGCAACAAACCCCCAACGGAGCAGCCTCCGGATCCCAAAACCCAAGTCAACAACACGCTTAATGAAACCGATTTCTCTTACCGGCCGGTCCACCGTTCCAATAGAATCCACAAGGGAAATATTGGTTTGCACTACTAGAGACACCTCAGTGAAAGAGTAGCTACAACAAGAGATTCATCATCCTCCTCGGAGGAACCCATCACGGGAAGGAGCAACGCTCAACTCTAGTTCATTCTTCTCTACCTCAAATGGAAAAGGGGGAAAGCTATTTATAGTCTTGTACAAAAGGGGCTGAAAGGTGGGGGTCCGGCCTGGGGGCCGGCCTGGGCCGGCCTGGAGGCCGGCAGCGTCTGGAGGGGGCCCGGCCTGGGAGCCGGCCTAGGCCGGCCTAGAGGCCGGCAGCGTCTGGAGGGGTGCCGGCCGGCTCTGGTTGGGTGCCGGCCTGGGGGCCGGCCTAGGCCGGCTGGGAGGCCGGCCGGCTCTGGTGGGGTGCCAGCCTGGGGGCCGGCCTAGGCCGGGCTGGAGGCCGGCCTTCCTGTCATCGCCTCCTTCTCCCTCTTCTTGTCCATGACGCTTCCTTCTCCTCATCCACGCGTATGTCTTAGTTGATTGGAGTCCATGGAGTTCCTTGCCATCCTTTGGAGTCCTTGGTGGCTTGTCATACGTTGGAGTGCTTGACAAGGTGTTGTTGTTGGGTTGCCCTACATCATCTCCCCCTCCTTCGAAAAGCGTCGTCCACGACGCTAGCACGTCCGCATCACGTGAAGGAGCTAGATGGCTTGTCGTTGTAGTAGAAGGCATCATGCCGGCGCTGTTACCTATACGCACCAAAGACCAAGCAGACAATGTGTGTGCATGATAGTGGAGCACATCATCCGTGACATGTCCAATCGTGATCATAACACCATTAGCACAACATAAATATGTGGAATGGAATACAAATGCAAGTTCATTGTGCAAGCAACTCGGCCGAACATCCTCAAAATGTGGGAACACAAAATCTCCAAGAAAATTTGAGAAGGCTAAGATAGCTATCTCATTTTGAACTATATGATGTTCATTGCATTGAAAGTATCGGAAAGAGAAGTTTGTGAACCACACAAGGTGAGAGAGGCTCTTATCATCGCCATCGTGGGTGCAAACAAAGCAACGAGAAGAGCAAGTGTTCATCAGTTTTGTTGCAACACCAAGAAGACAACATCCAAAGGTCTCATGACAAGACATGCTCAAAATACCATTATGGTTGCAAAGAAGCCAACGGAAAGAGCAATTGTGCATTATACTTGGTGCAACACATAAATCATCTACAAGGAAGATCACGGGAGCATGAATATCACAAAGGAAAACCAAAGCACTCACATGTTTGCACGCGAACCAAAGGAAAGAGCAATTGTTCAATTTGTTCGATGCAAAACATGAAAAAGGAAATAGAGGTTGGTTGGAGCCACAACTCTCATGGAAAATGCTTTCAAGAGCTCTTTTTGTCAACTCATGCTGAATTGAGGTTGACATTATGAAGCATGAGCCATTACACACGAAATTCCATAAAAAGAAATTGTGTGCATGGTACATGAATGCATCATCCATCATGATGCTTCTCTCCATTTGTACATCACCAAACACACCAAAATCAAAAGGAATGTATGACATATGTGGTTGGTCAAAATGCAAAAGGGAGGGTAAATTCTCAACATGGCAAAAGGAAGAGTCTCCAAATTTTGAGAAAGCTATGGGGGCATTCTCATAAGACATCATATCAACATTATTGCAAACCAAGCATTGGAAAGAGAAATTGGTCAACTTCTTGGATGCAACAATGGGAGAAAATTCGAAAGTTTCATAACAAGGCATGCATATGGAAAGATTATCACAAATAGGTAATTCCACATGATCAACATTGGTTTGGAACAAGGTATCACATGGGAACATGAAAGAATCATAGGTGACATCAAAAGGATCATCCATAGCATGCAAGCAATCACAAGTCATCATGTCCACTAGTGGGATCATGGCATCATCAACACCCATATGCGTACCTTTGTAGTCTCGCTCATGTGAAGTAGGTGTTGTGGTAGAAGTAGCGGCGTCCATGTAGTCGACTTGTTCATCATGTAGACATGGGGTGGCATTGTCTTCATCCTCCATGTACATCTTCTCCATAAGAGGCACCATCATGTCGGGGCTTGGCGTCTCATCATCAATGGAACCTAGTACAACATGAGAGAACACACTAGAGGTAGAGGGTAAGTTGTTAGAAATCGAAATGGCCTCACTTGACCTATCAACTACCTCCCCCAACTCAAGTGGTGTATCACTCATTCCCTCAAAGTGGAAGCACTCAATCTCACATATGGTGGAGGCACTCAACTCACTATCACTCTCACTCAAGTGGGCTAGGTGGCTCTCATGCTCACATGGGATTGGTGCCCTATCATCATTCGAGCACATAGGGATAGGCTCGGTAGACTCAACTCTATTCGCCACCTTGGTTGAAGGGAAACTCCCATGCTCACTCTCCACTTGACTCGACGTCCATAGTGGTAGCATCCTCCAGGCTCGCCTCCTTGGTCGAAGGGAAAATCCCATGCTCGACCATCTTCTCACCATCTTCTTGGTCACCATCTTGTAGTGGAGTCGACAATAAGCTCGGTGAAGTCTCATGTGAGGGCTTGAAGAACTTGGATAACCCGGCAACGAACTCCTCGCAGATGGTCTTGAGGTCGGTCAAGAGCTTGTCGCTATCGGCGTCGGCCTTGAGCTTGGCTTGCTCGATCTCGAAGTTGGCATTGTCGGTGTCGCGCTTGGCCTTCCACTCGTCGAGGATGGCCTTGAGTTTGTCCAATTCCTTCGTGTAGCTTGATCTATGCTTGGACGCTCTTTTGGTTGTGGCATGCGGAGGAGACTCCATATGATGTGTACTTGCCGCCATCTTGGAAGTTGATGTAGATGCGTGATGGCGTGGCCTTGAGTAGCTTGAGTCCTCACAGTGACGTTGATGATGATCATGCGTAGACGTACGCCGATAAAGATCCTTGGTGTTCCTTGACGAAGACTCATGTGCATAGCCACTTTGCGTTGGCCGCCGTCTCGAGGGTGAGGTAGCTTGACGTCGAGGAGGAGGGCGTGTCTCCTTGTCCTCTAGGTGAAGATGCCTTGTGCTCCGTCTCCTTGAGCTTGAAGTAGGTGCTTGACGGCGGTGGCGCTCCTGAGTTCTTGGCCTTGAGGATCGCCGAGGTGGGTACTCATCATCGGAGTCGTCATCAACAAGGTGTGTAGAGCCTCGTGGAAGATCCTTGACGTGCCTTGAGGAGCCGTAGTCGATGTAGGGTTCCACCACCTCATTGTAGTTGTAGTCGAAGTAGTGGTCCACCATGGTGTTGATGCTTGTGGGCTCGAACTCGGTGTAGCTCTCCATGTCGTGGACGGTTGCGGCATCATAGTCGTAGTAGTGGTGGTGCTCCGCCATGTAGTCCATGCTCGTGGAGGTGTTGTCGACGTCGTGGTCCACCATGTCATCCATGCTCGGGGCGTCGTAGTCGTTGTCGCTCATGATGTCATCCATGCTTGGCGCGCCGTAGTCGTTGTCGCTCATCATGTTCTCGTCATCATGGCCTCCATAGGATGCTCCGCTCTCACTAGACATGGTCAATCACAAGACAAATGTATATATATGTGGAGTGGAAGGAACTAAGAAACCAACCTCACCTAGTAGATAGTATTGGAACTAGTGGACCATGCCAACAGAAACCGATACACAAGAATGCGGGTGACTTGAATTTCAAAGATCCAAACACAACTCCAAAACACACACGGCTTATGAGTGGATAGGTATGAATTGTGGAAAGCAAATGGAACAACCGGAAACCAAGATATTGTAAAGGCAAGTAGAGAACCACGATGATCACAAAGCAAATACAAGTCGATCTCAAAGGATATAAGTGAAGCTCATAGAAAAACACGCTTTGAAAAGTGGGACTCGTGCAACCAAAAAAGAGCTAGTGATGAACCTAGCGAAGACTATAAGCTCAAGTTGCACAAGTACAAGAGAAACCAACTCGATTGCAATTATTGGTGGGCTACAAGATTTGCACAAAGATACCACACCTATTAATTTTCCATCGAGCTTGCGCGACCTACAAGAGCTATGGCAATGAGGCTCTTTCTTTTCTTTTCTCTTTTTGATTATTTTTCTATTTCTCTTTTGGCCTCTTGTTCTCTTTTTTTTTATTTCGCCTCTCACTTTGCTTGCCAACAACAACTATATCAACTAGCGCATACAAGGTTTGCTCGGAACACTACAAGGTATCAAGTGTGCAAAGCCCAAGCAATCATAGATGAGCTAGTCTCAATAGGTAAGATAGGCACAAATGGCTTGGCTAACAAGTGATGCAAGGTGGGAGAAGATTTGAGGAAGTTATACCTTTCGTCGACGATCTTCACCCGGGGAGTGGAATGCCTCTTTCTTGATCACGAAATATGGTGGCACTAGATGATGGATCAACCGCCATGGTGATGTAGAGCTTGTCGGTAGCTTCGATTAGAGAGGAAAATCACCAAAAACGGAGTCCGGAGTGAAAAGTTATGGCCAAAACAAAATTTCTGCAGAGAGGCCGGCTGGGAGGCCGGTTGCCTCAGCTAGGGGCCGGCCTGGAGGCCGGCTGGCACTACTTTGCCGTGACGCGAAAAATGGCGATTTGGGCGGAAAAACGGCCCGAAAAACACCAAATCGGAGGGAAAATCAAAAAATTTGGCCATGGGAACGCAAAGGGAGGTAGATCAACAAGTATATATAGCAATGGGTCCACGGATCAAAACCTACCAAAACTCACAAGAATCTCAGATCGATCCAAAAGCAATTTGGGGCTATTTTTGGTGGAAATTTTCGAAATTAGCAAAATCAAAGAAAAAATTTGTGGATTTGGGGGTGGAAACAAAGGCAAATCCGTGGCAACCCTTGCTCTGATACCATATGATGTAGGGGGTTGGCCTGATCTTCACGGATTTGAGGGGAAAAGAGGATGAACACGAAGAACACGGAGGTGGAAACGAAGAACACGAGGGGAAAAGGGCAAATTCGTGGGGGATAACTCATGAAGCCTACGAGGGAGAATCACCCGGCAACAAACCCCCAACGGAGCAGCCTCCGGATCCCAAAACCCAAGTCAACAACACGCTTAATGAAACCGATTTCTCTTACCGGCCGGTCCACCGATCCAATAGAATCCACAAGGGAAAGATTGGTTTGCACTACTAGAGACACCTCAGTGAAAGAGTAGCTACAACAAGAGATTCATCATCCTCCTCAGAGGAACCCATCACGGGAAGGAGCAACGCTCAACTCTAGTACATTCTTCTCTACCTCAAATGGAAAAGGGGGAAAGCTATTTATAGTCTTGTACAAAAGGGGCTGAAAGGTGGGGGTCCGGCCTGGAGGCCGGCAGCATCTGGAGGGGGCCCGGCCTGGGAGCCGGCCTAGGCCGGCCTGGAGGCCGGCAGCGTCTGGAGGGGTGCCGGCCGGCTCTGGTTGGGTGCCGGCCTAGGGGCCGGCCTAGGCCGGCTGGGAGGCTGGCCGGCTCTGGTGGGGTGCCGGCCTGGGGGCCGGCCTAGGCCGGGCTAGAGGCCGGTCTTCCTGTCATCGCCTCCTTCTCCCTCTCCTTGTCCATGACGCTTCCTTCTCCTCATCCACGCGTATGCCTTAGTTGATTGGAGTCCATAGAGTTCCTTGCCATCCTTTGGAGTCCTTGGTGGCTTGTCGTACGTTGGAGTGCTTGACAAGGTGTTGTCGTTGGGTTGCCCTACATCATCGGAGGAGACCGGGGTCGCGGAGGGGAGCCGGGCACGTGCTCGTGGCCGGCGGCGACAGGGTCACGCACGCACGGGAGGCGGTCGGCGGCGGTAGGGGACGTGCTTTTTTTTTAACTCAAAATTGATACCAGTGGCGCACCAAAACTGGTGCGTCACGGGTATGTATAGAGACCTGTGGCGCATCTGGCCGGTGCGCCATTGGTAAATATTACCAGTGACGCGGTAGCCGTGGCGCACCATGATGCGCCACGGGTAGCAATTTAGGTGCGCCACGGGTAAGGTTTTTTCTACTAGTGTAAAACCCATTTAGGGTCTCGTCCCCTTCAACAACGATGTCGTTGGTCCGCTCTGCCTCTGGTGGCCTTAGGGCCTAAGAGGTGTGGCGGACCACGGCCCCTCGCCGGCGGGAGGTTTCACATTTCTTTGTTTAGCTGTTTTTCAGTTTGTTCTTCGGGATGGTGAGGCAACAGCCACATCCAGAAGTCAGAATAAGGTACTCCCGACCCAATTCTTGCTCCGGTGGTGCGTCTAGCGTCGACGGAGGGCGCGTGGAGTTGTGTGTCCGGTGGATCTCTGGAGATCCAGTCGGTTTTCGTGTTTGTTAGTGTTGTTTTAGCTCTGGCTCTTCCAAATCTACAAGTCTCATCTTTGACGACGGTTGCTGCTCTGTTGCGCTGGTCCTTTGTGGGCTTAGCACGACGACTTCCCATTTATCAACTACAACAAGCTCTACTACGACAACCTTAGCCTGGCTTCGGTGATGGAGGGGCGAGGACGACGGCATGCCATCGGCTCGTGCCAGCGTCTGTAGTCGTCGCTGAGTGGTCCAAAGACCTATTTGTAATTTTTATTAGTTTTTGGGCACTTTATACTACTATGGATGATTATCAATAGATCGCTAGAACTTTTGGCAAAAAAATAAATAAAATAAAAACGGTGACTTGTACCAACATGTTTACGACAGCCCCTACGGGCCCTTCTACTGATTGGTGCCTTCTCCCGCAAGTTAGGGGGTGACCAATGTCACGTCTGACTTACAGTCTTTCCTGGGCTCTACAGGCCATCGATGTTGCTTAAGCGTCGGTCAGTGACATGCCATTATGCACTAGTGTAGTGTCGAATTGCTTCGACATATTCACACTCAAAGGTTTGACTTTAAAGGTTCCAAGCTGATATCCATATTCGGCGTTTGTTTTTAGACTACATGGTGTGGGTGCTGCCTGATTTATTTTGGAGCTAGCGCCACGCCGGGAGATGAACGTTTGTTTATGTTAAGTTCCGACATTTTGGGTGGTAGACTTCGGCCTTGGTTCTTGGATTGGCTTTTCAATTTATCATGGAGGTTTGGATGTCCGACATGGACTTGAAGAGTAGTCACAATCGCGTCGACTCTACAATCCAGATGATTTGTGTGATTCTACGATTCTTCTTGGTAGAATTACGTTCTATACATTTAAGAATGTTATTTTTGGTTAAATATGACGGACAAATTAACATCGAGTAAGTATTACATTGTCTTAGGCTATCATAGTGAGAAGTAATTTAGATTAGTAATATGCATATGTACTAATCTAATTTAGTGGTTAGTAATACTAGTCAATTATTAAATGGCCAGATGCAAACCGAAATGATAAAGCATGATGCAAACCATAGCACAAACATATTGATTTGATACCGGACGTGCCATCCTTGTTAAAGCATCCTCTATTGACACATGTTCGACCCATCGAGTACTCATGATGTACCTTGTCATATCCGTTTCTAGCAACTGTGGCATATATCATATTATATTTTTATTGATTCTCTCAGTTCAGAAATCTGTAGTAGATATATTAGACAGACAACAATACAATTTGCATCAGCTTTGTAATGCGAACTACACGTAGAACTCATGCAAACAAAAAAATAAAATAAAGCAGGATGAAAACTCTACCTGAAACAGGCCGATTCCCGATGTGCCATCCTTGCTTCCTCATCCTTCATTTAGCACATGCTTCACAGCTCGTGTACTTCAAGAGCTGGCTCAGCATGCAATGCTCGTGAATGATTAGTGGTCTTGGCCGAAGCAAAACACACATGTAGCAGCAAAGCACATGCTGGCCGACTTGATTGATCGATTTATTAATCTGGTGCTTCTGTGCGAAGCTAGCTCGATGTGCTAACTAATCCGTAGCAATCAGAAAAAAATCACTATGGGTAGTGAAACGACGATGAGCAGAACCACGATGAAGATTTGCTCTCATCCATATACGGAAGTGAATTCTCAAAAAGCGCTGTTCTATTTTTTTTCTGGAACACGGGAGTCTAGCTCCTTGCATCAGCGTTGATTGCATCCATACAGGAAACAAATAGCATCAGTAAATGAGAAACAATCCAATAATCCACTAACCTTGCAAGAGCAAAGGCTGAAGATACAAAGCAGAATAAGAGACCGATCTGATCACTCCCCGCGCGCAGGCCCGCCATGCGATCCTTACACGGCAGCAAGATTGATCTCGAAGCTAAGTACAGGGCGCAAGATTAATAGTAAGATTGGTCTCCAAACTAAGTACATGGCGCAAGATTGATAGCTCCCTGACATGGGCGTCTGGGATGGTGAAAACTTCGGCCGTTGCCGCCGTGGAGACGCGCGATTCAGATTCGCCTTGGGGATAGAGACGACTACCGGTGTCATAGTGCCATCCTCGCATACGGAAGGCATGAATTAATCAGGGGCTAATTAATATGGAGGGTCTGGGATTCGAACTATCGCCACCAGATCACGTTAGAGGGTTATTGCGTGACGTGTCGGGCAACAGCTTAAATCGGACGGCTTTACACAGATTACTTTTATATCGTACGGACAAAATTGTCTAATCACCAGGATTAACGTGGTGCCTCCTATGGTGCCTCCAATTAGTAAATATAAAATGTGTGGTGCATGCAACACTATATTTATTAGCTTATATACGTACACTCATTTTGTCTTGATATGTGTGATGTTACGGTAACATATTATGTTATTACAAATACGTACCTCTTTTCTCATTGTTATGGGTGCGTTATGTTACTAGCCAAATTACTCCTACTATGGTCAGACTTATGTCGTGCGTTTGTCACTAAACCAAATAGTTATCCGGCCCAGGGTCACTTGGAGTTTCTCTCTTTTTTTTTTTTTTGATGACTTGGAGCCTTTCTTGACTTCACAAAATTGTTATTGAATTGCCATTCAATGTATATTTTATTTGATGCTATTTTCATCAAAATCTAGCGGAAAATCCTGAATTTCTCTTCTGAAGCTAGTCGACGTATTTATCCGTCCATGCATGCTTCCACGGATCAGGCTCTTCTAAGAAAGGAAAGCATAAATATGAAACGGCAAGTAGATTAGAATCTACGGTATACGAGATCGGCGCTCCTTAATTGATGAGGGAGGAAATCGGGGGATTGGCGATGCTTTCCATGGTCCGCCCGATCGCCTGCTTGATTTCTTCCCGCTCCTGTCCTATATAAACAGCGCATGTACATCTGGGAACAGCACGTACGTGGTCGAATTGATCAGAGTATAAGCAGGGCAGGCGATCCCAGCAGCAGAACAATGGCGCCGCCGGTGGTCCTCAGGACGGACGTGCACTGTCGCGGGTGCGAGAAGAAGATCCGAAAGGCCCTCGACATCGCCAAGACTTTTGACTCAATGCGCTGGGACTATCTGTTGGACGTCATGCAGCGCCGGGGTTTCGCTCCTCGCTGGAGGGCTTGGGCATCCATTCTATTCTCCACGGCCACTTCCCGTGTGCTTCTGAACGGCATCCCGGGGCTGGAAATTCTTCATGGACGGGGGCTTCGCCAGGGTGATCCGCTGTCCCCTCTGTTTTTCGATATTGGCATCGACCCTCTGAATAGAACTCTGCAGTTGGCCACTGAGCAGGGACTCCTGCAACCTCTGCCGGAGAGTTTGGCGACCTTGCGGCTCTCGCTATATGCTGACGATGCGGCCATTTTCCTGGCCCCCACGGCGCACGACATCTCCAACCTTGCGTCCATGCTTCAGAATTTCGGTGAGGCAACGGGCCTGGTCACAAACTTCGCCAAGAGCTCCATCTCCCCGATTCGCTGCGAGGGCATTGACCTTGCCGATATTATGAAACGATTTTCCGGCTGCCATTGCTCAGTTCCCCATCAAATATCTTGGGCTGCCTCTGTCCTTGGGTAGATTGAGACGGGCGGACATTCAACCTTACATTGATAAAATGGCTTCCCGCCTTCAGCCTTGGCAAGGAAAGTTCATCAACCGTGCGGGCTGCACGGCTCTTGTCAAATCTGTGCTTTCATCGATGCCAATTTTCCTGCTCACCGCAATCAAGGCCAACAAAGTTATGCTCAGGGCCTTTGACAAGATTAGGCGTGGTATGCTATGGAACTGCAGCGAAACCGTTAGTGCCGGCAAATGCAAGGTCAGCAGGGATAGAGTTTGTCGCCCAAAGGTTCTTGGCGGCCTCGGCATTCTTAACCTGGAAAAGTTCTCGAGGGCCCTTAGATTACGGTGGATGTGGCATGAGTGGGCTTCCCCTGACAAGCCTTGGGTGGGAACGGAGACCCCAAATGATGATTCTGATAGGAACCTCTTCAACGCGGCCGCCAAAGTCTATGTGGGCAACGGCTTAAAAGCTTCCTTCTGGGGGTCCTCTTGGCTCGACGGCCTTCCCCCAAGAGTCATTGCTCCTGACCTCTTCAAAGCTTCCAAGCGCAAGAATAGAAACGTCCATGACGCCCTTGGGGACTTCAAATGGATCGACGACCTCGATGTGGCCAACTTCACGGTCCAGCACATATCCCAGTTTGTGCAGCTGTGGTAACTCCTGCAGACGACGACCCTCTCCCCTGATATTGATGACACTATCATCTGGACCCTTTCCTGTACGGGAGTCTACTCGGCCAAGTCCGCCTACAAGGCTCAGTTTTTGGGAGCTACCTCCTGCCCTTTCATGGCTGTCGTCTGGAACACCTGGGCCCCCCCAAAGTGCTCCTTCTTCGCCTGGCTTGCCGTTCAGAACCGGCTCTGGACTTCCGACCGCCTCGCCATTCGGGGGTGGCCTCACCAGCCTATCTGCCAGCTCTGTGGAATCAACCGGAGACGGGACGACACCTATTGTTCGAATGTCGCTACTCCAAGAGGATCTGGACAGACGTCTCCGCTTGGTTAAAGTGCCCTACACTCATGCAAAGCATTGGGGCCACGAGGGGCACAATCTTCGAATACTGGAAAGCCATGGCCGCCATCCCATCTCCCTCTCGTGGGGGCCTGAAGACTGCGATCGTCCTTATCACCTGGGAGATCTGGAAGGAGCGAAATGCAAGGGTCTTCAACAACACCTTCACAATGCCCTCCACCCTTTTCCAGCATATCAAAAGCGAGAGCAAGAAGTGGATTTTTGCTGGGGCCAAGAAGTTGGCTGAAATCTGCGAGTAATTTCCTACGGGTCGTTTTCGTCGACCTTGTACCTTTTTTAGTTTCTTAACGGGCTTCGGCCACGTACTTGTCTTTGTTTCTCCTATATCGATATAAAAGGCAAAGCTTTTGGCTTCTTTCAAAAAAAAAGAAAATGCCTGGTAACTAACTATGAGTGCGTAGTCAATCCATGCATGCATATGTGCATAATACACGTACGTGCGCTTCATCAATTCATGTCTTTGGTTGTTGCAGGGGTGGAGTTTCTGTGGGCGTCGTTCGAGACGAACGAGGTGATCGTCGAGGGCTCCGCGAACGCGGAGGATCTCAGGAAGCGACTTGAGGCCAAGCTAAGGAAGTCCGTCACCATCGGATCCTACGGCGTGGGTGAGGACGCGACGGCACCGGCACCGGCGCGCAGGGCCCCGGCGCCGGCTCCTCGTACTCCAACACCGCCGATGTCTTCACCTCACTACTACCGGCCGCTGACGTCTCCTCCAAACTACCCGCCGCCGAGCAATGGCGCCTACTACTATCCATACGGCCCCGACGATTCGCTGGCCATCTTCAGCGACGAGGACCCCAACGCTTGCTCCGTCCAGTGACTGACGGGCCGGCTAGGGTTGCAAGCGGGCATCCCTACTGACGGCGGAGCCAGATGAGATCGACATATGCAAGGCTGCACAGCACGTCCAGTTTCAGTTTATTAGACCTACTGTCCCCTATACGCGATATATGATGCATATACAATGCATGCCGTGCTATCTAATAATTCGAATGAAATAAAACCACATAATCAATCGGTAAAATTACACATGTTTTCTCAAGTTTCTCTATATACTAGTGAGTGTGCACGATGAAACGCACGTCTCTAGTAGTCTAGTAGCACTATCAGAGATCAGGCTGAGGCGCTTCCTACCTCTTCCCTCACACCGTTGTTGATTCCCCCTATCATATTGACTCTGGTTTCTCTGCCTAAACTCCTAATGTGGGTGAAAATGATTATCCTCGGGCAAGCCAACAACAACCACCCAGGTGCTCTCCGCCGGATTGGTTCTGACAGGAGGGTACAGGATTGATAATAAATAGTCTTCGTCGTATTGCATCTTCCTGAACCTTTTCTCTTTGTTCATTTAATACACAATCATCTTCATATTATCTGACCAACTAAACTACGTCACACTGATTATGTTATGTATGTATATCTATCTATCTATACTATATTTAAAGACGGAACCTTTTGAGGCCTCCGGAGCGCTCGCGTACTGTAGCTAGCTACAGTAAGTACTGTACCATGCTAGAGTACTACAGTAGCACGATCCCGGCCGTCCGTCGTCGATCCGACGGCCAGCAGAGGCGTCGGTGACGCTTTTGCAAAAAATCCCCTCCCAAATCCACAAATAGAACCCGCAGTCCACACATTAACGTAGCGAGGGACCTGTTTGCTATTCCGAAAAAACATGAGGGATTTCTTGCAAAATCGTCCTCACATCCCCCTCCCTCCCCTTCCTCTCTCCCGCGATGCGGTGGTCGCCGCGGCCGCCGGCGCGGCGCGCCGCCTCTCCGCCCCTCCCCGCTCGGATTGAAGCAGAGCACGGGCTCCGCCGCCGCCTCTGCCTCCTCGCCGCAGATCGGCCGCCGGGACGCCGCGCGCGCGCCAGAATCGCCGCCGCCGCGCCCGCTGCCGATCGCCGCGTTTCGACGCCGCCGCGGCCGCTCCGGCGACCCAAAATGGGCGGTGCCGCCGCCCACACTCACCCCGCGACCAGCCGCGTCGGACGCGCCCATGCGCGCGTCCCAGAACGCGGTGGCACGCCGCCGGCGAGCTCAACGCCGCCGCAGCCTGCTCCTCCCCTGTGACGTCAGCACGACGTCACAGAGGCCCCACGCGTCAGTTTTTTTTCCTTTTTTTTGGCTGTTAAATGCAGCAAATTCAATAGATTTAAAACAATAAATATATCAAACTGACCACCAAACAAAAAAAACTACTACTCATGCCGCACAATAAACATTCAAATTTGAATATTTCGAAATTCTAATTACCTTTCAAAATTTGTCCACTTCATCCAGCGGAAAAAAAAAAAGATGTGCTTCTTCCAAACATTGTTTTTTTTTTAAAAATGTTCTAATTATGGATTTGATTTAAATTAAACTTAAAAATACTACTCATGACGCACAATAAAGATTCAAATTTGAATATATCAAAATTCTAATTACCTTTTAAAATTTGTCCACTTCATCTAGCGGAAAAAAAAAGATGTGCTTCTTCTAAACATTATTTAAAAAAAAACCTTCTACTTACGGATTTTATTTAAATTAAACTTCAAAAATCGTATCTTCTAAATATGGATTCAATTTAAATTAAACTTTATAAATTATAATTTTATAAAGGTAATTAGAATTCAAAAAAAATTCCCACACTTTCTAAAAAAAAGGATATTTCCAATTTCGAATTTTACCACACGGTCCATATGACCAAATTCCAGATTCGAAAAAACCTCAAACATTTCAATGGCTTCCAAATTCAAGCATTTGAAACCGAATAAAAAAAATACGAATAGCTTCCTACTTTCACCAATTTTCAAAATTCACACAAATTGTAATTCAATATCTAAAACAATAAATATATGAAACTGGCCACCATCGCACAAAAAAAATTCGCAAATTTCCACACTTTCCAAAAAAAAGGATATTTTCAATTTTGAATTTTACCACAAGGTCCATATGACTAAATTGCAGATTCGAAAAAAACTTCTAAAATTTCAATGGCTTCCAAATTCAAGAATTTGAAAACGAACCAGAAAAAAAACAATATACGAATAGCTTCCCATTTTCACCAATTTAAAAAAACACAGTAGTTTCCAGACGATAATATTTGACTACATCACAATAAATATATCAAACTGGCCACCATGGCACAAAAAAAATTCGCAAATTTCCACACTTTCCACAAAAAAAAGGATATTTTCAATTTTGAATTTTACCACAAGGTCCATATGACTAAATTCCAGATTCGGAAAAACTTCTAAAATTTCAATGGCTTCCAAATTCAAGAATTTGAAAACGAACCAAAAAAAACAATATACGAATAGCTTCCCACTTTCACCAATTTAAAAAAACACAGTAATTTCCAGACGATAATATTTGACTACATCAGACGAATTAACGTAAATGATATCCTTTTTAAAAAAATATGCTTAGAAAAAAAATGTTGCACTCCTAACAGCTAGGACCATTTTACTAAAACAATTTGCATAAAATAAAAATGTTCAAAAAACAATATTTTCAAACATATCCACCTAAAAAATATGAATGACATATCCGACCGATCAGAATAAATAAATACTTGCTACTTATGACAAAAAAAAATTCAAATCCCAAAAATGTATAACATTTCAAAATAAAAAACAATCCGTTCCTCTAAATATGTTAAAGGTAAATTTTCCACAAATGCTTGATTACATGAATAATTGCATAGAATACAAATTCATATCCCCTAATTATGGATTTAATTTCAAATGCACCTAATAAATTTCAAAATAAGTTTTCCCTCGAATTATTGATCTAAATAAAAATCTAATAGCAATCAAATAGGATAATATTTGGAGATTCAAACTCTCCACACAAATAATTTCCGGACGATTATATTGACTACATCAGATGAATTAACGTGGACAATATCCTTTTCAAAAAAAATGTTTACTAAAATGTTGCATTCCTAACAGGTATGACCATTTTACTAAAACAATTTGCATAAAATAGAAAATGTTCAAAAAATAATATTTTCAAACATATCCACCTGAAAAAAACTGAATAACATATCCAACCAATCAGAATAAATAAATACTTGCTACTTATGACCAAAAAAATTGTTTACAAATTCCAAAAATGTATAACATTTCAAAAAAAAATGCCCTTCCTCGAAATATGTTAAAGGTAAATTTTTCCGCAAAATGCTTGATTACATGAATAATTGCACGGAATACAAATTCATATCCCCTAATTATGGATTGAATTCCAATTTAGCTCAACATTTGCATAGAAAGAAATTTCAGGTCCCCTAAATATGAACTGAATTAAAATTAAAATTCAGTAAATGCTCATATAATGTACACCTTCCAGTTACTGCATTAAATCAAATATTCAACAAACAATATAAACATATTACGCTAAGTTGAATAGGTCAACAAAAAAAGTATACGAATATCTTCCCACTTTCACCAATTTTTAAAATTCACACAAATTGTAATTCAATATCTAAAACAATAAATATATCAAACTGGCCACCATCGCACAAAAAAAAATCGCAAATTTCCACACTTCCCGAAAAAAAGGATATTTTCAATTTTGAATTTTACCACACGGTCCATATGACTAAATTCCATATTCGAAAAAACTTCTAAAATTTCAATGGCTTCCAAATGAACAAAAAAAAACAATATACGAATAGCTTCCCACTTTCACCAATTAAAAAAACACATTAATTTCCAAATGATAATATTTGACTACATCAGACGAATTAACGTAAATGATATCATTTTTAAAAAATATGTTTACAAAATATGTTGCATTCCTAACAGGTAGGACCATTTTACTAAAAAATTTGCATAAAATAAAAAATGTTCAAAAAAAAATATTTTCAAACATATCCACCAAAAAAATACGAATAACATATCCGACCGAGCACACCAATTTAAAAAAAAAATTCCAGACGATAATATTTGACTACATCACACGAAATAACGTAAATGTTATCCCTTTTTTTTAAATATGAACAAAAAAATATACGAATAGCTTCCCACTTTCACCAATTTAAAAAAAAACACAGTAATTTCCAGACGATAATATTTGACTACATCAGACGAAATAACGTAAATGATATCCTTTTTAAAAAATATGTTCACAAGAAATGTTGCATTCCTAACAGGTAGGACCATTTTACTAAAACAATTTGCATAAAATAAAAAATGTTCAAAAAAACAATATTTTCAAACATATCCACCTAAAAAATATGAATAACATATCCGACCGATCAGAATAAATAAATACTTGCTACTTATGACCAAATTTTTTTTTCTAAATCCCAAAAATGTATAATATTTCAAAAAAAACCCTTCCTCTAAATATGTTAAAGGTAAATTTTTCCACATATGCTTGATTACATGAATAATTGCATAGAATACAACTTCATATCCCCTAATTATGGATTGAATTTCAAATGCACCTAAAAAATTTCAAAAAAATGTATTTCCTCCAATTATTGATCTAAATTAAAAATCTAATAGCAATCAAATAGAATAATATTTAGAGATTCAAACTCTCCACACAAATAATTTCCAGACGATAATATTTGACTACATCAGATGAATTAACGTGGACAATATCCTTTTCAAAAAGATATGTTTACAAAAATGTTGCATTCCTAACAGGTAGGACATTTTACTAAAACAATTTGCATAAAATAAAAAAATGTTCAAAAAACAATATTTTCAAACATAACCACAAAAAAAAAATCTGAATAACATATCCGACCAATCAGAATAAATAAATACTTGCTACTTATGACGAAAAAAAATTTGTTTACAAATTCCAAAAATGTATAACATTTCAAAAAAAATAACCTTCCTCTAAATATGTTAAAGGTAAATTTTTCCACAAATACTTGATTACATGAATGATTGCACAGCATACAAATTCATATCCCCTAATTATGGATTGAATTCGAATTTAGCTCAATGTTTGCATAGAAATTAATTTCAGGTCCCCTAAATATGAACTGAAATTAAATTAAAATTCAGCTAATGCTCATATAATGCACTCCTTCCAGTTACTGCATTAAATCAAATATTTAACAAACAATATAAACATATTACGCTAAGTTGAGTAGGTCAATATTTAGATGCAATACAACTGGACTCCCTCCAATTATGCAACTCAATTTAACTAACACTTGCACTGAACTTAACTCTTTCTAACTACATAGTTAAATTGTAATAATGCTTCCCTATATGCATATTGGAGAAAACAAAAACTTAGACAACTTTAAAACACGATGCAAGCATTTTTTCAATTTGAACGATTTCCAAACTTAAACAACTTTAAAAAAATGTCGCCATTTTCTATATTCGAACGCCAATTTTTCAAAATATATAAAAATGCTACGGAAAGAAAAATATTTATTATTTTTGCAAAAAAAAAATGAACTTGACTAATTGGAAAATGCTTAGATTTGGATAATTACATACAAAATAAACAACATGTTTGCATATTCCAATTTGACCAACATTTAAGTCAATATACCAACATTCCATAAAATATATCGAGAGTGCTAAAAGAAAAAACGTTACATACTTATATGAACTTACAAAATATATTCAGACATTTTCCATTTAGCCAAATTTTTGCCACCATACGAATAAGCATTCCCCAGGAAAACAGGAATCAAATTCAAATGGATTTTCTAATTCAAAATAAATATTGACTTCGAAACACAAATATGTATGAACATTTCATATAACTAAAGACTTCAGTAACCTACATAATATATTAAAAAAAAGAAAATTCACCAAAAAAAACTGTCTATTCATACCGAAATAAAAACATATTCAAACACTTCAATTTGGCTAACATTTTGCTGAACAAAAAAACAAAAAATTGTACAAAAAAAACCACCAAGGGCGTGGCGTGACGCCACGCCAAATTCAAATAGTATGCACCCACACGAGTAACATTTGTAAACCAAACAAACTCGCATGTGTGTCGTGGCACATGCATGATCAACAATGCCGATTTTAGGCAAAACCAATGTAGAACATAAACACAATATAAATATGCTATGTACTCCCTCCGTTACATATTACTTGACTCCTAAATGGATGTCCCTAGATTCATTTTGTGTCTAGATACATCCATTTGGAAGTCAAGTAATATGGAACGGAGGGAGTATGAACTTGTAATTGGTACGTCGGTAGATAGGATAGGTTTGGATTGAGTGCAACCTTACCCTACCTTTTGTTTTGTTTTGACAAGACCAAAATATTGGCAAGTTTGGTTACCATAGGTTTGTATTTTGTTTGAAGCTAAATGGCTTGCCAAAAATTTCGCAGCATAGACTTGTCAAAGTTTGGTTTAGCTGTAAGATAGATTGATGCTTCAGACAATGCTTCAGTAGCTACATTAGTCAGCACATTGGTACATATACATCATATATTAGTGTAGCATCAAGTCTTTTTTACCGCTTGGTCAAAAGCATCGACTGCTGCCTCGTCATTATAAGTCATGTACTAATCACGACGTATGCAGTGCGCTCCTGAAAGTGAGCCAATCCTAACCGTGACCTGCACGTATCCACCATTTCAGATAAGAATTTGATCTTGCAAAACATGAATACTTTTCCTTACCTTTGCTAGTTTAATTTATGTCTTCTTCCACTGGAGCTTACTATTGACGTAGTGATTGTTGTATTCCTTTGGTTGAACCTATGGTACCGGCACAGATCCATGTAGGCGACGAACAAGGACAGCGGGCCGAGCACATAGGGCGGCACAACAGACCATGGGTCCCGATCGCCATCGCCGTTGGTCACCGCTTGGTGCTCGGCGCTCTTGTACTGGCCGTTGGTGACATCGAGCAGGTCACCGAGGTTGACGAGAAGCCCGTATGGATCGGGGTGGATGGGCACCCAGGTGCCGAACCAAAGCACCAGCAGCCCCAAGCGACAGGCCTCCTACTGGAGTACGGTGACAGCGCTCCCGTCTGAGTGTAGCAACAGCTCCGACAGCGGGTAGGATGGGTAGAAGTTCATCTGCACGGCACGCACTGTCGTCGGCCTTTCTCCGTCGAACATCCCCACGAACATGCTAGGTGCCAGGTCCCGAGGAAGAGCTACATGACCATGTCGGAGTACCGCCTGTGGGTGTCTGCCAACAAGGGCAGAGGTAGGAAAACAATACAAGGGGGGCCAGTGAAAGCTTTTCCCCTTATGCCTGACGGAGTTGTGGGTCTCCGGGTACCCTTGTTCGTCAACGGGGCTGAGAGCTAACCTAGGCGATGCTCTTTGAGACACGACGGTTGAAAGGATCGTATGGGCACCTAGAGGGGGGGGGGGGTGAATAGGTGCTACACCAAATTTTAATTCTTTTTCAATTTAGGCTTGACACAAAAGGTAAATTCTCTAGATATGCAACTACGGTGAATTTACCTATACGACAAGCTAGCACCTAACACAGGGCAATTATCACGATACAAGTAAAAACAACTAAGGGATAGAGATAACCGAAAGTAGAAGCACGCGGAGGCAAGGATGTATTCCCGAGTTCCTCCTTGTTAAGGGAGTACGTCTCGTTGGAGGGATGTGAGCTCGCCACCACAGGCCTACTCAACGCCACAAAGGCCTCACCCTATTCTCTGATGAACCTCGCCACAAAGGCTCGGTCCACCTTCCACTATCAGAGTCCTTCAAGGCGGAATCTGGAGCCTTTACAAAGTTCTTGGGGCACACACCCACAACTTAATCGGGGGCTCCCAAATCAACAAATCTATCACAATACAACAAGTAGCAAGCAAATGAATCTAGGGAGACACAAGCAAACCCTAGAAACGAAATCCCTCAAGTGAATGAGGGGGAAATGAAGAACGGCTTGGTGAAGATGTAGATCGGGGTCTTCTCCTTCAATCCTCCAAAGATCAACGAGGTTGGGTGGAGGGATTGGGAGATCTAGTGAATTTTGATCTTGCAATAATGGTGGTCTTCAATGCTTGGGCGAGCTAACTTGGCTGGAGGTAGGTGGAGGGGTATTTGTACCCCTCCCCAATAATTGAGCCGTTGGGAAAAAATCCCTATGCACGGAGTCCGGCTGGGTGGCCGAAGCGGCCGGCCTTGGGCCGGCCTTGGCCCGGCCTCGAGCTGCTGGAGGAGGCCGGCCAGTGTCCAGAGGCAGCCGGCCTTGGTCCCGGCCTTGGCCCGGCCTCGAGCTGCCAGGAGGCCGGCATGGTGGCCGAGGTGCCCGGCCTAGGGCCGGCCTTGGCCCGGTCAGCCTGCCAACCAAGGAATTTCCAAGAGCATCTTTTTAGGCTTAGTCTTATTCTCCTTTTTGCTAAGAGGCATATATCAACGAATGAATTTCAACCCTGCCACACTTAGCATCATATTAAAATATCACAGGTGTTGTTATCTAACACACAAAACATAGAGAGATAAACAAATGTTCTTTCAACGGTGAGAAACGAGAGCAAGGACACGGCAGTTTACCCAGGTTCAATCCACCGTGATAAAACCCTACTCCTGCTTGTCTAACTTGTATTGCTTGTAGAGGTTACAATGGTGTGTGTTCTCGGCTCCCCAAGATTGATCGATCTCGGATCCCTTTCTATGGTGGCAGTGACACCCTATTTATAGTGGCCTGGGCCTCTTCCCCTTGGCGGGAAGGGCGACCACAAATGGCCTAAAACGAGAAAGAAAGAACACCTGGCACCCTGGCGGTGGGTCCTTGTCTCCTTATCACCAAAGAGTGCAAAGCCGCCTGTGAAACCATCGACCCTGGCGTGCTAAGCTTGGCGATGACGTGACCCATCAGGGCGTGTCCCCCAACGAGCGCCTCTTTGTCCCCGAAGGACTGGTCTTCGGTCTTTGTCCTGGCTGGCCTGACGCTGCTTCCTTCTTTAATCAAAGAAGAGGAAATGGCTAGCTTATCCTGGCAGCGGCACAGAGCTTCTGACGTCACCCTGCGTCTGCCGCGGTGCAGGCACGACGCGAAAGCGTCCTCGAGCGGGAGAAAACTTCCGCGTTTCTTCCTTCGGGCGAGGAGGAGTCCTCACGAAGGGTTCCTCGTGAGTCGCCCCTCGTGAAGCGCCCTCGCGAGGGTCTCCTTGGTCTTCCTTTCGTGAGGGGGCGAGGCCCCTCGCAAGGCGCATGCCAGCGTGGCATTCCGCGTGACGAATCGACGTGGCGCCTGCTGCTGGAGGTGGCCTCCCGCGTGGCACTGGCGGGGTTGCTGACAGTTGTGCCAGGCTGCCCTGGAAGCCATGGCCCGACAGTAGCCCCCGGGCCCATGCCTTGAATGCATCCGACGTGGGAGTCGAGGAAGCGGAGACCGGGCGACGAAGACGAGACGATGGAGTCGAAGAGGCAGGGGCCCAAAAAACTGTCAGGCCTCACAACGCCATGCGTCTGGCCCCTCCACTGCGCGCGCCTGTGCAACTCCCACGAAATCTCTGCTAGGATATGGCAACTGACCGTCTCGCCTCCATAAAAAGGAACCGCCGCGGTTCCTATCTCCCACGCTGCTCATTCTCCACCGAAAACTCCTCCATCTTGCGCTCCTCTTCTTCTTCACCCTTCTTCTCCATCGTGCCTGCGAGCCCGGTCGCCATGTCTCCCAAGAGAGCTTCCGCTCCGAAGGGGAAGGGCAAGCAGACGGCGGCGGTGCCGCCCGTGCCCGTGCCCGTAGTGTTGGGAGCCTCGTGCCTTCGCAACGAGGAGGCCCTCGTCAAGGTTCGTGGTCTGGTGGGCGACGCATCCAATGAGTGGGGCTCGACCGAGGTTCACCCCGTCTCCGGTGCCGTGGTCTAGCGGAGCAGCAAGTCGTTGCAGCCCGTCTTCGTCCGTGCGCTCATGGCGGGGCTCGTGGCCCCGTTCTCCTCCTTCCTCCTGGCGATGTTGAAGCACTATCAGATCCATCTCCTTCACCTCCATCCGGCTTCTATTGCCATCCTCACCACCTTCGCCTACATCTGTGAGGCGTTGCTCAGCGTCAGGCCGTCCGTGGCATTCTTTCGCCATTTCTACAGCCTGCAGATGATGGCGCCCAACGAGATCACTGGGCGTGTCTCCTTCCGCCTGAGCGAGCGTGAGGCGGCTCAGCTAATCACAAAGGCGGTGACCAAGAAGGTGGATGACTTCCGCCGTAGCTGGGTGTTCGTGGAGACCGGCTTTGTCGATGACGCGCTCCTCCAGCTCCCCCTCGACCAGCCAAAGAAGCACGCGAAGAAGTGGGGCAGCGCGCGCCTTCAGGGGGGCGATGTGATGAAGCCCCTCGCATACCGCATCGTCTTCTTGAAGCAGAAGGGCCTCACGGGACAAATGATGGTGTCGGATTTCCTCAGGCAGAGCGTCGCGCCGTTGCAGTCCCACTCGAGGCCGTTGTGGACGCTTGGCAACCTGGCAGACACAATGCGGCTGTCCACCATCATGCTTGATGCCGGAGCGGTTAACTACGCCACCAGGGTCCTCTTTGGAGCGGTGAATGTCGTGAGGCCCTCCGGAGACGTTCGTCCACTCTACTCGCTGACACGGAGCATGTGAGAGGCAATTCTCGCGGCGATGCCACCTTCGATGAGAAGGGCCTGGAGGGCGACGAGTTCCTTCAGGAGGGAGACGAGGACGGTGCGGCGGCTGAAGAGGACAAAACCGGAGAGGACGAAGAGTCCGGCAGGGAGTCGCAGGCGGGGACCTCTCATGAGGTGGTCCCCATCTTTGACTCCGACAAGGAGGAGGACGAGAGGGCGCCCCACGCGGAGGCCCCTTTCGTGACGGTCCCTCCTAAGGATTCTGACGTCGAGGAGGACGACATGCCACTGGCGGTGCGGGCGCGGAAGCGTGCGGTGTTCTCCGATGAGGACCTCGGTGGATCCGATGTGGGTGCCCGCGGAGAGGAGGCATCATCGGTCAGGGCCTGTGCGGAGGAGACGCCGGCGGATAGCTCCCGACGGGAGTAGAGCCCCCAGAGCCGCGCGGCGGAAACGAGCACCCCGGCAGGGGTCAGCGGGTCCCCTTTTCACGGCTTGAAGAGGAAGCGATGGGTGCTCGCAGACCTGTAAGCCCCTACTGCCTATCTCTTGTTATTTATTTTATTCTCCCCGAGGCATGACAGGAAATCTCCATCGCCCGCAGGATGTCTGCGGCCAAGGTGCCCAGGCCCGCAGTGGGGGCGGCCCAGGAATTGTTGACAAGTGCCGGGGTAGCAGCACCGGAGGTGGAGACGGCACCGAGGGAGGCCGCGGTGATGGCGGCAACGGAGGAGGCCGCAGCAGCGGCAAACAGGGTAGCCGTAGCGGCGAACGAGGCCGCGACGGAGGAGGCCGCTGCGACGGCCACAACGACGGAGGAGTCCGCGACAGTGGCAACGGAGGCCGTGGCGGCGAATGCGGCCATGGCGGGGGAGGATTCCGCGCTTGCGGCGGAGGAGACACCCGCGGCGAGCGAGGCCGCGGCAGACGTGTCTATGGAGGAGGCGACCTCGGAGCCCACTATGGAGCTCCAGGATGCAGTACTCCCTGAAGCGTCCCTCACGGAGAGCTCGGTGACGGCGGCGCCTGGAGGTGGCGCCGCGGTGGGAAACGCCACTCCCCGATGAGGCACGAGCCTCTGGTGTTGGAGGCCGTGTCCAGCTCTCTGGGCGCGGTGTTGGTACTTCAGGACCAGCCCGCCGGAGCGGGCTGGGAGATGTGGTCTCCGGAGTTGCTCTAGGACGGGGCGCCTACACGACAGTATGCTGTCCAGGGCCCACCAGGCTATTGATAGGCTTGGTGGGAGCCTCTCGGTGGAGAGGGTTGTGCTGGAGGACGAATGCCGGTGCCTCGCGGCGGCGTGGCTTCAAGTCCACGAGGCCCGCCAGGCCCGTGAGGAGGAGTGGCGGCAAGCAGTGGAGGAGATCGCCTCGCGCGACACCACGGCCAGGGAGGCAAAGGTGGCGGAATGCTTCTTGGCCGCGGCGGATGCCGAGAAGGAGCTCGAGCTGCGCGAGCGTGGGCTCACGCTCATGGAGATGGAGCAGCACATGGAGCGGGGACGCCTGGAGCAGCTCGACGAGGGCGTCGCCGCCCGTGAGAAGGAGTTAGCCACTCGCCAGGTGGCTCTCGACGAGAGGGAGAGCAAGCTCAAGGCCGATGCGGATGCCCGTCTCGTCAGGAAACGTGACGCCCTGGAGGCCGAGCACCTCAAGAAGGCCCAGGACATCCGCGTCCAGGAGCACGATGAGTATGAGGCCAACATCAAGAAGCAGGAGGCGCGCCAGTCGGACAGGATCCGCACCTTCGATGAGAAGCTGACCCTTGCCAACCAGGAGGCCCAGTAGCTTTGCGAGGAGCGCAACGTAGTGCTGGTGGAGCTGGAGCAGATGCGCAAGGAGCGTGACGACACGCTGCTGCAGATCGAGCCCCTCTCCAAGTAGGTTGAGGAGCTCAAGGCGGAGCAGGAGATCTCCGAGGTGCTGAGTACACGCCGCTGCGAGATGATGATTGATCTCATCAGGCGCCTTGGCGGGGACTACCTCGGCTTCCCTACCGCGTTCCAGCCTGGGGTCGCCTCCAGCTACATCTTCTTATTCACCTAGGTGGTGGAGAACTTGGAGAAGGTGTGCGCCGACGTGGACGCGGTCGTGGAGAGCGAGTGCTGCAACCAGCTCTCCGCGGTGGGCAAGCTGATCTTCTCCAACCTTTGGCTGCTCTGCAACAGCGGCGAGTTCTGCCGGGAGAACTTCAGCCTGGACGAGGTCTTGAAGCCCGTCCAGACTGAGTAGAAGGCGGTTGTGGATGCCCTGGCGGAGAAGATCGAAGGCTACGTGGGCACCCTCTATGATCTCTTCACGCGTGTCAACGCGGACGCTGAAACCTTCGGAGGAGATGGAGGAGGCACCTCGGGAGGAGGCGACGGCGGAGTAGAAGAAGACGCTCCAGCGGTGTAGCTCCTGGAGCCCCCGCTTTTGTAATCTGCGTTATTTTCATTGTAATGAAAAGACTTGCTGTTTGTCGAGTGTGTCCTTGCATCTTATTTCTTGTGGTTTTCTAGCTCCCTGTGAGGGCTTTTCTTTCGTTCCCCATGACCCGTGCAAATGCTCTGCGTCTTAGGTCCCAACCCGCTAGTCCACAGACACCAATCACCGTTCGTATCCAGCACGAATACGGCGGGTGTTGTTACCGCAAGTTAGTAAGATCTCCGAAAGCGATTCTCGGAGG